>JAHSPW020000002.1:14032500-14632500 GCA_019985065.2 Arctostaphylos glauca
GCTGCCTGTGCCTCGTGTCCTTCCTGGCGGTCTACGTGAAGATACAAGGAAGCAGCTGCATCATAAGCGTGAATGTGCAAATCAAATACTAAAAGCTGCCATGGCCATCAACAACATTGCTTTAGCTGAAATGGAAGTTCCTGAATCATACTTTGAAGCTCTTCCAAAGGTTTGAAATTCCAACCTAGCCCTAATATCAGCGAATGTTGCCAAAACATTCCTGATTTCCTTTCATATGCTACTAGAACAAGAAAAGATAACACATTATTTCCCTGCTTGATTAGAACAAGTGTTTCTTTAAACCAAACCAAATCGTTATTGCCCTCTGTTTTATTTCCCTCTGTTTAAAATTTCAAAATCATAGTCCTTTTCTAACCTGAATGTACTACTATGCAATTGGGATCTCAGTTGCCTTTTTCATTTCCCTCTGTTTATTTTAGAATGGGAGGGCTTGTTTAGGGGACGTTATCTACCGGTACATCACTTCGGACCAATTCTCGTCGGACTGCTTGCTTGATTGCCTTGACCTGTCCTCTGAACATGTTGCTTTGGAGATTGCAAACCGTGTGGAGGCATCAATTCACGTATGGCATAAACGAATTCATGCAAAACCCACAACGAATCCAAACCGCTCTGCTGCAAAATCATCTTGGGAGATGGTCAAGGATCTAATGGTTGATGGAGATAAGAGGGTATTGCTTGCAGAAAGAGCTGAAAGCCTTCTTGTTTGCTTGAAACAGCGTTACCCTGGTCTAACCCAGACTTCCTTGGACACCAGCAAGATACAGTGCAACAAGGTCCACATTCCCATCTATGGATTATAATTTGGTCTTTTTTTTTTCATTTTATATCATTTGCTTCAAAAAACTTATTTACCTTTCCAGGATATTGGAAAATCGATTCTGGAGAGCTACTCGAGAGTTTTGGAAAGCCTAGCCTTCAATATTGTCGCTCGTATTGATGATCTACTATATGTGGATGACCTGACTAGACACTCTGATAAGGTCTCTTCGGCTGCTACGGTTAGTGTTATTGCTCACAAGAGAGGTTCAGTCCCACAATCAGTGCCTGTCTCGGGCACTCCATACAAAACGGCTTTTTCCTCACCAAAACCTTCGCCTGCACCAAGGGGAGAGAGAACGCCATTTCTTAGCAGCAATGTCAACAGCAACAAGGCTCCTCGTCATGGTTTTGGGGTGAAAAGAGTTTTGACAAATTATTTTGGCGGTGAAGCGAAAGTGAAGAACTTTGGGAATCAAACAGAAGGGTTGGTTTTAATTTCAAACAAACCCGATGAAGCACACACCAGTATGGAGGGTTCAGAGCAACAAAAGGAGCCATCGGCTCTCCAGGAAGGGAAAAGAGAACAGAAACATGTGTTTAACTGATTGTGGTCTTGTATTGTTTTAGGAAATGAGCATTTACTTGAATTTCGTGATTTTCTGGTTTATGGTTAGCAGTGTATGTTGTTTAACTGAGAGAGTAGGAGAGTATTTGGATATGTAGATGTACTTGAGGGGATAAACAGTAATAGACACTTGATCGTTAAAATGCTACTGTAAAGTTCAGATTGCGGCAATCCAGAGTGTTTGATATGTGTTTGTTTGATAAAACTAAAAGCTGAAAATTTAAAATTTAAAATTGAATACTGAATTTTTTTAAGTATAAAAGTTGTTTGTTATGTATTGAAATTTAAGTACTAAATTAATTAAGCTGTTTAGTTTGCACAAGAAGTTGAAGTTTAAAGTTTACTGATTTTTCAGCTTATCCCACAGTAGGCCTTGCGACGCACTAAGCTCCACTTGATATTGTAGGTGTGGTGGTGGTCGAAGGCGGTGGAGTGGTGGTTGATACAGTGGTGGCAGATGACAATGGCGATGACAGTTGGTAGCGGAGGTGGTTAGTGTGGTGGTAGTGGTAGTTAGTGTCAGTGGTCGGTAATGTGGCAGTGACAGGTGATAGTGGTTATGGTGGGTGGCGGTGGTAGTTAGTGACATTGGTGGTCAGTAGTGGGATAGTTAGTGACGTTGGTGGTCAGTAGTGGGATAGTTAGTGGTGGTAGTCAGTAGTGTGATAGTTAATAGTGGTGGTCGTCAATGTGGTGATTAGTGGCGATGATTGTTAGTGGTGGTGGTCGCCAGTATAGTGCTATTACTTCTATTAATTTATATCACGTTTAATATTTTCAGTTACTTTCTTTTGCCATCAAATACATTGTAGAATATCTTAACTGCCTTTCTTGAAAGCTATAGCAACGAATACCTTTTTTCCTTTTATAAGAGTTGCTACTGTTTTGTCAAAGAAGTATGAAATACATTACTGTTGAGAGATATCACTAGGGTGTGTTCGTTTTAGGGTGTTTCTGAAATAGTTTTAGAAACATGTCTCTGAGACGTTGTTTGGTTATAAGTGTCTCAGAAACTGTTTCAGAAACTGTTTCAGAAACTTTTTCTTTTATAGAGAGAAAAAGTTGTCTGGGAGAATGTTCCAGAAACTGTTTCTGAAACTGTTCCAGAAACTGTTTCAGAAACTTGTTTGAGAGAAAGTCTCTCAAACTCATAACCGAACACACCCTAAGTGATATCTACTGTTTTTCTCGAAAGTCGTTGTATCTTAGAGAAAAAACATTATTTACTTCCATGCATAAGAGGGTGTATTTTTCTTAAAGTAAGAGTTATCTGTGCACCTCAACCACCTCACAAGTTATTACTCCCTCCGTCCCAATTTGTTTGTCCATTCTCGAAATTCCAACTTATTAAGGGAATACAATGATTGCTCTTTTAAGTTTTAACTTTCCCATAATACCCTTAACTTTTTAGCATTAAATAAGATGGCACATTTTTTAATGTGTGGGTTTTTAAAAAAGATGAGGGCATTAAGATAATTTTTACAAGTCAATTTTAAAATTGGACAAACATTTTGGGACATGTAAAAGTCAAAAAGTGAACAAACAAACCGGGACGGAGGGAGTATAATATTTTCTCACTGACATTGTGGATTATTATTCTTGTGCAGTATTCTAAAACTAGTCGAAATTTCTTTTGCATAAAATTAATTTTCAATAGATAATGTATTAATATTCATAAATCATATATTAATATTTGTATTTATTTGATATTTTATGTATATTATTACACAGTGGTGGTTATCAAGACGGATGTTACATTAGCCCGCCTCTCTGGGCATGAGTTCCGGTTACACTTTCCCATCTCTGTTTCGGAGAATGATAACAGACGCTGCCAAAAACAAATTAGGGGGGCATTCCGAGAATTGAACTCGGGACCTCTCGCACCCTAAGCGAGAATCATACCACTAGACCAAATGCCCAATTTTGTTACTAATTCCTCCGTTGACAAAAATGTCCATACGTTTGGCCAACTATGTGCCACATGTTGGCTACCGCGAGGCGCGAAGTTTGATTAGTACGACATAGGCCCTATTTGGCCAAAAATTTTTTTTTGGCTTATTTTTTGTCTTTATTCAAATTTTTTTTGTATTTGTTATTTTTATGTCATTTTTTCATGGATTATTGGTTCGTATCGACGAAATGAATCTAAAAAGTATAAAATTATGTCCAAAAGTTTAAAAAAAGTCACTAAAGACGAAAATAAGCCAACACGAACGCTGTTTTTGACTTATTTTTTGTCTTTTCTGAACTTTTTTCAAATGTAGCCGATGATTGATAACTTTTCTAAAAGCTCTTGTCGAGACGAGCCAACAATTAATTTCTTATGGTTTGTGGATCAAAGTGCACAGCTACCTCATCCCCTACCTCTTTAATTTATATTCATACATTTTTTTTTTGGCGATTGTTTTATGCCAAACTTCTCCAATAAAGAAAAGAAAGAATTCCAGGAGCTACATACACATTCTTTCCATCATCTCGTCGGAGGACTTGTTGTGAATTAAGAACAATAGTCGCGTATTATCTACCAAAACGATATCTTTTTAGTACGTAAAACACTACCCGAAAATATTCAGTCAGTGCACAACTATTCTGTTAGTGTTTTATACGTCAAAATGACGTTTTGACGCACAACAAATAACCAACAACTATCTCCACCATGTTCTTACATTAGAGACCCATTTTTCTCTATTGAAATTGTTAGCGAGTCTCACATCGCTTATGTTGATCATCATTCCTCTACTACATATGAGCCTTGGACAATTCTTACCTTGTAAGCCAATTTTCAAGGTTGATTTAGGCTCCTGAATTTCTAACATAGTATTAGGACTGAGTCCGTTACACATTCATTACGCAAACGAGTTCTCTCGTCTAGCCCTTAGCCGTACTAACATATGCATTTCACGCTTCTCGTGAGTTGCCATAAAAGACGGTGTTGGCAAGTCTCATATTACCTATATTGGTCATCATTTATTTACATATAAATTTTAGATAATTCTTACCTTCTAAATCGGTTTTTACAGTTGAATTAAACCCAAGAAACAAACTTCAAGGACACTCATTTTTCTCTCTCCTTCTCTGAGCAAATCCATTTACGTTGATGGGCAATCATGGGAATTTGGAAGGGATTATGTTGGACACTACGTCTTACGCATACACGGAAGAATTGGACCCTTCATTTCTCGAGACGTAACGTTAATCAACTCCCTGTTTGTATCCCAAAATTAACCCTTTAATTTTTATAACAGATTTTTGTTTATATTTGGGTAAATAAAAAAAAGTTCAGTAAGCCAATTATTTGTTTATATATATATATGCAAAGTTATCAGTCTCGTACCAGTAAATGTATTATTATTTTTATTTATATGTTACGTACAGATAGTGAATTATTTCGTGTTCCGTTTTGAATTTATTGCTATAACATAATGTATAGTTTTAAATAATGTCATTCACTTTAAAATTATATTAGACACAAAAAAAAAAAAATAGAGCATTCAAATTTTAAATTAATTAAAGATAATAATTTTTAAGAGGAAAAATGCATATTAAAACATAGCCAAAATGAACAATCATAAAACTATTACTTTTAAAATTCTTGGAACATAACTCTTGGTATTGGAAATAATTTTTTTGTACTAAACATAGCATTATATATCTCATTTTGAGAGTAATCATCACAAGATTGGTTTAAATTTAATTAGAAAATTAAAAAAATTGTTTATATAGTAAAGTACAAGATTCATAACTTTGTATATAACCCGACCATGTGATTATTTGTATTTGTATGTGGTACCTCTGATTTCTACTTTCTTATTATTTATTTCCTATTTCATCATGTTTCTTTCAGTAGGTTTATTAGATTAGTGTTTCTGAGGCGAATCCATTTCTCTCCTTCCGTAGTGATATTAGGAACAGGAAAGCAATGATGGTAATTAGGTTTAGGATTAGTATTCGACTCAGGGTTAGGGTTTTAAGCAATTAATTAAAGGAGGAATTGAAGATGAAGTTATGGATTATAGAAAAGTATTTTTACATCAAAATTTTATTTCACGCTTCAAACCAGTTGAGTGTGATTCAAATTCTAATAACTTAAATTATTTTTAGTTGACAGGAAAAACAAATACTATTTATTTAAAAAAAAGATTTTTTGTTCGAATATTTCTTCCTTACTATTTTTTATGGACTGAAATATGAATGTATCATCATAATCTATTGATTGAAACTTTTTTTCTTAACTTGGGTTGATACTTGATAGTGTTAATGAGCATAGAAATGCCGAAGACAATAAAGAGAGGTGACCTGATTGATCTAGTTTACGTAACTGATCACAAGGTTAGAGTTATACTTTTAAGTCTCGTCGACTTAACAAAAAGTCGTTGTAGTATAGTGGTAAGTATTCCCGCCTGTCACGCGGGTGACCCGGGTTCGATCCCCGGCAACGGCGATTAACTTTTCTTTTTGAAAAGTCTCTTCTCTCCATTTGCTTTATATTTATTCCTTGTTTTGTCATTTTCACTTTCGTTTCCGCGTTATTCTCAAAATAGAGCCACCGCCTTATGCTTTTTCTTTCTCCAGTCAATCACTTTCCCTCCCAAACCAAGCAACCCGATCGACCTACTAGATTCGCCCACCCAAGACCCCCGTACCCTCACCACCTCGCTGGAAAATGGATGACGCACCACCGACCAAAATCGCTACCACCATCCACATAACGGCGCTTGACGGAATCGTGAACGTCAACTCCCTCTTCACACTAGCGGTCTTCATCGGACTCTCCTGGAACCCCACCGATCCCACAAACAGCCTCGTCGGCAACGATCAAAACTGTGCCGCCACCTCTCAAATCGCAGAGGACCTCGTCGCCTTCCATGTCTACTCCTTCAGCTCCTTCCTCTTCTCCAGCCTCGTCGCCTTGGGCCTCAAACAGGCCATCCGCATCTCCAGATCTGTTCATTACCCTCGAACCCTTCACGTCAGCGACCTCACTTTCGATCTTGCCCAAGTTAACAAGAACGCGCTTCGGGTCGGGTATTTGGTATCCGCTGTTGGTTCGGTGTGCGGGTGCGTTTTTTTGATGCTGGCTCTGATCAACGTGGTTCAGATCAAGCTCGGGACGCTGTCGTGTGGGAGTGCGCATAGTTATGGCGCTATTGTGCCGCTGGTGATCTTGGTTCCTTCTGCGCTTCTCATTTACGCTTGTTTTGTTTTGTATGCTTTTACTCGCTAGGTTCTTGTGGGTCTGTTAATGAATCATATTGGAACATGGGGTTGAATTTGAAATTTGAATTCAGAATGTCATCTTGATTCTGATTTTTTTTCCCTTCAAATTTGAGTGGCAGTCTCTGCTGGTGCCGGAATTGGCAACAGATCGAGTCTCACTAGTATATGTATAACTGTCTATGACAACGTTGTGTGCGCGCGCGAGCACACATATATGTAAATATACGCTGAAATTGCCTACATTTTTGTGGAAAGATAGAGTACATTGAGAGTTCGAATGTAGCTATTGCCTGAAAAAAATATGGAGTACCGTGTAGCAAAGCGAAATAGTGGAGCGTGAGAGGTTGGTGGATGTGGAGTCTGAGTCCTGTTGACCTTCTCTGATTAAGCTTGAATTTTTTCTTTTTTTTTGCCTAAGCTGCAAAACACAGAACTCAAAGTTAGTGCCGACCAAACTTGGTTCTCCGGAAGGCACCCCGATGCTTAAGTTAGTCCTTAATGAGAGAAGGAAAACCAACGGAAAGCAAGAGTGAGTGTTTTGCGTGTACTTAAGAATAGAATGCCCTGGTTCTTTTATAGGAGAGTCTGCCAAGGCATGGAGTACACGGTGCCGAGAATATCGTGCCGTAGGCCGCATGTCATGGTGCTCCGGCCGCATGTCCCATGCCTGTGCGAATCGCGTGTTACCCATCAACGTCCGACAGCTACAAGATCCCCATAACTGCTTGTAATGTGGGCAGCACGCCTTACTTGCGCCATGCTGTGCATCATGCCCATGGCGGCACGGTCGAGCAGCGTTCCTAACGAAGCTTATTAATACCGACCACATGAGGAGGCTCGGCCCTATCAGTAGTCTTGCCCCCAACAGGGCTTGAGGCATACCGAGTGAGCTTGTCGAACCTCTCGGTCTGACATCAACCGGTCTGGACTGGAAATCCACCTCATTTCCAAATTGGAACAAGTCGAGCAAATGTGGGTACCGTAGGCCCTAATTATGTGTATCCGTCCTACGACAGTGGAATTTATGTGTGTAAATTGCTTGAAGCTTTTGTTTTCTTCTTGAATTTTAGGATATGCTTATTTGAATGGCAACTTCTTTTGTATGAGATGGTACGCTGTTCCAATCGACCATTGAAGTACATTAAAGTGCAAGTACTGCATAGTAGTACTTGCTTGCATAGTTTTAGGCCTTGTTTAGATATTAAAGTGCCAAGTTCCTTAACCAAAAAATGCAGTGCTCACGATAACAAAACTCCTAGGCAGAGGTAGTTGACATGAAATGGGCATGATGATGTCAAACAATCGCGTTCACCCTGTACAGGGGGAGACTCTTTTAAAGAATGACCTTCTTGCACTCGAATGCACATATAAACCAGTTGAAGGACTCATAGTGTGGCTTTTGAGTAGCGTTACGCACCTAGTCCAACGGATGATTGTCTTGTTCTCAAGGTGGTTATTTCATGAGTGTCTCGCCTCGCTTTGGTACCACGAGGCTTGGAAAGGAAATTCATTCCTCATGTTTTCAATTTTATTCCCGAGGGGTCTAAATATTGGTTTTTTGTAAGCACAGATTTTGAGCTCCAGCTGGCATGCAAATCCTGAATTTTCGTTTTGAGCTGTTTGGCGTAGTGCTTTGTTACCAGTACTGCTATCTGCTGAATTGGTCTTTACCAATGTGTTATCTGTGTTGATGGATTCTTAGACAAGATGGTGAGTAGAAGTGGTTCAACAGAAAGCAGCTACTACTTTGGTTTGGTCAGATCGGAATTCCAGAGGGGCTATGGGGTAGTTTGTGATCTTTGATTTTGGGTTGCTGCCAAATCCAAAAGTTATCCGCAGTAAAACTCCCTTTCCAACTTCAAGAATGAAAGCGCAGTGTGTATCATGACTTTATCAGGTGCTGAATGCCCACTGGCTTAAAATAGCCAGAAACCTCTGAAACGTGATTGTCATGTGTAAGTGCTGCAATAGAAACAATAAATCTGTGCTTTCTCCACCATGACTTTGTGGTTTTATTGTAAGCACCTCAATAGCCACTTGTCAGTATTGTTTATACTGTAAAGCCCATTATTGTATAGTTGTTTATACATACTATTAGATTCTGGCGAAGAGAATGGAATCTCCAATGGAGTGCGTTTGTGTTCTGGAGTTTCTTTTGTTTCTGGGGTTTCTGAGTTGAAAAGGAATCTATGGAGACGGTGGATGCAGAGAATCTTCACCTGATGCTGAAGCTTTCAGACTGCCAACTTGCGGACCAGAAGCTATGGATTAGTCCTTCCAGTGGTTGCTGCCTTAAGGTGAAGAAACAGTGCCAGAAAAATAGCTGCCTCTGCGCCGTTATGCTCTCTAACACAGAGCTAAAAGCGCTGGAATCCAGCCTGAACTCACTGTGACCATTTCCAGACGGTGGGAAAATTTGCTGACCGCCCTGTTGGTTACAAGTTCTGAGGTTCGAGTGCAATTTACTCATCTTGTTTCACTGCATAACTTGAGATCAATCTTTTCTTGTTAAATAACATTTTTCAAATTTCAAATATATTAGTTCAAGTTCAACTCTGATTTCTGCCTTGCAAGTTGCAACATACACATTACCTTGAAGACTGTATAGCGAAAAATGGGGAGCAGATGCCTTCTTCTCGCAGTGTGGCAATTCTTGCTACAAATGTATATGGTGAGTTCATCTAGCTAATAAGGTTGGTCTTGTAACTTGCATCCAAACTTCTGATTAATGAATAAATTGCTCTGTTCTTTGCTGTTTGGATAATATGTTTCTTCTTGTTGCATCCGATCATGGATTCTGTATGGTGGAATCCTTTTGAGGTGTCTTGTATTTTGTTGTACCATCAGAGTTACTCTACAGGGGCCTTTTTATGCATCTGATTTTGGGTCTTGAGAATATTCTATGTTAGAAATGTGTATCTTGATTTTCGTACGAAGTATCAGAAACCTAGGAATTGTCTGCGGAGTCTCACCCACACCCAGAGAGAGAGAGAGAGAGAGAGAGAGAGAGAGTATATGCATAACAAGTCTAGGCTAAAAACCACTACTGGAGTTCCATTACACACAACCAAAGTCAGATACTACTTTCTACAAAACAATGGCACTAGATTCCTCCCAGATAAGGTTAGCTCCTATGCAAGAGCGTGCCCAGATTGTCTAGCATAAAACCGGAAACAAAAAGGAAAGAACAAAAGAAGAAGAAAGAAAGAAGCCCCAACAGTTTACAAGTTGTGGCTGTGTTACAAGCTTTAGCATCTCGGTTCCATATGTAAAGATAGTAGTTGTAGTAAGTCATAGATGCCCTGCAATTTGTTCAACACCAAGTTTTAGGACCACTTGAAGAAATAATTGTAGCAAAGGGTCTTGAGCTTATTATTTCCTTATTTTGGGACTTGGGTTAGGATAATGAGAAGAAGCCAAAGATAAATGAATTGATTTATATCTTTTTTGTATAAACGAAAGCCTATAGGGAAAACTGAAGTAAAATATAGCCACCGGAATCTGCCAGCTAGAGCAAAAGTTTGCCTTTTTTAATGCAAAATATGAAATGCAAATCCCATAGCCATATTCCATAGGATGTTATGGTAAATTACCTCTCTCTCTGATTGAGAATAGGCTTGATAGGGAACACTCAGTAATAGAGAGATCCTGCAGCAAAAAAAAGAGAAGCATATGTTTGAAAACTAAAGTACATAATGCAGCACAAAGGCACCCTAAGGAGAGAATACTCCGTGACTACAAATTCATTGAAAGATTACAAGCATACCCTTCCACCAATTTCCTCTTGAAGCAGAGTTGGAATTATTTCCATTTGGATCATCATCTCCCCCATCTTTCTTGAACTGATCAAAGCAAGAAATTGTTACAAAATCCGTGGTTATACATACATACATACATACATATATATATATATATATATATATATATGTGTGTGTGTGTGTGTATATGTATAACGCAAACCAACTAATAAGTATTGCTTAGAGATCAATGAAAAGGGTTAGGTTATGGGTCCATTTGGCGTAACTAGATTATGGGATTATTGGATTGTTGGATTATGTTGGGTGCCGGACGGAATAATCTAGCTCAAAGTGTTTGGACTAAATTATTTGTGGATATAGAAGTTATGTTGTGTTTGGAGCTAGATTAATCCAGATTATTTGGGTAAATAATTTAGGCCAAATGGGACTAGATTATTTCCCGAATAATCCAGACAATCCAAATAATCTAGTTAAGGCAAATAGAGCCTATATGTACTTACAACATGCTGAGAAACAGTTGGCTGGGTAGTTGGGGAATAAACCTCTTGGCCCCCGTAGTGTATTGAGGAGCTGTAACAGCATGGTTCAACAGTTTCACTATGATATCTTTTCTCGTTGCTGTTTGTCAAACTTGAATTTCCATTTTTGCCATTGCTATATTGACTTCCCAAATCTTGTGTTCTGGCTGGCTGAGAAGAATCCTTTCCTAAACCCTAAAAATCAGAACAAATGGTATTTCAGAATTTGACCTTAATATCATGATGATCAACCATACAAGAATTCAAGTGCAGTCCTTCTAAATCTATAGCTGACAGCTTGTTTTCGAATACTGTGCGAGAAAAATACTTGTGTCCGGTTTACTTGCGGAAGTAATAAAGCAAGAATTTGAAGCAAAAGAATGAAATTATCAATTACAAGAATGTTAGTGTTAATTACGAGAATGTCATTATTTTACTCATATTTATTATATCACTTTTCTCAAAAAACACTTAAACAAATCATTTATAACTTTTATCTCTTTGTAATAAATTTTTTATTATATTATATCTTTTCTCTTATTATATTTACTATATTCTTTTCATAATTTTAACTGTTGATCGTTAAAGTTTTCGTGAAAGAGACTTCGGTACAAAAAAGGTACCTGTAATTTTTCATTTGACGAGTTGGTGTTGCATGCAAGTGTAGTTCGTAGAGTTAAAAGCCCATTTGCTCTAAATTATATTTTAGATTATTGTTTTTGACTAAAATTAATTTTTTTTACTAAAGACGAAAATAATTTAAAACAAATATTTTTTTTGAGATTATTTTTGTTTTTATACACCTTTTTAAATTATGGTTCATATTTAACACAGAGCTAAATAATGCAGAAAAAATATGTATAAAAACAAACATAATTTAATAAAAATATTAGGCCAAACTCAACCTTAGGTTTTGTAAACTTATGTAAGTCATCTTCATACCATGAGCAGAAGGTGCGACAAACACAGATTCTAAGACGAAAACAAAGTAAAAAGTAAAAACTGTCCTAAGAAGTTGCACAAACCCCCCTTAATCATGAATGGAATATCATTAACCACCCTGCAAAACATACTCAATTTATTTCTCACATGTCACTGTCCCACCACTCATCCAAAATTGTCAACTTGAGTTGCCATTATTTATCGCACAATCCATCTAAAACACAGCCACATAAATTGTGACTATTAGCCCCAAAAAAATAAAAGAAAAAAGGAATAAAAGAAGCAAAAAAAGTAAATCAAATTCCCAAAATAGGGAAAATACCAAAGGAAAAAGAAAAAGAAAACAAAAACATGTTGAAGGCAGAGGTGGAATGAAGTTAATACCGTTGATGGTGGCCCAAAAACAGAGCCAAACAGAACGTTAGACGATGGAGAAGACGAGGGGTCCTTGGGACCAAACAGATCCGAAGTAAAAGAATAGGACGAACCACCCACTGGCTTTGTTTTCTCCATGTTATCTATCCTCTCTCACTAAAATCGGAATAGAATTATAACTACCTTTGGATTAATATATCTCTCTCCTCACGACGCACCGACAGAAACTGGATAAGATTTTTAGAGAGAGAAAATGGATACTCGTATCAGATCAGAAAACAGAGCTAAAGAACAGAGAAGGGCACGTGAAGTTCCAAGTATGTTAGGAAAATCAAACGGCTTTGCTATTTATAGGCCCCAGAAAGATGGCACTCTCACTCAGAGCGGGCCTCGATATTTAGATTGTCCAAGTCTAGATTTAAATTGATTGTCTACTTAATATTATTATGTAATAATAAAAGTAAAAAACATATAATCAAACAACAAAACAAGAATAAAAATACACTTTTAGGTTGAATTACATAAAAAATTCAAAATTAAAATAGAACCCCGGTCATAGTGCTTTATAATTAGCACGATTTGATTCAAAAAAAAAAAACTTATTCTTGCATTTTTTGAAACAAATTTTTCAACTAAATCATTGTAATTTAGCTTATTCAAGTATTCATTGTCAATTAAAATCATAGACAATTCACTTAATCTCTCATGTGACATGGTAGTCCGAATATAAGTTTTTATCAATTTTAATTTCGAAAAACCCTTTTCCGTCGAAGCATGACAATCCACAATTTTTATTTTTCATCTATTTTTGTAGGTTATTGGGTTGTCTCGACAAGATATTTAAAAAGTGAAAGTTGTAAAAACTGATTGTATGTTAGTCTTTTATATGTATATTAGTATAACGTATTTAATATATTATGTAGATATCTAAGTTCATCTACTATGTTACATTATATATATAAGATAATACATATCTAATATATTAAACACATACTATTTCTCTCATTAGTTCAGTTACTAGAATGAAAGTATATATTTATATTGTTATTTGTTTAATTTAGTGGACTGCAAATACATATTTTTTATTATTTAAAATTGCATGACGACATTTTGATTTTTATGAAGTAGTTTCATGATGGTTGAAAGGAAATTTTTTAAAAATATATACTCTCAAAATTAATTTTGTTCACAACTAACCATTGAATTCAGAAAAAAATATTCCCGGTGTGTTTTTTGAACAAATGAACAAATGAACAAGTGAATTTTTATTTTTTTACAAGATTCTTTTGGTAAATGAACACACACAAGAACGTAGATTTCCTTTTATTTTACTTCACTTCACTTTAATTTTTTTAGAACAATTTTCTTGTATAATTTTTTCGACAATTGAATGGAGTCTAAGTGATGTAAGGGTTTGATCAGTGATGTGAAGGAAATAGACAACTCTAAAATATTTTTTTTACAAAATAATTGTTTATATTTACAAATTTTTTTTTTGGTTGCCCCGCGCCGGGGGGTTGCCCGAGCATCAGGGCTTGCGGGGCTTACCTTGGGGCCGGCTCTGCTCTCACTCGCGTCATTAGGGTGGTAACCGCGGGTTGGATCGGGGTAGATATTACTATCTCTATCTCTAATCTTTGAACTTATATCTAATCTTCATTTCCGCTCCGATTCCCGAACGGGGATTACTTTTTCCCTCAACCACCGCTCCGAACGGAAAACAGAGGTCTCCAAATGGAGATTGTAGATCTAAAAATAAAAAAATTATATTAGTAATTACTTAAAATTTGAAATGATTTTCATTTTTATCAAAAAAAAAAAAAACAAAAGAGAATAAATAAAAACATGCATATTCATTCATTTTTTACAATCTCAAAATTTCAAAAACAACAATAATTAATTAAAATAAACATAACACTGTTCCATAAGTTTCAATCGTAACAACAATAACAAAAAGTATTCAAGAATATTGTCATTGAACACATTAAAGATTGTTACATTTCTTCACCAATTGAAAAACATGGTTATCTTACCTTCCTTCTTACAAACCTTAAAATGAAAAAAAATCGCTATTAAAAAAAATACTCTTTTCAATACGAATTATATAGTAAATGCAGGGCGGGGAGGGGGGTAGGGGTGGACACGGGATTTGGGGTGGAGACACATAATCTTGAATCCTACTCGTTCTCCCTTTTTTTTTTAATTTATCCCTGAATCCTATCCGAAACCTGAAAAGTTTTCCAAATCTCCTATTCATTCTGGGCGGGAAATGAGTTGGGGCGAGTTGAATCAGACAAAATTGCAATTCTTACGCATCATCTCCAGTAACAGTGTAAATCATACTATTGGTCTCTGTGATTTCAGCAAATTTGCGTGTGGTAATCTTAATTTCATCAAATTTGTATTTTTAAGGACTTATACTGCAATTTATCTGCGTATCCTCTCACCATGAGAAATTAGGATTTGGAAGAGCTGTAGTGCATTTTCTTGTAGTGCGTATCATGTAGTTTAGGCAAAATGACATAGTTTTGCTTGCTTTGTCTTCAAAACTACATCATTTTGGTCCCCATGTATTTTGATAACAATTCGTATAATAAGATAAAACAATGTAGTTTTGGAGACAAAACGAACAAAATTATATCGTTTTGTCTGCACTACACGTACACTATAGGAAAATGCACTTCAGCCTCCTCGAATCCAAGAAATTAGCTTGTCCCGTCCGGCTCCTACTATGTGATCATGACTAGGGTGTAATTCAGAGAAAAATTCGGATTGAATTGAAAATTTTAGTTTAAGGTTTTTTAAATTAAATTGAACCAAATTATTGGCTCGATTTTCTAGTTTGGTTAGACCAATCTCAATGTAAAATAATAATTGAATATTTTTGATTCACAAATAAATATTTGGGCTATCAAGGGGTAAAATTCAATGTAAAAATTACACATTACAGAAAAATTCAAAAAATACAAATCACAAAAAAAAAAATACAAATTTCCAAAATACGGAGTACAAATAAATTGGATTTTATTTTATCCTGACTCGGTTTGGTCTACTTGGGTAATTACGGTCAAAAAATTGAAACTAAACCGATTTATTATTCAATATACCAAATAGGGGTGGATTGGCTCGGTCTAACTAAAAAATCTGATCAGACTATTGATTCGTTTTAAATTTTTGCTCGGTTCGATTTTTTGGTTTTTCTCTTATACCCATAGTCAAGACTCAAGAGCCTTAATTGACCATGTGTTATTTTCAACTACAAGTTGTTTGAAGTATTTTACACACATCTCAATCATTGACTAATTTTTTGAAGCCCTGAAGCTAATAAACATGCAATTTTTTTACAAAAAAGTCTAAGAACACAGATATTCTGGACGCATTCACGTACAGATGTATCCAGAACCGTTTGATGTACATGACATTCATAAATATTAAGGGTTTCATATGCATCCAATAGTTCCAGACACATTTGTGTCCGGATGTATCCGAAACATCTATATACAGTGTTTCTAGCATTATTCTTTTATTAGTAGTCTCAAGAATTTTTTCCCCTTCTTTACGTTTACAATCGGAATCAAATCTGAGAGGTTGGAGGTGTAGCCTCACTTTGCAATGTTCCTACTCGAACGATTCCTTGGAATTGCCTGATCATGTCAATTAAAAGGGGACTTGGTCGTGGGTTCTATTCTCTCTCCTTGGGTGCAAAGGAATGGTGCTGTGGCAGGGGCTATGTCCCCTTGCGAATTCAGTAAGAGAGATTGGGTCCGCTGGCCAATTTGATCCTGATATCTTTCCTTTTCATCAGATTATAGGAGAAGATAGTATCTGCAATATAAAAAGATGTGTCTTGAACCAATGGGGGAAAGAATTTCGTCCCACGAAGTCTTACACTAGTCCGATCCCTCTATGAGGCGTATGGACTCTTAGAGCTTGAGGTCGAAATTCTGATGTTAAAATTAGATTCGAATGGTTATTGGTTGGAGTGCGGTGTATAGGTCCTGGAGAGTCTCAAATAAAATTGGGAGAGGAATCTTTAGAAACTTTCAGTTCTATCGAGAAAGAATTAGATTCAAATAGTTCTTTATTTGAACATGGATACAAACTCTCTGAGAATCTCTGAATAAAAATAATGGAAGAATCTTTAAGAACTCTTGGTACTATAGTAGAGGAATCTGATATATGAGACCAACCTTAAGCCCCTTTATTAAGCTTTTCAAGTTCCAACCAAACAATAGAGTCGTGAACATTCTATTAGGTATCTAATAATATCTATGCTATAATTATATTAAGTCTAAATAGGTTTCATCTTCCCACTTTAAATTTCATTTTAGTTTATTTATCTTTTCAATCAATTCTTTCATGAGTTCAAAATCTATCTTGATTTCGCACCCGATTGTGGAACTATACAGGACAAAGAAGTAAATTCACCATGTGAACATGATACCAGTCGTATGTATCTTTTTTAACTTGACTTTGACCTTAGATCCATGAACCTCCACACTTTTGTTTTCTATTTTTTCAGAGAGCGAGCGAGAGAGAGAGAGACAGAGAGAGGGAGGCCCATGTGATATGGGAATGGTGTCCCACAAGAAGATAAATGGATAATGTCGTTGTCTTTACCACTTGAAGATTATTCGGATAGGGCCATATGGCCATGGCTTGCCAAACAGTAGTTGACTCTTTAATATTCTTCCTCCTCTCACATAAATCAGGAAAGATACCTTGCAATTAAGATGACATTAAAGTTGTTTGCTTTTCTCTGTATATTAGTTTCCTTGAAGCTGAATCTGAATTGGAATGTTTGGATTTTGTATAGAGATGCTCAAACACGTGATGATCATATGTTCAAATTTTTATTCTCCAAATTTTAAATATTACTTTTAAGGATTTCACAAAGGAATAAGATCGGATATTGAAGATGTTCAACTATACATGAAGCTATTAATGTCAAAATATTACTCCCATAATCTACAATTATTGGCCTCTTTTATGGATTTTAATCAAGAGAACATCACCATTGTATTTTTTATATTTTACTTTATACTTTAATAATTTCTCAAATTATTAAAGTATAAATATTCATAATATACTCACTAATATTCGACGCACAAAGTGACTATCTATGGCCTCAAGCCCATGATCTAGAAGTTTGCAAAATCTATTTCTGACCACTAAACTAGGAATTACCCGTAAAGATGAGTTTCATTTATGTACTTTATCCTAAAGTTTTATCTACTAAATCGGGGCATGTGAGTTCTTCCGGTGCAAGTAGGGGTGTAAGTCTAAACTGGAAAATCGAACCAAATAAAAAAAACAGAACCGAACCGAAGGTTTAGTACGGTTTTTGAGCTCGATCGATCCGATTCGATTCAGTCTAGTTTTTTGTAGAAAATTTCGATTCGGTTTCAATTTTCTAACTCTAAACACCGAATTGGACCGAACCAGATCAAAATAAAAAATATCAATGTATTTGTCATAATTTATATTTTTTGTAAGTTGTATTTATTTCATCATATATGCATTTTTTTTGGTAATCTTTATATTTTTAATATGTGTTCTCTTAGTTTTCTTTAATATGTATTTATTTACGTTGGGCTTAACTCTTTAATAACTCAAATAATTATTTTTTAATCAAAAAATTTTATTTTTTTAACATATGACTTGATATAACCAAATCGAAAACCAGACCGAACTGGATCAAAATCAAAGAAATCAAATCAAAATAATTTGGCTCGGTTTCGATTTGAAAATTCTTAAATCAAGATTTCCAATTTGGTTTGAGTTTTTCCTCCAAATCGGATCAAATTGAACTAGTTATGCCCATGGTGCAAGTGTATTTGCAATAAATGGATCATGGGATAACTAACCGGCATACGGTATATAGATGAGGTGGCTAATTTTATGAGACAGGACGGTCTAGAGCTAGAAATCTTGGCCAATGAAATTAAAATTTTAACTAAAGTTACATAACATATTTTTTAATAAGAGATAAATATAAAATTTTACTTACATATAATTTAAAACAATACGACGACTTTTTCTATTTAAGAAGCATAAAAAAAATATTTATTCGTTAAGTAGAAATCTAAGATGTCCTCTAATTATAAGAGCGTAAAATATTATTCATCAATTGATTTCTATTCAAATGCAAATACTTTTTTTCACAATCTGCATAGTAAAAATAATTATTTTTAATTTGAATGAAATATTCGGTATAATTTTATACACTCGGAAAAATATTTAGAATAATTTGTATACCTTGGGTGAAAATACTTGAAACATCATAATTTTAATAGAATTAAATTCACAAATTAAATTTTAAACTTCTAACAATTATAAATACTTTTAAAAAATAAGTGGAGTCAAGTGGCCCACTGAACTTTCAAGAGAACGCTGAAGATGATGAAGAAGAGGACAACGGGGATGCCAACGGGGATTTCCAGATATCCTACGTGGCCAATACTGCCCAGATGGATCAAAATCAACAAGAGGTGGCACCAGAAATACCAGCCAACAAGAATGAAGCGGATTCAAAAAAGGATGAGGTGGCATTTTCAAATCGTCAAGATCTTCATGGATTCTCACAAGATCATGAGGACACATCAGAGCATAACCTAAGGCCTAGGCCTGCAAGGCGGCTGAGAGACAGTACAGCATTGGGAGTAGACACTCACTCGGTCAAGGGTGATAGAGACAGGGCACTAGACAACCCAAGATCCACAAATCATGGGCCAAATGCCCATCAAACTGGGTTTGAAGGAAGGATACCCCAGTCAAGTTCGGAGGAGGATGAGGCCCAATTGGACTGCCTAATCACTAGGAGACAACCCAACAAAACGATGGACCTAAATGAAGCTGATAATAGGAGAAAAATGAGAAAGTCGCTATATCATATTAGTGAAACCTCTACAACTGGTGAAATGGAATTGCAAAGCCAAAGGCTAGATCGTGAAGTGGTAAACTCTCCCAATAAATCGGACTCCAGTATAGAACTTGAAGTGTGCAACACAGTGAGAACAGCTCACATGCTGGGGCTGCAGGTCAGAGAACAAGACAAAGTAAGCTGGTTAAGGATGATTGAAGAAGAAAACCAAGACTTTGAGGCTGCCTATGGGGGAAACAAGGACAAAGGGGATCACAATGGGGACAACCAAAGCCATCAATGAAAGTTATTTCCTGGAATATTCGAGGGCTGGGTAGCAGCAAGAAAAAGTCAGCACTGCGGAAGTTATTAAACCAGAAACAACCTGACATCCTTTTCCTTCAAGAGACCAAAACTCAAAATCTGGAACAATGGAGAGCATCCAGACTGTGGAACTTTTCAGAAATGGAGATGCTATGCTCACCTTCAGAAGGGGCAGCTGGGGGTCTAATTTCTATGTGGAATCCCAAAACCTTCCAACTTTTATCGCACTCTAGATCCAAAAATTATATTCTACAACATGGTGTAATGAATGGCCAGACAGAATGTATCCTGATAAACATCTATGCTCCCAACAACCTCCCATCCAGAAACCAACTATGGGACGAACTATTGGAGATTAAAAGGACCTCTCATTTACCCTGGTGTATAGGTGGAGACTTTAATGAGGTTTTATACCCTGAGGAAAGGAAGGGTGGAAGCTTGAATGCTAATAGAGGAATGCAGGCCTTTATCCATTTTGTAAATCAAATGGAATGTGTTGATAGCCCCATGCATGGCCGAAGGTTCACCTGGTCTAATTTCCAACATACTCCATCACTGTCTAGGCTAGACAGATTCCTAGCCACTCCGGATTTTTTGGAAAATTTCAAATTTACTCAATGGGGCCTCCCTAGAGTAACCTCTGACCATGCTCCTATCCTCATATCAGATGAGGACCTAAATTGGGGCCCTAAACCATTTAGGTTCTTCGATTTCTGGCTGTCTTCGCCTAAGTGCATGGAGATAGCTCAATCAGCATGGGTAGGTAACCAAATCATTGGCGGGTCTGGACTCAGAATTTCAAGCAAACTTCAGGCTATGAAAGTACAATTAAAAGAATGGAGTAAATCAGAAGCCGGGGATGTTAACTCTAGACTTAAGGAGGCAGAAGAGAAAATGCATGATTTGGAGAAACAAGAGGAGAATGCCAGTCCAAACACCCAAGTTAGAGAAGAAAAACTCCAGGCCAGGACGCAATTACAAAAAGCATCAGCCATAGCAGAATCCTTCTAGAGGCAGAAATCAAGGGTAGAGTGGCTTAAAGAGGGGGATAGAAATACCAGATTTTTCCAATTATCAGCAGCAAACAGGTTTAGAAAGAACAAAATAATGGCCATTAACTTCAGGGGAACTCTACTGGAGGATCCCTCTCAGCTAAAAGATGCGGCTGTCTCATTTTTCAAGTCAAGGTTCACTGAGCACATCAAAAACAGGCCCCAACTACAATGTCAAGAACAGACCAGAATCTCAGTATCAGAAGCAATGGAACTGGAAAAAGAATTCACTATGGAGGAAATAGATCAGGCCCTCAACAACTGTAACAGTGGAAAAGCTCCTGGGCCAGACGGGTTTAACTTCAAATTTATCAAACTTGCTTGGGGATTTATGAAAGAAGAGGTTCTGGAGTTCTTTAAGGAGTTCTATAAATATGGCACCATCACATCAAATCTCAACCACACATTCATTATTCTAATACCAAAAGTCCCAGGTGCCACCGAATTCAAGGATTATAGGCCTATAAGTCTAATAGGCTGCATTTACAAGGTCTTGGCCAAAGTTCTAGCTGAAAGGCTAAAGATAATTCTGCCTAAAGTAGTGGGGAATGCACAGGCGGCATTCATTGGGGGGGAGACAGATTGTGGATGCTATACTTATAGCCAATGAGACAATACATTGGTGGAAGTCAACCAACAGAAAAGGGATAATCTTAAAATTGGACTTTGAGAAAGCCTTTGACAGTGTCAATTGGGTATTCCTACTGAACATGATGGAAACACTGGGATTCGGAGCAAAGTGGATATCTTGGATAAAAGCTTGCATATCCTCCACTACCATTTCCATTCTCATCAATGGTTCGCCTACTAGACCATTCAGACCAGAAAGAGGGCTGAGGCAAGGCGACCCGCTGTCACCTTTTCTCTTTAATATAATAGCAGAAGCACTCAACGTTCTATTCCAGAAAGCAAGGTCAGCAGGTCTGATACACGGAGTTAAAGTGGGTAGAGAAGGAGAAACCATTACACACCTCCAATTTGCTGATGATACCATTATCTTTGCCAATTACGATGAAGAGGAACTCAGAAATTTCAAAAGGATTTTGAGATGCTTTCACTTACTCTCTGGTTTAAAGGTCAATTTTCACAAGTCCATCATCTGCCCTATAGGAGTAAATGAGGAAAGAGGGAAGAGCTTAGCCTATTCTATGGGATGCAAATGGGATAGCCTTCCAATCGAATATCTGGGAATGCCTTTAGGAGCCAATATCAGAAGAAAAGGAATGTGGTCTAAGGTAGTGAGCAGAACCAAGAGCAGATTGGCAGCCTGGAAACACAAAGTCCTAACTCAAGCAGGTAGGCTAACCTTGATTAAGTCTACACTATCCCATCTACCTCTATACCTAATGTCTGTATACAAAGCTCCAGTGGTGGTGATCAAAACCCTGGAGAAGATCCAAAGAGATTTCTTTTGGGGAGATCAAGTAGACAAGAGGAAAGTTCACTACATTAAGTGGGACGATCTAACAAAAAGCAAAGAATACGGGGGTATAGGAATCAAGAAACTGGAAATTCATAACTTAGCCTTATTGTTGAAATGGTGGTGGAGGTACAACAGAGAGCCAAATGCCTTATGGGTCCGAATAATAAAGAGAAAGTATGGATTGGGACACAACAATTGGCTACCTACTTATGCAGGTCAAGCTTCCCAAGTGTGGAAAAGCATCTGTTCATTAGGGAGCCCCAACACAAATGGAACATTTGCCAACCTTGTTAACCAAGGATTCAAAATCCTAGTCAAATCGGGCAACCAAACCCTATTCTGGGAGAATCTATGGCTCGGGGAATTGAGCCTGTTAGAGCAATACCCAAGGCTATATTCCATTTCTAATCAAAAGGAATCCAAAATTGCAAACATGGTAACAAATGGCACATGGGACTTACATTTCAGAAGAAATCTTTTCGAGTGGGAAAAAGATTTGCTAGCTGAACTTATGGAAAGAATCAGTACTCATACTCCAACAAGTGCAGAACAGGACTCTCTCTACTGGGCATGGAACAAGGATGCCAATTTCACAGTGGCCTCATCATACATGAAATGGGAACAAATTACCTATATCCAGAATTCATGCCTAAGATTCATTTGGAAAGGCATCAGTCCACCCAAGGTGGAATTATTCGCATGGAGGGCGGTTCAAAATGCAATTGGGGTAAAAGCAAATCTACTTCAAAGAGGAATCATAACAGAAGTAAACGGGGATGCAAATTGTAGGTGGTGCTATTCGGAACAAGAAACTACAAATCACTTACTGATTCATTGCAACTTCGCGTGGAAAGTCTGGAGCATCGTTTACGAATGGTGGAAACTAAAATGGTCCAACCCATTTTCAGTATATCAAATCTTCCAGCAATGGGCAGGGATACGCCTGAACAGGATTGGCAAAACACTGTGGACGGCGACTAAGTATGCTACAATCTGGACAATCTGGTTAGCGCGCAACAACCTCGTCTTCAATGGCATCAGAGCGTCGGAAGAGGATCTGGGAGACTTTATCAAGCTCAGGGCAGCCGAATGGACCAAGGCCAAACTTACTTCAATCCAATACACGGCTCAAGAAATGGTAAGGTGTTTGGAAGGGGTGTGTTTCAGGTAAAGGCCAGGATATATAACAATATAAGCAATATGTCTTGATCTAATTACTTAGATAGGTTCCTAGCTAGGGATTCTAAAGTCTTCACTTCTGAATCCCGGATAATCAATGTACTCTCAATTTTGATTATCTATACAAAATGTTGGTTTCTAGCAAAAAAAAAGTGGCCCAACTCTGACCCCAGTGGCTCCCATCGTCACGGATGCAACAGTGGGGTTTCTTAATCCCACCATTTTGGTATATATATCCTTAAAAATAGAACTATGTAAGGAATAATTGAAAAACATATCTTCTAACGTGTGGGGTCCGTTGGGAATCCCAGGATTACCAATTCGTAGTCAAAGGAGATGAGGCTCCCAAATTCCAATGTCCCAAGTGGGTTATCAGATATGCTGTGGGCCATTGCTATTTAGTCATTTTAAAAGTTTAAGAATACATCATATGTTTCCGAAAACATTCAAATATAAATGTGTTTAAAATTACTTGATACACATAATATTCACAAATTACTAATGCCCCCACGTAAGTTCAACAATTTCGGATACAAATGCTTGGATGTGTTCGAAACATCTGTATTCTTGACATTACTACTAGACCCTGTTTTGTACTTTATTATCCATGTCTCTCTCTCTCTATCCAAAACCCTCTCTCTACAAAAGCCGCCAGAGATACATGTGGTAGGGTAAGGAGATGCTTGAGGTGGTCCATCAATATGAATGGGGAGAAGTTTTGGGACAGTCACGAGTCATGACCATGTGCTTTGTAAGTGCATGAGATAAACTGACCCGACATTCTAAATTATAAAAAAGAGGCATTATTAGTTTTTTTTATCAACCACCAGATGTCCTAGTAAATAAAATGGTCCCAAATTCGGTCCTACTATAATTAGCATGGTCCCCGACCACATAGGAAGATATCTATGGGGGCCGGGCCTACTGTTTCTGTGGATGTAATTGCGCGGAATCGAGATAACATCAAGTGGCTCACACAGCTAGGAAAAGGCTACTTAGTTTTTATTTTGATGGGATTCTGGATTTTGGAGTTTTTAGGTTTGGCATTTTCAAATTTGACTAAGAGCATATAGTTTTTGAAACAGTTAGCAGATAGAGAGGAAGATAGAGGCGCGCGCCATAGTCCAGTTTGTTCGGTGCTGGTTTGGCAACAACCAACGATTAATGGAGAAATTTACCCATAGATATATCTATGGTGACAAAAGCAATTTTATGAAAAAATACTTAGATTAAGTCATTTCCAATATTTTTTGAGCTTATTTTTCGCTGGTACCCTTAAAAACATGTTTTAAACACATTGAACAGTTCGGATCATTAAAATTTGATTAGGAAATAAAAAGTCCGCATGTAAGCAAAATAAAAAATTCCTCATAGGAAGGGGTCTCTCTCTCTCTCTCACACACAGTAGTTTACATTCGAAGCTATTGTTTAATTTTCCTTTGAAACAAAAATTTCTACGTTTAATTTCCTTTTGAAAGAACAACTTCTATCCAATTCACTAAGGTGGACTATTCCATCCAATGTTACTTGTCCATTACCATATCGTTCGGTATGTCTCGTGCCGACTTCGTAACTGTAGTAGGCCGGAATAATCATTAATGGGCCCCCGGCCCATGATCAGCTGCACCATACTCAGGGGCTCCACGAAGCCCAAACTCGCCTGGGTTGGGCCGAACACCCTACCGGCCGGAGCCTTTGCTCGGCCGTTCCGAACAGGTTTGGATCTCGGCCCTGCCGAACAGTGGGATCGCAATCTGCACCGATCCTCGGCCAGAATCCCCTTTGGTGGCTTCTTGGCCAGGTCATCTCAAAGACATCCGGTAATTCGGTTTCCAAAGCACGAACACACGTTCTCCGCTTTCTAAAGGACGTGCGGGCACGCTGTTCCAACCCCCTCGGGCGTGGGACGCGTGGCAGATCACATCCTTCCGATCCGCATGGGAGTGGGACACGTGCCAACGTTCCCACACTCTTCGGACCACGTCCTACATGGTGGGCCGGACGTTCCGGAGACAGTTGGACTCCTACTCTATAAATACCCCGGCGGCACTTCAATCCAAGGTACATGCACACTCGCGCTTAGAGCTTACTTTCAAGTTATTTCTTCTCTTCCTAAAGAGCTAACTTGATCGTCGGAGTGCCCACCGGAGATCCAACTCCCCCCCGGTGTGCACTAACTTAGTGTTGAGTGTTTTGCAGATCGAAGATCCGATTCTACAACCCGAGAAGTCAAGAGTGGATTCCAAACTCCACAGTAACAATATCGGATTACCGACGTACCGTCTCAGTCTCTATATAGGCTTGTTTTAGACCACTTCAATTAAATTTTTTTTTTTGGTTAATTAGACATAAACTGAGACTAAATTCATCCAATTTTATGTTTGGTGATTTGTTTTAAGTTGTCATGTTTTATTTTATATGTCAAATGTTATTTTTTGTTAAAAAAATTATTTGAGAAATATATATTACTTTTATAGATAAATCCGAAATGGTATGCCAATACACATAAATATCAATACGTATCGTACCAATAAAAAAATCAATACGCTCGTCGGTATTACCAACACGCTTCACCTTCATACTGCGAGTTATTTTTTAATTGAATGGAAGCTAGTGATCAGGTAACTGTTTCTGTGATTTCACGCACACGCATGAATAATTTTTATAGTAGTCTTGGGGTGGTACCAAAACGTTTTTGGGAACTTTTAGGAAGAGAGGAGTTACTTACGGCAATTAATTTGACACAAGATTAAACAGAAATATAGGATAATTAATTTGTATGTATGTAAGAAATTTGACGTTACTGAAATTAGATGCCCTACCCAATTTAACTTTCATGGCCCAATGCCTCTCTACTTTTGAGGATTTGGAAGAGATGCAGAGCAGGTTCTTGTAGTATACGTGTAGTGCGCGCAAAATGATGTAATTTGGTTCACTTTGTCCTTGAAAATATATATCGTACGTTTTGAGTTATTACGCGAATTGTTATCAAAATGCACGAGATCAAAACGATATAATTTTGAGGACAAAACAGATCAAACTACGTCGTTTTGTTTATACTACAAGCGCACTATATGAGATTACATTACAACCTCCCTAAATTCCTACTTGGAGTGGTAGACTGTTTGATAATATGTAAACATTTAATTTTTTATTCATAGCAAATGCCAAAGAGTGTCTCCGGAGCACAAGTTAAGCTTCATTTGATAAAAAAATTATTATAATATTTTACTAAAAAAAGTAAACAATATTTTGAATGACAAAAATAACCATGACTTGTTATATATATATATATTTTTTTTGTAACTATTCAACTCTATGAAAGTAAAAAAAGAGAAATTTTCATATTTACAATAACCCAATAATTGTGTTTATTTTTTCTTAAAAGGGAGATTCTCAAATCAAGGATTGCATTCTTTGAAGCGATTTATTTAATGGGCTATACAAAATTATCCTACCTTTGCAGCGGTTTAGTCAATGGAATTCTCAAACCGAGGTTTGCATCATTAAGCGGTTGTGTTATAATGCTGACACCGAAGGTTACAATGACCCAATAACTATTTAGTTTATGATTTTTTTTCGATTTCGTCATTTCATATCAGTTATTTGATTATTTTTGTAAGATTACTATGTTTTGACGACAAAATATGAGTGATTTGACTATTTACACTATTTTAAGTATACTATTTATATATCTTACATGCCTGAATTTATATAAAAAGGGTAATATTATCATACCAAAAAACTAACAAAAATCCATGCTATACACGGGGCATATAAAATAAAATGAGAAATATTTTATCATGTCAATCTATATTTTTCTTAAAATTTTAATAGTTAACAAATTCTTACCGCAATAACGCAATATAAAGCACGTCGTTTTTATAGCATGTGCAATTTGAAACATCTTAAATATCTTATTTTAAACTTATTTTTTAGTGACATATTAAAATTAAAATTTCAGTAACTAAATTAATATGATCAAGTATTTATTCAACTCACCTTTAAAAAATATCAACACTTCAATAACTGTAATAATTTAAAGTAAATAAGAATAATTTTCAAAAAACAAATTGTCTAACTATGAATCACTTTATTCATCATTTTACCATAAAAATAATTTCAATATTTTTATTGAATAGAATAAGAAAATAAATAAAAATTTAGAAAATTAGTTAATGCAATATTTATCTACCTATACTATAATTAAAAAAATTCAATCTAATATTTAAAAATTTGCAAAATATGAAAAAAAAATATATGATATCTATTAATTGAATTTACATTACTTAAAAATGAATTATCAATGATGTACTTAAAACTTAGCTAAGAAGCATATAAAAATTTTAATTATGATATTTTTCAATAATTTCAATTATGATACTTTTTTATATTTATAAAATGATGAATTCATGGCATAATTAAGATTGGCATAATTAAGATTTTTATCCAATTTAACTTCAAGAGATAAGTATGAATGCAAGTAAAGTTTAGTAATCTGCATAATATTATCTAACTCAATCTGCCATAAAGATATAATAAAGATAATATTACCCATCTAATAAAATTTAAATATATTTAGTATAATTTCTTAGTTTCGTTGCTTTCATCCTTAACTTTACATGACATATTTATATCTTTTATTTAAAATTTTAAAAATAAATAAAAAAGTCTAAAGAAAGAATTTCTTTCGATCTTCTGTCTTACTATTTTACTTTATTTGAATTTATTTTTAATAGTCAACCTACTTAATTGACCAAATTAAAATCATCTAAAAAATTAGTCAACTTCTCAATTTTAAAGATAACTGATTTTATAGTGGTTAAAAAAAATATTAGCGTGCCTAGGATGAGTTGATTAAAATGTAATTTCAGCTTACTCAATCTAATGCAAACATATTCTTGTGATGACAGTACAGTCGATTTACTGCCTCATAAATAATATCAAATACTTTGTTGTTATAGAATCTATCTTGATCGTTATTCATATATTGTTTTAAATTTTTATTGTAAAATTTATTTATAAAAAAAAGATGTGGTACTTTTTTTAAAAATCAAAGTCATGGATAATTAAATGAGATATGATTATATATTTATTTTTTTATAAGATGTTGTTTACCAAAAAAATTCTATATAAGAATATGTCTATTTATTTGTACTTTTATTTTGAAAATCAATCTTTGCATAATTTTTAAAAATATTATGCTTAATTACATAAAAATAAAAACTACATGTATATGTGTGTACGTAGATATAGATAAGTAGAGAAATTTATGAAAATAAAAATAAAAATATGAAATATGATAATCTTTTGAATTTGAATTTAAAAAAAATTCAGACAATATTTTTGTTAGTGTAAGGTGACAAGTAATACCTAAAAAGTTTGACCACAAACCAATCAATTTTTGACACATGTTGCACTCAGAACGACTCTCACGAAAAATCGCCATGTAATAATATATAGTATAAATATCACACGCATTTATGACTACTAATCTAAAAAGTAATATTTTTTGAATTACCATTAATATAAGTAACTCAATAGGCAAATTTATTATAACTTTAACTTAATAACTTGTACAGCAGGGCACAAGTTAACAGAACCATTTATTTTCTTAATAGTGATAGTAACCTGTAAACAGATCCAAACATTGGGAAATTATTTATAAATCATAAGAGGAAAGATAGATTGTATCAAAAACGATATTTCCAAGGAAGACAACGGATATTAGTGCAACGCCCTTCCCACGTGCTTCTGCATTGATGATGATCACCAGCTTCCACCCCGTCACAACACTCGCACACCATTCCAAGACTACCAAACACCTTTGATGAATACTCCTCTATCAACAAACAAATCAATAAAAACAAGAACCCATTAATGTTGTAACTTTCTTTAGTGCACATGAGAGAGAGAGAGAGAGAGAGAGAGAGAGAGAGAGAGAGAGAGAGAGAGAGAGTTTTTACTTTGTGACTGTGGGAGTGATAAAGCTGCTCTGGTTTCAACACCAGTTGGGTAATGGTGGAGTATGGCAGTAATCACGAAGAGAAAGACAAGGAACCCAAATGGCTTAGACATATCCATTTCTATCCACTAGAGAAACAGGAAGCCTTTTCCTCCTCTAAAGTTTTTTACGTTCAAAATTAATTAATGCACATCATCATATCTCTGGTTCCCATTATATATGGAAAGGTACTACGTAAAAGACGGGCATACTTAGGTGTAATTTTTTTAATCAGCAGATTATCTTAACTACTTTTATAACAAATATGTGACTTGTTTTCCTTGTTATTAGTCAAATGTTTCAGTCTTTCGTCAAAATTATATTTAAATTCGTTGAGCCAATATGAATTCACATTAAAGTCAAACTTTAGCTCAAATCTAAAAAAACTTGGAAAGCTCTTTTCATTTTGGATTTTTTTTTAATATTTCATCAACTTTTACTAATTTTTATTCATAATTTTCTTTGTAAATTACGTTCGCCAAGATAATTCATATTTAAAAACATATGTAAATTAATAAATTTTGTAACATAATCAAAATTACTATTATTTTGTACTAGTAGTTTTATCAGCAGATCATTTTATATCAAAACATTTAAATTCTTAAGTTCGTCCTATCAAGATGAGTTGACATTAAAGTAAAACATTAGCTTAAATCTAAAAAAACAATAAAAATAAACTCAAATCTTTTGATTTTGGATTTTTTTTATACTTCGTGAACTTTTATTCATTTTTTATTCATAATATTCTTTGTAAATTACTTTCTTCAAGATAAATTAATTATTTAAAATATATATAAATTAAGAAGTATTTTAATAAAATCAAAATAAATAAATTAAATCAAAGCGTGGCCGGTAATTTGTGGTGGGACGGGGTGTAGCCTTCTAGAAGACAGGTGGCCGACGTGCTATTCGGTTCCAATTAACTTCTCGTCAATTGGGGCAGGGCGAGTCCTCCTGAGGGAAGATGATGAGAAATCTTCCAGAATCTTCTTCCTTTTGATTGTATTAAAAAAAATTCATAACACGTGATAATTTAACAGTGTTTACCGGGTCTGGTCCTGAAATATTTGGAGTCCAAAGCGAGATTGCAAAATAGGATTTCGTGCATTTTGTTTTTAGAAATTCAACTTCATAAAATCTACTCTTAAAAAAATGACAACAAAAATAGGTTTGTCTTTTCAACTTAATTGATTCGAAATAAAAATTTTGAGTGTTGTTATTTGTTATTACACTTCAATGTTATTTAGTACACTACTTTGGCCTATTTTAATATAAAAAATTAGTAATTTTTGATTTAAAAAAATTATTTCTTTTTTTGTTCGTATTGGTGAAATTGAAAGTAAAAATGCATTAATGTTATGAGTAGAAAACCCATTAAACTAACCTTACGTGATTTTTTTCTCAAATATGTGATTTTTTTAACTATTAGGATAAATTTCACGTAGCTTCCTAGAAGTTTCTGACAGAATCACTGCTTTCACATAAAGAATGGACCGATTTGCAAAACAAAAATCATGGGATATATTAAATTATCATAAAGAATACTCAAACTTACCGCGTTTAGTACGCTTACATTTGCATTGACTGATCACAATTCATGGACGGACATTAATAGAATTAAGGGAGGTGAGAAATGAATATTTTGTAAAGTAAATGAGGGAAGTGGAACTGTCAGAAGTTAAGGAGAGGACAGTGATTCTGTCAGGAATCTCAGGGGAGATATGTGAAATTTACCCTAACTATTAAGACAATACTTTCAATATTAAAAAGAAACAAAAATATTGAGAAAAATATTTACTTTTGCTATCAGCAATGAAAAACAACTCAAATTTTTCACCGAACACTTTTGATGAGTTTAACTATTCTCGCGAACTATCAGCAATAAAAAGCTAGTGAGAATAGTCTAACTCATCAAAGATGTTCGGTGAAAAATTCGGCCTACTTTTCATTACTGATAGCATTTTTAAAAAATATTAGATGTTTTTTAAATAGAAAAGATAAGAAATTTATTAAAACAAAAATTGTAACATATAAAAGGCTTATAAACTTTTTTTATTGGTGACTCCATAAAAAATAATTTATACATAATAATACAATATTTGATATGTGCTAAACGAATTTGGTGGAAAGAAATAAAAAAAGGATATGATGATGGTTGGAATAATTTGTCTCCTCTTGATACAATTGTTAAAATGATGTAAAAGCGAATCTGTTGGTGCAGTGGTAGTGGTGTTGGGGATGAAATTGATTGGCCTTCTGTTCAAAACTTAAGGGAGGCAACCGAAGCAGAGGGTCTTTCCATAACAATACTTGACACAAATAATATTAATAAAAAAACTTAAAATTTTGGCGAAATCCCTACTCTCCAATGGCTACATGCTCACTCATCCTCCCCAAAAGGCTGCCACTACTATTCCTAAGTCTACCAGCTCTCTTACAACATGCAAATAGTATGTCATTTTCATGAACACAGAACTTTTAATTCTGATTGTAATCAAAACTCTCTCATTAACAGTAAAGACAAGGTATTAATGATGTTTATATATGCAATCTTATTCATGTTAGTTTCTCATTCTAATTAGGGTTATTTTATTTAACTTTTTTAGCTTCGTGATGCGAAAAAATTGTACAAGAGGTCGTACACCTCGTCTTTTCCGTTCGAACATTTTTGGAATGAATTAAGGTACCAATCAAAATAAATAGAAGAATCCGAGATAAAGAAACAAAATATCAAAAAGAGTGCAACTACGGGGTATCTTCTTATAAGCCAACTACCATAAATTTGGAAACATATGGGTTGAAACATGTTGAGTGGGAAAGACCACAGGGAAGGAAGGCCGAGAAGAAACAATAAAATAAACGAAAAAGAAAAATTAGTGAGAATGATGGTACAAACTCCTTGATAGTGGAGTTATTAGAAGACATGAGGGAAGAAATAAAGGCAATGAATGAAATGAAGAAAGCAATACTTGAAAAAGTCTACCTCCAACCGCAAGAAAATTTCAAGCAAAAAGTCGAAATGTGTTAATGATATGATTGAGGGAGTAAGAGAGAATCATGTATATGGATATAAGCGGGATGCCTCGATTGCAAGAAAAATATATTCAACGCCGCCAAATGAAATTTTTTGAAAAAAATATAGTTATTACTCTTTTGTTTCTAGGCCATTGCAATTACTATATATGAACATTTTTGGACCAACTAGAACTGCAAGTCTTGATGGCAAATTCTATTGCTTTGTTGTTGTTGATGATTACTCTAGATATACATGGGTTATATTTCTAGCTTATAAGGATGAGGCTTTTTTCTCTTTTTCAAAATTTTGTAGAAAAATTCAAAATGAGAAGGATATTGTTATTTCTAGCATTCACACGAACCATAGTAGAAAACTTGAAAATGCTTTATTTGAAAAATATTGTGATGACCATGACATTGACCATAACTTCTCAGTTCCTAAAACTCCTCAACAAAATGGCGTTGTTGAAAAGAAAAATAGGACCCTTGAGGAAATGGCAAAAACCATGTTTTGTGAAAATTTTCTACCAAAGTATTTTTGGGCCAAAGTCGTCAATATCGCTTGCTATGTTTTGAACCGAGTTTTAATTCGATCAATCCTCAAGAAGACACCATATGAGCTATGAAATGATTGAAAATCCAACACTGGTTACTTTCATGACTTCGGTTGCAAATATTTTGTTTTAAATAATGGCAAAGATCATTTGGAAAAATTTGATTCTGAATCCGATGAGGGCATTTTCATTAGTCGCCCAAGACAAGGCAAGGCCGTCTTAATCAACAAACTGATACGGAGCTGTCGACACAGACATACCTCAAAGTCACTTCCAATCGAATACACCCATCGACTAGTTGAGGTCTTAATCAACAAACGAGACGACGCTCGGTGAGACTGTAACCCACACGGAATAGAAACTTAGGACGACGCCCATAACAACAACACTAGGCACGATAGCTAATCCATACTTGGCTCGACAGCCACCAATTATCTGTTTTTTCCCATTAGCGAATCTACTTGTTCTCTACATTTCACTACTTATAATATTCACCTAACACCCTCTGCTTTTGTGTTACGATGGCATTCGAACCGGTGTCCCTAACGTGATTTCTAAGTTTTTCACATAATCACCCAAATCACGATACAATTCTATTCCCACAATTTGATAGCACGACGGCTAAACCCTTAGACCACAATATCATCACAACATCCAAATACACATAATCTTTACTTATTAACAACCATAGTCACATCCATAACATTGATTACATGTGGTAATCATAAAATTCATGGTCAAATCGCTCACACGGAGTCCCACGGGGACTCGTGGATGTTCGTGGATGCCTGTTTTGTGTGTACATGCAAAACATGGTGATTACAGTCTTGGACTACTGCCCGAAAAGCCCAGTCACATCCTGTAGAATTTTTGAATTTTAATAGGTTGCTCGAGCGGCCTAGGGCTCGCTCGAGCAGTCTCAAAGATTATAGGTTCTGGCCTCTGGATTAAAATATCATGAGATTTTGTCAGAATACAGGTAGGTCACTTGAGCGGTCTATAGCTCACTCGACCGAGTTGTCGTTTTCAGCAACTCTAGTTTTAGGTTTTCTGATGAAACTTACACAAATCTACCCCTTATTTGGTGAAACTGGCTCAAAACAAAAATTAAGAACGCATACAGAATCATCACAAGTTAGAGATAATTTCCCCTCAAACAATTTAACAATTCCAACTACGAGTAGAACGAATTTCATACTTCAATATCAATGAACAATAAAACCTTGGCATGCAATTCTATGAAATTAATCAACAATCCTACTGTAATCTAACAATCTAGAGGTTGGAAGTAGTTTTCTCTACCTCGGATTGAAGATCACAAAGAAGATTGGCTTTGGAGAATGGATTCACACGAACAAAGTACTTCCACAAATTGAAGAACAACTCTCAATAACACTTGCACAAACTTTCTCAACTTCTGATTATACGTAATTTCGTGTACGAATATAATAGATCCCTTAGGTTTAAATAGAGAATTATCCCATAAAAAGCGCAATAAAAATTCATAAACGTTGAAATTAATCGAAATCGTAACTCCTCCATTAATAGCCTTGAATTTGCAATCTGCCTATTCAAAATTCGAACAAGTCGCTCGAGCGGCTTCCAACGAGCTCTAAAATACACGGTCGCTCGAGCGGCTTATAGCTCGATTGAGCGAGCTTCTAATTTTCAGATTCTAAATTTTAAATAATAAAAATTAACTTATTAACATAAAATTCATTAATATTAATTAAAAATTAAGGTTTTTATAGGGACTATTGAAAGCTCGTAGAAGGCCAATGCAGGCTCTAAACCAGATATTTCAACATCAACTCCAGCTGATAAACAACCCAACGCGTATAAAAATTTGTAATTCGACTTTATAATAGAGTCGTTAGTTCCGCAGCTCTGTAAATCGGAGTTAAATATGCTCTCCAGAATCCTTAAATCTCTATATTTACCTCACATCTTCACTCATTTTTTTTAAAATACCGTCAAATACGTTACCTCTAAGGAATCCTAAACTCCATAAAATTACTAAGACTTATATATATTCGATTAGTTGATTCTTAATTCTATAATCTCAATCTAAATGCATTTAGATAAAACTAAATCTGTATATGAATCCTTCCGTTTAATTTAGCTTTTATCCCTTGGCCTTGGACCTAAATTAATTGGTATTAATATTATTGTCTCTTTGGATTTCTTAAATTTTTTCTATCAAGTTTGTATTAGTTTTTTTAATTAATTATTCATCTTATTGAAATGAATCCAGAAAGTAAAAAAAAATATAAGCAAAATGTTCACTAAAGATTAAAAAAAAATTGAAGAAAAGAAAAAATTCACTATTTTTAGTATTTAGCGCCATCTTATCTAGACTTTTTCTTTCTCGGTGTATGTTTTTGTACTTTTTGGACTCTTCTCATCGAGACGAATGAGAAAACGCAAAAAAAAAAAAGATAAAAAACTATAAAAAAATCACAGAATATCAAATAATACCGATAATAATAAAAAATAATTTAGTCCAAACATAAAACTCATACACCGCATAAGTTGATCCCAATAATCCTGGATTTGGAGAGATTGTAGTGCAGTTCTTTGGACATGCGTCCAAAACGACGTAGTTTTGTCAGATTTTTCCTCGAAACTAAATCATTTTTATCCCATGTATTTTGATAACAATTCACGTGATAAATCAAAATAATGTAATTTTAAGAACAAAACAAATCAAACTGTGTCGTTTTGCCCGCACTTCATGCGCCTTATAGAGAATTGCACTACGGTCTCCCCAAATCCCATGATCCTAGGGGAAAGTGATTGGAAAAGGAGATGGATCTTCCAATGTTTTTGGATTTGAATCTTTGATTTAATTGCTCCACTTCCTTAGATTTGATTGGGAAAATTTGTTAAGACATTGACGATTTATTAATAATAGACCTGTAGTTCTGAATTAAGCGAGTAAGTATCAAACCTTGATATTCTTTTTGATTTATTAATAGTGTTGTTCCCGTTTTACACTGTGTCTAAATGATTGAAATTTGAGGTCACGTTTGGATTTTAAAATAAAATTTTAAAGTTTATGTAAGAAAATTAATATAATAGATGGGATTAAATTTGATAATATTTTCCTAAATCGGAATTACAATGGTACCATATGGCACCCTAAGAGCTATTCAAAGAAAAAGTCAAGTTGCAAACTCTATAATAAATATTTTAAACTTCATATTTAATGTTTCTCTAATTTATTTTGCATAATGCCATGTGGCGCTCTCAAACTTAATATTCTCTTTATACTGGACAATCGAGTCAGCTTTTAACAAACATAAACTTATACTTCTCATAGTTGTTGGACTACCAATGAAAGGAGTTATCATGGACGCAATTTTTGAAATACCAACAACCATAAACTATGCTCCAAGTTTTTAATTTTATTTTGGTGCCAGGTCCTCAACGGTTCGTATCAAAATTGACGTGGTGGGATGTGAAATTGTTGTAAATAAATATAAGAAAGAATTGACAAACAAATATATTTTTAAAATCACCATTAGCTATTAAGTATTGCGGCTTTAGACGTAAGTTAAGACTTTTTGGTTATCCTGAAAGATATTCCGCAGAACTTTTGCTTTGGATTTATGACCAAACTTAATTAAATAAATTTGAATTTTATTTGGTAAAGCATTATTTTGATATTTTTTTGGCTTTTCCTTTGAAGTAATCTGCTTTTTACCTTAAACTCAGTCATAGTTTACTAATCCTGTGTTATCTACAGGAGGGATAGATAGGTTTAGAGAGAAATACCCCAAGCCCCAGGCCCCACCAACCACAATCCACCATCGACAAATACCATTTTCACCACCTCCCCCCATCACCAAACACCACTTATCATAACCCCACAAACCTTCAACTTCTTATAATCATTAAAAATTGCACCAGCACCGCCAAGAACAGAGTTCTTTCAGAGGGAAAAACCAGAATGAAGGGGTCAGCAATGACAGCAACTTCAAAGACAAACATATCGGAGGATGGATTCCAGTTATAAACAGGAACGTGGCTAACAGCTTGCACAACCAATATAGAAGGGGAGTACAACATCCACTAACAACCTTGTTTGTGGATAACTTACTAGAGTATGTAGACAGAGCATGGTTGATGAGATGTTCAATAGATTTGGTGTGGTCAAGAGCCTGTATATTCCGGAGAAAAGCAACAATATTTGTGGGGCAAAATTCGCTTTTATTAGATGTGATTGCTCGGTCTCAGCAGATGTGGTGATTTTCAGGACTAATGGGGTGTGGATTGATGCCAAAAAATTAATTGTTAAACTAGCAGAATATGGCCATAATAAGGAGAACTATACCAAACAAACACCAATAGGAGGAATGAAGAACTACATAGATAAAGGAAAACAAATTGCTAGGGATTTTTTTTTTTTTTGGGGGGGGAGAACAAACATCAAGGAGTCTTACAAACAAAACAATATGTCATCTCTTCAAAACAAAAGGAAGGAGGGGAGAAGCTATGCACAGGCATTACGAGGAGAAGAGGATAATGGAAAGACCAAATCTACATGATTGAAATTCATCAATCTACAACTCACTAGGGAAGTGTGGCTGCAAAGAAGTTCCATAGCAAATAGAAACATCAGAGTGCCAATATCCAAAGTTATATCTGATTTCGTTATGTAAGGCCTTTTAGACATAGGAGTTAAAGAGATGGGGGAAAGACAGGTCATCCTAATATTCCCAACAGAAACAAGTAGAGATGAGTTTTTTGAAACAGGAAGGCACAATAAAATGTACTATGTTTTTTGAAACAGGAAGGCATAGTAAAATGGTTTCCAGTGATCAACAAATACGAGGGGTAGGCAGCTAACATGAAAGATTGGTACGACTACAGTGCAGAGGAATGCCTTTAAATGGATAGATTGGTGTAAAATTCCTTGAAAATTGGCAACCTATAGGGAGAACCACTGCTACTGGAGGAGGCCACTTTGCAAGAAACTTCTTACCTTAGAGTTAGAGTTCTTATAGAAACATAATTCAGAGGTTTTAACAAAGAGTTGATTCAAGGAAAGGCAGGAGAGGAAGTGTATGATATCCTTGTAGAAGAAATCCCTTTAAATAAGTCTTCAATAATGATCAGGCAAGATGCATTAATGGCAGCAATAACAACCAGCTTTCCCAGAGAGGAATTCATGAAGAGGAAGGAGATGAAGGAGGGTAATACCTTGCTTCCTATGTGGCAAACTCTACTAGCTTGGAGAACAACATAGGTGAGGTGGCTACTGACTAAGCAAACAATAACAATACTATAAGAAAAAGTGTAGGTGAAGGGGTAGTGCATGTCTCTGAGGTGGAAATTAAAAATCCCATGAATCCTCATGTGGACTCACAACTACAACTGGAGGTCAGAAATGAGCTATTTAGGAACATAGAGGATGGGCTGCTCAACTAATGGGACAAATTAGAGCATTGAAAGAAGACATTTCAATTGTCAACCATGAGGGCAACAAGGTAGCGGAGTATGAGCCCACTACAAACGACAATAACCAATTCCTCTTGGAAGCAACATTAGGCCCAACCTCCATCACTGAGCCCAATAACCACACTGGGTGGATTTTGGAGAATTTACTAATCAGGCCTTCTCCTTCCTTGATATTCCAGGAATTGAGATACATATAGACTTGAATGAGGCTATTAACAGGAAAAGAATAAGGAGGATTGATGAAACGGATTTGTGATCGTCCCCGGCCGACCTGCAAAAACAACTTGACACCGGTGTGGTATCTTGCCAACACCCCTCCGATGCCTAAGTCAGTTCTAGGATGGAGGAATAATGTAGAAAAACTGTATCAGTAAAATTGGGCAGAGTGTACGTACCCTGTACCATAGTGCTGCCTCCATTATATAGAGATCTTGCTGGAGACAAATCAGGAAAGGACGCGGTCCACTCCTGATTTTGCGGAGCAAATCAAGGCTAGTGGCCTTTAGTTTGGTAACTGAATCTCCCACCATCGCCCTTGCCTTAAATAACGGGAGCGGGTGAAGATGGTGCGTAAGATGTGGAGAGATCTCTGGGATCTTCCTTTCCTTGTGGGACGATCCGTTTTAGGCAGATAGATCCCAGGAATTGTGGAGAGTTATTCAGCGGAATAGGTCAAACAATAACATGGCTGAGCTGAGGATGCCAAGTCACTGGCTGAGCTGAGGATACCAAGTCACTGGCTGAGCTGAGGATGCCAAGTCACTGGCTGAGCTGAGGATACCAAGTCACTGGCTGAGCTGAGGATGCCAAGTCACTGGCTGAGCTGAGGATACCGAACTGAGCAGACCGGAAATGTCCGAGGTGAATTGCTTACCGACCGACCAGAATACTAACCGGCTCAGCCTGCCCGTCATGACCTATCAGCTACTCCCCTATTTCCGAACGGTTGGCGTGCTTTAAGAGAGGAAATATCAACGGTCTGATGCATTGAATCATGACGGCTCGCTCTTTGCCTGGGTTCATACGCCGCATTTAATGCTGTGTCAGAAACGTTTGAGTGCTTGGAGGCGGCGCTTAATCTGGGAGTGCCACGTGTGTTTAATCAACGGCTCTCATTTGAACGTTCATTATGGAGGTTCTATAAAAGTGGCCTGTTAAGATTTATCAGGGTTTCTCTCTCGTCATCTCAACAGCATACCAGGTCCTTACGAACTTCTGCCAGAAATTACCTTCTGCCCTTCGCTTCAGAACATCGCCGTTCCAGTAATCTAGGTACGCTTGGGTCGTTTTCTTTCTCGATTCTGGCTGGTAACAATTTTGTTCCAGACCTTAGGGGTTTAGGACATTCCTGGGCCTTCTTCTTCCTCAGGCTCTGTCGTTACCTGCACCACCATTCCGACTGCCCTTCATTAGGAGAATTTGCCCACTCCCCAGCCGTTTCACGATATTACCGGGACATTTTCGACATCATTAAGCCGGCTGTCCCTGATTTCCATAGAATGGGCTCTAAGCGAGTACAGGTTAGGATGTCTGTACCAACCCCTTCACGAAGGGACGCCACCCAGGCTGACCGTTCAGAACCAACAAATCCTGTAGAATACCCAGAGCCACGAGGTGTGGCTTTACATCTCAGACCTATAGAGGCCGACCGAATAGCCTCGACGATGACCGAGGCTGACCTCGCCGTCCTGAGGGTGAAATACCAAATCCCCTCTTCAGTTCACCTGAGAGTTCCAGGCCCAAACGAGAGAGCGAACGCCCCTAGGTTTAACGAGCTGAGCCTCTACGTGGCAGATTTTGAGGCTGGGCTGAGGCTTCCCTTCCACCCTTGCATAAGGGAAGTCCTCTGGTTCCTGGGGCTATCCCCAGGACAACTTTTGCCCAATGCCTGGCGGATCCTGGTCTGCTGCAGCGTGCTCTGGGCAGCTGCCACAGAGGATAAGGCCAGGCTGACCCCAGAAGCCTTCTTGTACTGCCACCAAGTGAGCATGGCTGCTCAGGGATGGTGGTACTTCTCCAGGAGGGACAACGCAGCTCCTGCAATTGAAGGCCTCCCCTCTGCCAACAAGAGGTGGAAGGACAAGTTTTTCTTCCTTTCAGGGGAAGGATGGGAGTTCCCTGCCTGGGAAGAACGAACGAGTGCCTCCAAGATCCGCGTATTCTGGGGAGAAGTTCACCCATCCCGTGAGCACTGTCCTTCTGTATCTGTTCAGTTTCTCCTTCACTTTTTTTTTTCATATATATGGCTGACTTGTCTTCATTATGCCCTGAGCAGGAAAACAAAGACCCTCGATCTCGGCCGAAGTCAGAGAGCAACTGAAGGCTGTGGCTGAGTACCCTGAGCGCGACCACAGAGTCCTCATTACTCCGGAAACTCTAGCTACCTACCTTCTTGGCCCAGAACCTACACGTGAGGCCCTTGCCCTAGAGAGAGGTATCTCCTCCTCTCTACTCTTCTATTTGGCGGAGCCATCTAACCTGTCTTCTGTTTGCTTTCTTTTTTTTTTTTTTTTTTTTCAGAGGAAGAAGGGATGAAGCTAAATGCAGAGAAGCTGGCAGCAATGGCCGAGCGCTCTGAACGGGCTGGCACCAAGCCCAAGAAGACCAAGAAAAAGAAAGCCATGACCGACCCGTCCACCTTTGTGGACTCAGGTGTGACTGCTCCTCCGGCCAAAAGACTGAGGAGGGATGAGGCCGAGGAGGTTCTCATCCAAGAACAGCAGACCGCTCCGGACGAGCAGGCCACAGTTGACGAGGAGGCTGCTGATACATCCTCTGGGGCAGAGGCTTCTGCATCTCAGCCCCTAGCTGAGCAAACCCAGGCTCATCAGGGTACGAAAAGGAAGAGTGGAGAACCTACTCCCTTAGTCTCTGATACGCCTGAAGCGGAGCTTCCGGAACCCGCCCCAGTGCTATCCGTCATGCTCAGCAGCAGATACTGCATGGACATAATGCATGAGCTTCCGACCGTCAAGGATCGAGAGATTCTGAGAAGCAAATCTGCTGCGGAGAAGCGCGCAAGGCTCCTATGCTGCCTGGCCAAGGTAATCATCTTTCCCTGTTTCTCTCGTTCCTTCTCAATTGCCAACCCTCTCTAACCTTCGTTTCTATTATGTGACAGGCATCTGTCCTCAGTTCAGACTTGGTGCAGGAGGGGATAAGCGATGAAGACGCTATCATCGAGCTGGGAGAGAAGCTCAAGCAGAGCGAGAAGCTGGAGACTGAGCTTCGAGAATCCAACTCCAAGCTGAAGGATGAGATCTTTCAGCTGAGGGATGAGAACTCAGTCAAAGTGGCCCAGCTTTCAAGCCTAGCGGAGGTCTCCTCTGCCCATGAAGAGCGGGCATCTCAGCTGCAGAGCGAGCTGAGCCTGGAGCGACGCCAGGTAGCTGAACTGAAGAAGAACTTGGCCGACGCCATGCTGGGTCTGGATGCCAAACAGAGTCAAATCCAAGAGCTGCTCCATAGGTGCGATGAGCAGGGCAGACTGCTCTCGGAACAGGACGTGAAGATCAACTCGCTGTCAGAGCAGACTCGGTCGGTTCAGATGGACCAACTGAAGGAGTCTCCAGAGTTCATAGATCTGATGACCGAGTACTTCTTTGGAGGCTTCATGTCCCTGAAGAGGAAGATCAGCTCTGCTCATCCCGAGCTGGACTTAAGTTCATTCAAGCCGGGGGCAAAGGATGTTGGCTTGGAGGAAGATGAAGAAGAAGAAGCCTCTGAGGATGAAGAGGAGGAGGAAGGTGGTCACGCGGGGGCCTTACTCAGGGAAGGTACCACTGATCATGGTCTTCTGAGAATCACCCAAGGTGAGGAGGGCCCTGCGACTATCATTGACATTACCGGCGAGGATGAGGCTCCTCCTCCTCAGGCTGTGGTTGACCCAGCTGTGGCCATGGCTGGTGAAATCGTGGCCAAGGCAGCTGACAGCCTGATCGAGGAGATTGCTGAGGTCGTCATCAAAGAGCCCTCTCCTCGCGCAGATAAGGTGATTGATCCTCCTGCTCAAGGCCAGCTTCCTCCTGCTGAGCAGCTTCCTGACCTCAAACCAGCTGAGGATATTTAACTAGTTCTTTTTGTATCTTTCTTTTCCTCACCTTGTTGTAAAAACGTCTTTAATGAATAGAAGTGCAGTTTTACTCAGCTGAGTGAACAGCTTTGTTCTTTGTCGTTATTTTTCTACTTCTGTGTGCAATGCCTGGATATTCATAGTCTTTGAAATGTAGCTTGGGCAATATAATCCAAAGTTAGAGAATTTCATTCTCATAACTCCTTGACTGCCCCTGAGGCCGATTTGCTGAGGAGACGATGCTGCTTGGATATCAGGCTGAGCAGTCAAGGCTGCTCGGATGCATGGTCCCGGAGGACATGTGCTGAGCAGGCGAGGCTGCTCGGATACATGGTCCCGGAGGACATGTGCTGAGCAGGCGAGGCTGCTCGGATACATCTACTGATATCTTCATATATACTTCAAGTATCTTCACAAAAATAACAATGTCTTCAGATATACTTCAAGTATCTTCACAAAAATAACAATTTGTTCCCCTTAACTGGACTTGTAATAAATTTGATAATCCCTGTTCACATAAAGAGATAGGACAAAGAAATAAAACAGTAGGGACAAACACTTGGCAAATATTTATTGAAAATACTTCTTTAAGTGCTCAGCGTTCCAGGGTTGGGGGAGCTTTTTCCCTGACAATGTAGCTAAACGATAGGCTCCAGCCTTCACGTGCTCAATTATTTGGTAAGGACCTTCCCAATTTGGCCCCAGATGCCCAATCCTCTTCCCTGTGGGATCTACTTTCTTCAGCACCAACTCCCCAGTTCTAAAGCTTCTCTCCCTGACCTGGCTGTTGTAGAACCTAGCCATTTGCTGTTGATAAGTGGCCATTTTCATGGCTGCTGTTTCTCTCTTCTCTTCTAGGAAGTCTAATCCCTCCAAGAGTCCCTGTTGGCTCTCTTCTTCTTGGAAATTCCGAGTTCTGTGGCTGAGCAGCCCAATTTCTACAGGAATGACTGCCTCCACCCCATAAGCCAAAGAATAAGGGGTTTCTCCAGTCGCCGTACGGGCTGTCGTTCGATAAGCCCACAGGACACTGGGCAACTCTTCTGGCCAGTCTCCCTTTGCAGCTTCCAATTTCTTCTTCAGGTTTTTCTTGATTGTGCGGTTTGTGACTTCAACCTGCCCATTAGCTTTAGGATACGCTTTGGAAGCATAGTGGACCTGTATTCCCCTCTGTTCACAAAATTCCTGAAACTGATCATTATGGAACTGTTTGCCACGATCAGTGATGATCACCCTGGGTAACCCAAACCTGCTGATAATATTCTTCCAGATGAAGTTGATGGCCTTCTTCGTAGTGATGGTGGCAAGGGGCTCAGCTTCCACCCACTTGGTGAAGTAGTCTACAGCCACAATAGCAAATTTGTTCTGCCCCTTGCCTATAGGGAGGGGCCCAATCAAATCCAATCCCCATTGGGCGAACGGCCAGGGAGATGGGATTGGAGTTAACAAAGTGGGAGGATGGTGAAGAATATTGCCAAACTTCTGGCATTTCTCACACTTCTGGACCATCTGCATGGCGTCGCTCTGCATGGTAGGCCAGTAATACCCTGTCCGGACCAATTTTTGTGCCAATGCTCTGCCCCCAGAATGATTTCCACAGGATCCTTCATGGATCTCTCTCATAGCATATCCGGCTTCCTCTGCAGTCAGGCACCTTAGTAATGGGAAGGAATAACTTCTGCGATACAAAACTCCATCTAGGCACAGGTATTTAGCTGTTCTTAACCTCAGTCGCCTGGCTGAATCTTTGTCAGTGGGCAGTATACCCCTTTCCAAGTAATCAATAATGGGACTCGCCCAAGAATCTTTGTAGTCAACAGCAGTCACCTCCTGAACAGGTAATTCCACACTGGGTCTTTCCATCCTTTGGATTGGGATAAGGTGACTGAGGGCTTCTTCTCGAGCTGTGGCTAGCCGTGCAAGCTGATCTGCTTCTTCATTTTCCTCACGAGGAATCCTCAACAGCCTCAAAGTGTCAAAGGCTTTCTGGAGATGTTGGACCCTATCCAGATACAATTTCATTCTGTCCTCCTTGGCTTCATAATCTCCCAGAACCTGTCCCACCACCAACTGGGAGTCACTGCCCACAGTGAGATCTTTGATTCCCAATGACTTTGCTAGTCTGAGCCCAATCAGAAGTGCCTCGTACTCAGCTTCGTTGTTGGTAGCTTTAAAACTAAACCTGATGGCATACAGAAGCTTGAGTTTGTCCGGAGAGATTAGGATGATCCCTGCTCCACTGGCCTCTGTATTTTTAGAGCCATCAACATAAAGGAACCAGCCCATTGGCTCCTCAACTCCTGAGCCCACTGGTTCAGCTGGCAGGGCATTTGAAGCATCTGGTGGAGAGAATTCTGCCATAAAATCAGCAAGGGCTTGGGCCTTGATGGCTGTTCTAGGACAGAATTCCAAGTCAAACTCTCCCAGCTCTACAGACCACTGGATTAGCCTCCCAGACGTCTCAGGACTGTGCAACGTCTTCTTAAGCGGCTGGTCAGTCATAACTTTGATGGGATGTGCTTGGAAATAAGGCCTCAATCTCCTTGCTGCTGTTACCAAGGCAAAGGCTATCTTCTCGACCTGAGGGTACCTGATCTCAGCGCCCCTTAATGCTCTGCTAGTATAGTAGACTGGACGTTGTATGTTGGCTTCCACTCTTATCAGTACTGAGCTCACTGCGTGAGGTGAGACAGCTAAGTAAATGTATAGATCCTCCCCCCTTATGGTACGGCTGAGGAGGGGAGGAGTCATCAGATATCCTTTTAGTTCTTGAAAGGCTATCTCGCATTCTGGCGTCCAATGGAAAGCTTTCTTCAGGACTTGGAAAAACGGATGGCATTTATCAGTAGCTCTGGAAACAAAACGATTGAGGGCTGCAATGCACCCAGTGAGCTTCTGGACCCCCTTTATTCCCCTGGGAGACTCCATACTAAGGATGGCGCTGATCTTCTCAGGATTGGCCTCTATACCCCTTTGGGACACCATGAATCCCAAGAACTTTCCTGAACTGACCCCAAAGGCACACTTGCTCGGATTGAGTCTCATCTGGTACTTTCGCAGCGCTTCAAAGGCTTCTCTGAGGTCTTCCACATGACTTGACCTCCTCAGGCTCTTAACCAACATGTCATCAACATAAACCTCCATATTACGACCTATCTGCTCCTTGAACATTCGGTTGACCAGCCTCTGATAGGTTGCTCCAGCATTCTTAAGCCCAAAGGGCATCACCTTGTAGCAATAGAGTCCTCTAGCCGTGATGAAGGAGGTTTTCTCCTCATCTTCAGGATGCATCTGGATTTGATTGTAGCCAGAAAAAGCGTCCATGAAACTGAGCAACTCATGACCAGCTGTAGAATCTACTAGGAGATCAATCCTTGGTAAGGGGAAGCTGTCTTTAGGGCAGGCTTTGTTAAGATCCTTGAAATCTACACACATCCTCCATTTTCCTTTGGGCTTAGGGACAAGCACCACATTGGATATCCACATGGGGTATTTCGCTTCTCTGATAAACTGGGCCTCCTCTAATTTATCCACTTCTGCGGCAATGGCTGCATTGCGCTCTGGAGCAAACGTGCGCGTCTTCTGCTTTACTGGACGATGAGCATTGTCCACACTTAACCGATGAGTGATGATACTGGGATCTATGCCTGGCAAATCTCTGTGTGACCAGGCAAAGACATCCACATAATCTCTTAGGAATTTTACCATAGCAGCCTTCTCCTCTGGTCCCAGACCTGAACCCAAACGGAACGTCTTCTCAGCCTGTCCTTCCACCACAGGCACCTCGACCAGTTCCTCAACTGGTTCGCCTTGCTGGAGCTTCTCCTCATCCCTTGTGTCAAGCCCACTGACTGAAAGGGCTTCTCTTGTCTTTATCGAAGTGATATAACACTCCCTTGCTCTCTTCTGATCTCCTCTGACCTCCCCAACACCACCAGCTGTAGGGAATTTGAGTTTCAAATGAAACGTGGAGACTACTGCCTTGAACTTATTGAGGGTCTGCCTACCCAATATCACGTTGTAAGCTGAAGGGCAATCCATCACCAGGAAATCCACCAAGGCAGTGGCATTCCTCTGCGCATCTCCTATCATGATAGGCAAGGCCACCATGCCCAAGGGATGGGCAGTTTCTCCCGAAAAACCGACCAAAGGAGACTGCACAGGTCTAATACTATCTCTCCCCAGCTGCAATTTCTCAAAAGCGGGTAAGAAGAGGATATCTGCTGAACTCCCTGTATCCACGAGGATCCTCCTCATTGTCCAGTTGGCGAGGAGGGCTGTGATCACCAATGGGTCATCATGAGGATAGAGCACCCCTTCCTCGTCCTCTGCCGCGAACTGGATAGCTGAATCCATCACCCGTGTACGCTTGGCTGGTCTCTCTGCATTGAACACTTCCCTGGCATAGGTTCTCCGAGCAGCCCTGGTATCTCCACTAACTCCTGGTCCCCCAGAAATCGTGTTTATCTCCCCCACGGGGCGATGAGGAGGAGGAGGAGGAGGAGTCCTCTCACGCCTGTGATCAGCTGGTCCAGCAGCCTGACCTGCCCGCTGATTAAATTCCCCTTCGTTACGAACAAATCGCTGGAGACGTCCTCGTCTGATCAGCCCCTCAACTTGTTGCTTCAGCTCAATGCAGTCATCTGTATCGTGCCCATGATCACGATGAAAACGACAATACTTCTGACGAGAACGTCGCTCAGCCGGTGTCTTCATCTTTCCTGGCCACTTGAGCTCAGGGTAATCACTTATCTCCTGCAGCACCTGATTAACTGTTGCGACCAGGGGAGTATAGTTGTGGAATTTTCTCTCTGGCCTCCCCCTCTGGGGAGAATCTCTCCTGTCCATCTTCTTCCCTCTTGGGTAGTCCTCAGTCCTAAACTGCCCAGTCTCTTTCCTCCGTTTGTTTGGTTGAGGAGGCCCTGTCTGGGAGGCAGAGGCCTCCCTCTCGCGATTGCGATGGGCAGTAAGCGTGTCCTCTGCGTTCATCTGTCGCTGAGCCCTCATCATGAGCTCAGCCATATTAGTCGGTGGTTCCGCAGACAAGGAAAACAGGAACTGCCCTGGCCTGAGACCTGACATGTACGCTGCAATAGCGACTTGGTCGTCTGCATTATCTACTTGCATGGACTCCTTGTTGAACCTGGTAGTGAATTCTCTAAGGGTTTCCCCCTTGGTTTGTTTGACGTTGAGCAAATAGGTAGCTGGTCTCCTGTATCGTTGACCAGCAATAAAATAACTTACAAAGAGGCGACTGAGCTCTTTGAAGGTACTGACTGTGCCTGGAGCAAGCTTGTTGAACCACATCCGAGCAGCTCCTCGGAGAGTGATGGGAAAGGCTCTGCACATGATGGCGTCAGGCACTGCTTGAAGGTGCATAAGGGATTTATAAGTTTCCAAGTGATCAAGAGGGTCTTTTGTCCCGTCAAAGATGTCGATCTGAGGGACTCTGAATTTTGGTGGGAGGGGTACCGCCATCACATCAGCAGTGAAAGGAAGCTCAGTGGTTTGTACCAACTCATCCACAGAGGCTGGAGCTTTGGCCTTCATCTGCTTCGTCAAGTTATCCAACTGTGTCTTCATCTGGCGCATCTGATCGGTCATGAGACCTTCAGGAAATGTGGAACCAGAACAAGTTCCATAATGAGGTGCTGCAGCATGGCTGCTGGTCTCCCCATGCCCCCCAGTAACATCAAAATCTACTCCAGCCATTCCTGGGGCAGGGGGATCAGCCGTCGGGGCCAATGGCGGTGGTGGATCTCTAGTAGGAGGTTCAGGTTGCAGGCGCTGCAGTAAGGCCTGATTCTGCTCCAGAATGCGCTGCATCCCTTGCGTCAGCGTCACCACGTCCTGACGGAGGGCTTGATAATCAGCAGCGGTTGCAACGGGTGGAGCGGACTGAGCATTGTTATCATTGGAAGCCATTGAACGGGTCAAGACCATAAATCCGATCAATCAATAAATTTCTAATCGTTCCCACAGACGGCGCCAACTGATGAAACGGATTTGTGATCGTCCCCGGCCGACCTGCAAAAACAACTTGACACCGGTGTGGTATCTTGCCAACACCCCTCCGATGCCTAAGTCAGTTCTAGGATGGAGGAATAATGTAGAAAAACTGTATCAGTAAAATTGGGCAGAGTGTACGTACCCTGTACCATAGTGCTGCCTCCATTATATAGAGATCTTGCTGGAGACAAATCAGGAAAGGACGCGGTCCACTCCTGATTTTGCGGAGCAAATCAAGGCTAGTGGCCTTTAGTTTGGTAACTGAATCTCCCACCATCGCCCTTGCCTTAAATAACGGGAGCGGGTGAAGATGGTGCGTAAGATGTGGAGAGATCTCTGGGATCTTCCTTTCCTTGTGGGACGATCCGTTTTAGGCAGATAGATCCCAGGAATTGTGGAGAGTTATTCAGCGGAATAGGTCAAACAATAACATGGCTGAGCTGAGGATGCCAAGTCACTGGCTGAGCTGAGGATACCAAGTCACTGGCTGAGCTGAGGATGCCAAGTCACTGGCTGAGCTGAGGATACCAAGTCACTGGCTGAGCTGAGGATGCCAAGTCACTGGCTGAGCTGAGGATACCGAACTGAGCAGACCGGAAATGTCCGAGGTGAATTGCTTACCGACCGACCGAACTGAGCAGACCGGAAATGTCCGAGGTGAATTGCTTACCGACCGACCAGAATACTAACCGGCTCAGCCTGCCCGTCATGACCTATCAAGGATATTATCTCATATCAGCGAGAATGCAGTACTAATCAGCCAACCAAACCAAAGTGAGGATGAGCATTTGATGGAAGAACAAGATGCATTGAAGGAGACCAATATAGACAGTTAGGCAAATTCATGTTCTAGCATTGAAGAGAAGGTGACCAACACTATCCACACAGCCAAAATGCTGGGATTACCATTCAGGGACAATGATAAGAACCATTTGGAAAGAGATGATCATAGAAGAAGCTCAAGAGTTTGCAAATGCAAACATGGCTAACCAGGAGGATCGGGAGGTTTATTGAGTTCATTGCATAAGGGTTTTTTCTACCAAAATACAGTTTATAATGAAAGTAATTTCTTGGAACATAAGAGGAATGGGCAGCTCAAGGGAAAAAAGGCCCTTGCCAAGCTTATCAGCTCAAGGAATCCAAATGTATTCTTTATCCAAGAGTCTAAGTGAAGTGATTTTGATCAAGAGGCTATCAACAAACTGTGAAAATTCTCAGAGGTGGATTTCATATATATGCAAGCAGATGGAGCTTCTCGAGGTATCATCTCTCTTTGGAACGCTAATTTTTTCAAGGTACAAGACAACTTTTATCACAAACACTACATTATCTCCCATGGTACCCTATTTAAACAAAAAGAATGCAATTTGGTCAATGTATATGCCCCAAATGATCCTACTATGAGAAAGAAAATATGGGATGAAATTGTAGAATTCAAGAGGACTTCCACACTTCCTTGGTGCATTGGAGGTGACTTTAATGAGGTCCTAGTAGAAGAAGAAAGAAGGGGATGTTCTGGCAGCATTAGAGGATCAAGGGAATTCCATGCTTTTATCAATCAAATGGGATGTATAGATCTTCCAATGCATGGCAGGTTGTTTACATGGTGTAACTTTCAAACGGTGCTTGCATTTTCTAGACTTGACAGATTTCTAGTAACACAGGACTTCCTTTCTAATTTCAACCTCACTCAGTGGGGCTTGCCAAGGTTGACATCTGATCATAAAAGTCCTGTTCTAATCTCTGATGGGAGAGAAGATTGGGATCCTAAGACATTTTGATCTATGGACTTTTGGTTATCCAATCCCAGTTGCATGAAGATAGCAGAAGATGCTTGGTTGGACTGTATTGTCCAAGGTTGGGCTGGATACAAATTAGTCAAGAAACTCTGAGCTATGAAACTTAGCTTACAAGTTGAAACAAGTCTGCAGTAGGTCTCGTTTCTGTAATACACTTTTTGGTAAGAATGCGACCATCTCAACTAATGAGAGTGAAAGTAAAATTTACCCTCGGGTGAACAAAATTCATTTCTTAATCTTTTGGTTGTGGAATGGTAGCATATTCCAACCACAATAACTAGGGCTCCATAATTAAAGAAAATAAAAGTCCAATACTTTTCTTTAAATTCGTTTGAAGTTATATATACAATGATGTTGGGGAGTATCTTATTCACCTTTCAATTGTATCATACATTTGCAGAAGGGAATTATTCCCCAAACCAAACCCACAACTTCTCAAGAAGACGAATGAGCAACAATTGGGCTCCTAACCTGATACACCCCATCATCCCAAATCAAATAACCTGAAATCACATTCCCATTCACCACTCCACCCACCGTCAAAGCAAACGTCTGCTTCTGCCCCACTGCCTTAAATGACATCACATTTGGTTTAATCTTAACTGCCAACCCGGGTGGAGGAAACACGGTTGCCTTGTAACTGGAAATGGGCGACCCAACATTCGTCACTGTTCGGTGGAATACCCGGGTCACAGACTGGCCGGCCGGCCCGGAAAGGGAGAAAGAAGGATAGTTGAGGTCCCAAACTTTGCCGTTGTTGGATGCAGAGCAAATGCTGCTGTTGGATCCGGTTACCAATCGGAGTGAGTCGTTGCTGTACCCTTGGCCGCAAAGGAATTTGACGTAATCGGATTCGCCAGCGTCATAGATTAAGCCAGGTTTTGTCGCTTTTACTGGGTCTATGTGGCCGGAGCCGTAGGCGAATTCGGCATCATTGTTTCTTGATGGGCTTATTTGGGAAGCTGAGAAAACAAGAAAGAAACAGGTAAATGCGAATTCGGAGTGGTGGCCCAAAACTTCTCCCACCACCACATATCTACATGGAGTTAAATGAAATTGTCTTTTTACTTACCAGTGGTCATGAGAGCGGACTTAATAGCAGCGGGAGACCAAGTGGGGTGAAATGATTTAACGTAGGCAGCCGCCCCAGAAACATGAGGGCAAGACATAGACGTGCCAGAGATGATATTGTAAGGAACAACTCTCTCGTCTCCTGTTATTCCTGTCACTGTTGTAGCTTCTGACCATGCAGCAACAATATCCACTCCTGGTGCTGTTATATCCGGCTGCACAACACGTATATGTTAACGATAAATCAAAACGGAGAAAAATATCTCATAGATGTTAGCAATAAATCAAAAAATAGTTTTACGATTAATTCTTACCTTGAGAATGTCTACTGTTATAGGATTGGGTCCCCTTGACGAAAACGAAACAACGAATGGCGCCAATTTGTCTTTACTCTCTATGCTCTTCTCTATGATTGCCGTTGGATGACTAAAAAAATTACAACAAATCTGTATGAGTAGTGTAATAGATTTGGAACGTCTTCGTTGAAAACTGTCATTGCTTGGTATAATCTTCTCTATAGTGTTATCGATTTAAGTGGATTTATCTCTCTCTCTTGATTACGGAGATTTAGGTATTTATAATTTATCCTCGGGTGTATTTCTGTTGGCATGAATGGGATGCAAACTCTTAGCAATGGAGACTCCATATTCATACCTGGTTTTATTGATATATAGAGAAATTGCAGCGCCATCGGTCAATCCCAAGTAGGATGCAGATAAGGGGAAGGAGAAGCCCAAATCTTTGAATCCCCCGTCTTGCATTATAGTGCCAACTGCACCTTCAGCTAGTGGTTCTTCTGCATCGTCTAATTCATCACACAGAACTATTTTGCCCTTCACCGAAGTCTTGTCCAAGGAGCCCAAGGTGCAGTACCTGCATGTCATCAAGGAAAATGTCCACGAAATGTAAAAAACCAACGTCTTTCAAATACAAAAAAAAGTTGGATATTCTAATATATAATTGGGTTACCTAGATTCAGAACCATCAAAACCTTGTTTAGTGTTGGGCACATTGCCGCCGTAAACTAACGGGTACATGCTTTGATTGAGGGTGAACGTGTTGACGGACACACCCTGCACGTATTGAACGAGACTAGGACTGTCAATAAAGCAACAGAGGTAAGCGATTAACAAAACATTATACATGGTCCAACATGTTCTTGGTAAAAAACTAAATGGCATATGTTTTTACAGAAATCTCAAAAAAAAAAAAAAAAATGGTTTCCAAGAATGCTTCACAACTTGACATAAATATGAAGAGATGTCTTGGTTTCCCTTATATTCCCTTCCTAGGACGTTCTTCCATAGTTTCACCAAAACACTTTATTCTTTTTCTTATTTTTATCATGTGACCTTACAAATTTTCCATTTTGATTGTGCAAAAGTATATAAGGAATTACTCACTCTTAGGGATGTTTCTGGACTTCTGAGCATTTGAGTTAATGATTTCATCTTAAATGAGTTTTGACTATAGTTGAGCCTTTGGAGGAAATGATTCGATCTTAATGGCTAATAGAGCATTTGCATGAGGTGAGAGCCGCATTGTCACACATTTATGGGGGGTCCAAATCCATGTAAAAAGTGTTTTGGATAATTGTGCATACAAGGAGAGGATGGGCATGCTCACCTGATAAATTTTGTTGTTACCAAGCTTCACTTGGGTGACAAACTTTCTATCTATGGTGCTAGCAGCAACTGTGAGAGACCAAGGCGAGACATTCGAGACACTTGCGGCATAAGGGCCTGAATTGCCGGCGGAGTTGGATGTAAGTATGCCGTTCTTCATGGAATGGTAAGCTCCAATGGCAATTACGTCGTTGAAGTAATCTTGAGCAGCCCCCCCAACCGAAAGAGAGATTATATCCACCCCATCGGCAATGGCATCGTCAAATCCAGCAAGGATATCAGCATCGTAACAACCACCTGCCCAACAAATCTTGTACACTGCAATTCGCGCGGATGGAACCGCTCCACGGGCTGTTCCTGCTCCAAGACCTAACAAGCTCGCGTTACTGACTACTCGCCCTGCAGCTGTAGAAGAGGTGTGGGTGCCATGACCTTCTGAATCTCTCGGCGAAAGAATATCTCCTACACCTAATGAACCTCCAGTCTGGTAGAAACGAGCCCCTATAATTTTACTGCAAAGTTTTGCTAACACGGTTAGTTGTAAGGAGAGAAACATATTATGTATCCTCAGTTTTCGATCACGCCTGTCCCTACATTCGCTAAAGGGTATTGGGATTATAATGGCACTGATTTTGGGCACACAAGATCCTCTTAATAGGGTAGTCACATGGGCATTGGATTTTCTTCCTGAATTCTTACCCCAATGCACTCTTATATGTTTCATTGTTATTCGAAATTGCACTTCTGAGTGCATTGGTAATACTGGACAAAAATTTCGAGAACAAAAGATCCAATGCCCTGTCACCTAATATACGTTTGTAATTTACAAGTGAGAAAGTTTTACTTGTTGCAAGTAAAATTGGATGAGGATTGGCATGTGCCCTTCCATTTGGTTGGAGGGGGAGCAAACCCTTTGTCGTTGAAGCTCTCGGATTCAGGCCAGATCCCAGTGTCGAGCATCCCTATTATAATATCGCTTTCAATTGTTGGCACTCTTTTGACTTTTTGAGAAAATCCCATGAAATCCCAGGACCTTGTTGTGTGCAGCTGCTTCTTTCCGTTTAGAAATACAGAGACTACACCCTTCATGCCTGTATGTTCAATATTATATTAGATTGAGACAAAGAATATATATATGTAGTTTAAGATATTACTTTTAGATTGTTATTATTAATTGCTTACTAGCTATTTTCTTCTTCTCTTCCTCTGTCAACTTTGCTACAAAACCGTTGAAGCTCCTCGTGTAGCTACGGAGTAAAGATTGTGACGCCCTACTGCTGTGATTGAGGTTTTCATTTGGTCATAACAGAGTGAATGATAATGAGCTACTAATCTCTAAAAGTGGTTTTCATATTTCATCTTGCCAACATAAAAGTAGACACAATTTGTATTACCTGCCCATAACTTGTTCCAACATGCTAATGTGAAGGGATGATGCAGAAATATCATCGTTTGGACGGTCACCCATGTAGATAATATATGTCTGCATTCATAAAAATTGATTAGCATTAAGTAATTTCCAATTTTAGTCTGATAAACAAAGAAAAGGAAGTTATATACAGTGAATTAGAATATTTAGGGCAGCTTGTACTTTCTTATACTTTCATTCCGATTGATCCCACATCGCCAAAATAAATGTATATTGTCGCCAAATTGGAGCATAAACATCAAGTTATTTTTTAAAGCCAATTAAAATGTGATTAGAAGAATGCTATTAAATGCCAAGTAACATAGAAAAGATCACCAAAAATGAGATAAGGATATTGACATGATGACCACTTTATGCCTAAAGCAACCTCAAAAGGTAAAAATAATCGACAACATTAAAATCGTGTTATCCATATAGAATAAATGCCTTTTGATCATAAAAAATGAGCTAAGGATATTGACATGACGATCATTTTATGTCTAAAGCAACCTCAAAAGAGCAAAAATAGTTGACCCATAAAATAGAACATATATTAAAACGGTGTTATCCATATAGGATACATGCCTTTTGATCACCCTCGGATACCCCACTGCAACAACTCAGCAGAGACAATGCAAGGCTGATTAGGAGAAGCCATGAAGTACTTGGCGATGCGTAGGTACCCATTAGAGGGATTGTCGAGGTGTTGATATTTCATGCAAACAACTATTAATGTGGCTTTATAGCAAGAAAATATTTGGAACTTCAGTTAAGGATTCTCAAGCTCGTATTATTTATTTTATTTTATGGAACTGACAATATCAACTTCGTATTGTTGGAATTGCATACACACAATAGATTCGTTCAAATTAAGCCGGCTTTAAAAAAATATTCTAGTTGAGATAGTTTCTCCTAACAATTTTTTATGTTCTCATTTAATAATGTAATTTTATAAAACACTTCTAAGGAAATATATTTTTCAAAACAGGACAATTCGCCAAAAATCGAGAAAAGGAAAAATATGTTTTGTTTCTTTTGGGAAATAGTGAAGGAATAATCATATTAAAAAGTATAGTTGACAATAATTAGTAAATATTTTGTTGTTTAATTTAATTCACAAATCAAAATTCATATATGTCGGCTCAAGTTCGATTCACATACGGCAGAGCCCCCTTTGTGGACTTTCAGAACCTTTTAAGATTTACTTTCATAAATATGTAAAACAACAACGACCTTTAATGATGTATAAAATATTGTCTTTGGGTATAAATGAGAGTGATTTGTAAGATGGGTATAGTATTTGAGTGATTGTAAATCACCTACAACATAAAATTAAAGAAGAACCCATCACAATTAATATCTAACCGAGTTTAACGGCAAAAATCCTTATATCCGAGTTTAACGGCAAAAATCACAATAAAATTGGAGTTAAATGTGCTCTCACGAATCCTTATATCTCTATTTTTTCCTCACATCTTCACTCAATTTTTTTTTTTTTAATTACCGTAAAAAACGTAACCTCTAAGGAATCCTAGTCTCCATGCAATTACTAAAACTCACATATATTAGATTAGTTGATTCCTAATTCTATAATCTCAATTTAAATATATTTAGATGAAACTAAATTTGTACATGAAATCCATCTGCTTTAGGTTATCTCTTTTTTGAGATTTGTTTTTTAATTTTTGTCAAATTCGTATGTAATTTTTTGAATTAATTACTTGTCTTACTGAAATGAATCTAGAAAGGGAAAAAAAAAATATATATATATATATATAGGGAAAGGCTAAAGAGACCAATACTTTTTTAGACCAATATTCGACCAACATCCAAACTCTTCGTTCCTGATTAAATTTTAACGATCCGAACCGTTCAATGTGTTTAAAACATGTTTTCAAGTACCCACGAGAAATCAGCTCAAAATATTACCGAAAAAGGGCTTAATCCAAACAGTGGCTCGTAAAACAGTTTCTGTCAGCATTTTGAACCACTGCTTGGATCAAGCTCTTTCTGGTAATATTTTGAGCTGATTTCTTACAGGTACCCTTAAAAACATGTTTTAAACACATTGAACGGTTCGGATCGTTGAAATTTAATCAAGAATGAAGAATTTAGATGTTGGTCTAATATTGGTCTAGAAAAGTGTTGGTTTAGAAAAGTTTTGCTTATATATATATATATATAAGCAAAAAGTTCATTAAAGATTAAAAAATTTAAAATACACACACACATATATTCACTGTTTTTAGTGTTTTTTTTAGCGTCATTTTATTTTGACTTTTTATAATTTCAGTCCATGTTTTGTATTTTTTCAACTTTTCTCATTGAGACGAATGAGAAAACATGGAAATTTAACGACATATTATATAAAACTTATAGAATATGAGTATATAATACCGATTGTGTTTAATAAAAAAAATTAATTTAAACTGAGAACTTAAACACATGAGGTGATCCTGACACTCCTATGAGAAAAGGAGATGGATCTTCAAATGTTTTTGGGTTTGAATTTTTTTATCTTTTCTGATTTATTAATAATCTTGTTTTTTTTTTCCTCAGCAAAGATAAAATACAACTTACTTAGATATGTAGACACTTATGTTGGCAAGATTCCAAACTATGCTCCGACTACGAAACTGACTGCAAGAAACAAGATTACAGGGCACGAAGCCAACCTAACACAAAACACAATAATCTTGTTTGCGTTTTACATTGTGTTCAAATGATTGAAATTTAAAGTCACGTTTGGTTTTCAAAATAAAAAATCTAAGTATATGCAAGAAAATTGATACTAGAAGAGATGGTAATAAATTTGATAGTATTTTCCTAAATGTACCCCCCCCCCCCCCCCCCCCCCCCCCCCAAAAAAAAGTGGCTTTGCAAACTTTAGAATATATTTTTTAAACTTGATATTAATGTTTGTCTTTTTTTTTATGATGCTATGTCGCGCTCCTAAATTTGATATCATTTCTACATCAAATCTATTGAATCAACTTTTAACACCCATAAATTTTATGTTCTTTCTACATCATGGCTATTGTCGTCATATGGGATGCGACGTTACAAATAAATGTAAGAAAGAGTTGAAAAAAAATATTTTTTATAAATTACAATTAATTGTTATATGTACTGCGACCTAAGTTGCTTCATATGTAATTTAAGAGACTTTAAAAATAAATGAACATTGGACCTAAACCCATTTAATCCATTTACTTCAAGACAAGCGTGTTTTAAAATCTAATCAAATCGTATTTGGTTGATGTGAATTTTAACGTGATTCATTTTCTCGATGGATTTTAAAAAATGAATAACTCGGATCATAAAAAAAGACCACAAATGGATAACATTGGACCATCCAATCCATTTTACGAACTAACTAGAGTGGTTTCCATTCTTACATTTAAACCTCCTGAAAACAAAATGTGGTCAAGTACAAATGTGAATATTTGCCATTTGGTATTCGGTGCTTTGATTCAACCATCCTCAATATTCGTTCGATTAATTAATTGCATGCTTTCATATATGATTTGAAGATATATATTACCCATTCCCTCAAATGTTTTTGTCTAAAAATGCATTTCCAAGTCAATTAACCATCCATGTTTGAACAGATTTATATACACACCTCATAGTTAATTAGCTTGGAATTGAAAATTGAATAGATGGCTCTTCATCATGCTGAAAGAAGCATGAGCAGTTAAGGGAGTAACCAACCTAATTGAAAAATCGAACAAGGCCCGATGATTAGATCTGGTTTAGTTTAGCACGGTGTGCCTATTAGATCGGTTTATAATTGGAAATAATTTTATGCTTTTTTTTTTTTTATCTGGGGTGATAATCTTCATCTGAACTCATGAATCTATTCCAATCCACTCACTCTAAATATATTCAAACCCTTTCTATTATGAAATGGGTCACAAGGAGTTATAGCTCAATATGACTCATCTCAAGCGAATCTTTAACGGTTGTGTTAATTGAGTTTACAATATTACATGCTATCTCTATCATGTCACATTCACTTTCTAAAATACGTTTGTACCTATTGTCGTAAGGAAGGGCAAAGGAAGAAAAATTATCTAGCTCATCAAAAATGGATTGACAAACAGGTCAAAGCCAAGTTGCAACTGAAGAAATAAATCTGGAGCTTGTACTTGTGTATTTATCATCTGATATTGATTCGCGTGAATGGATACTGGGTTATGGCGCTTCCTAATACATACGTGTCCCAACAAGAACTTATTTTTCAACTTCAAGGAGTTGGACAGTGCTTCACTCTTTATGATTAGTGGTCATACATGTAATACTCTTGAGATATATAATGTTGTTATATATTTGCTTGATGGATCCATATTTGTTCTGTCTGATGTTCGGTATGTTATAACTTAATTTAAGACAAAATCTTCTCTTTAAGGAGCTATAGAGTCCACGGACATGGGAATTACTTTGCTCGGTGGAGCTCTAGAGATAGTATTAGGCAACATGGTGGTGATGAGAGGTACACAATGCAATAACTTATATATCCTTGAAGGAGTATAACTGCAGGTGAAGCAGCCACCATTGACAACAAAGATCTTAGTTTAAAAAAGGACGTTGTTGATCTGTTAACAAAGGTCATTAGGATTAGAGCCAAACAAGATTTGATCTCAGTTCATTTGAAGCTACTTTAAGCATCCTCAAGTGCATGTACCTTCGAGCGATTAGTGAAAGCCTTCGGGATATTATGTGACTTTGGTGTTTATGTTCTTCTATTTTGTTATTGGAACCCGATGTCCGCAAAGATATCAGGAATGTGATTATTCTTGTAATTCAACAAGTCAAAACAACACCTTACTTTTTAAGGAGAATGAATTTTAAGTAAAACTATTTGTAACTCCTCTATTTTACTTGAGATTTTTTCAATTGTTGATGGCAAATCTTACCTGGTTAGAATTACAGGGACACAAGTTACTTGGCTCTTCTGTTTGAATTGTTCCGGTAACCCGTGTTTCTGTAATCTATTTGTAGAAGTATTATATCTGCAATTTAGCTTAACTCAGTTGTTCAATTCATTTTATTCCTTCCTATTTTAGTGGAGTCTGTCTATTTGCTTACACATGTTACTACTTTCCTGACTCTTGTTGGTTTGAGTTAATGGAGAGCTCTATGTATTCTGATTTTTTAATTTTGGAATCCGTACCTAGGGATTTGTTGAGTGAAGACTTATCATCAAGGTGGAGATTGATAAAAAAAAAAAAAAAAAAAGTGGAATATTACTAGGAGCAATGTCAAAGTTTTCAAATTGGCTAAAAAAAAAAAATCAACAGACTTTGATGAGCTTGGAAGATTTGGCAACGGATTTGCAGATTTTTTTTTTTTATCTTTGTCTTATTATTTAATTCTCTCCCTATAAAAATATAATCTGCGAAGGAAAAAATAATAGTGAGGAAAGGTAGAACATTGATAGTGAGACTAACAGTTCGTAGTATAATCTGTTCAAACTTTATGAAATAACTCTTTTGTCTACAGAGGTACTCGAATTTAAATAACGACGTAAGTTATTCATTTCTCTAAATTTTCTATATGAGTTTGAGTTTCCTTTCTTGGAGCACAACAATACAATAGGTATATATTTATCAAGAAAAAACACATGGACAAAGTGCAATTTTCAATAAAATCTTATCAGTTTATTCTCCGCATACAGTTCATAAATCAACACATTAGCATAATAGCTTCTTATTTTCAACAAATCCCACCAAATGACCTTCATGGTATACAAAACATGTCACTAGCTATTAGGGGGAGGCATGAACAGCAATGGGGCTCCTGACTTGATGCGTACCATCATCCCAAACCAAGGCCGCAGACACCATGGTTGTGCCTATCGCTCCTTCCACCTTCACCAAGAATGACAACTTCTCCCCCAGACTCGTAAATTTTAAAACTCGTGGCTCAATTTCAATCTTAAGTGCGCTAGAACCGGTCACCGTGGCATTATAAGTAGATGATTGTGTTCCAACGTTTGTCACAGTCCTTTTGAATGTCTGGCTAAAAGGCTTTAACGAAATACTCGAAAGCGCGAAGGAAGGTAGGTTTAGATCCCACGCAGTCTCATTTCCAACATCAGAACAAGTTGTCTTATCGCCAGTTATAAGTCGTAAAGACGCGGTACTGTAACCTTGTCCACATAAAAACTTCACGTAATCAATTGCTTCCACGTCGTAAACAAGACCGGGGTTTATAGATTTGAGAGGATTTATATGGCCTGCACCATATGCAAACTCTGCTTCTGGGCTTGTTTCAATAGGCAAAGGAAAGGCTGAAAAAACACGTAAAGAGTGTCATGTGAAAGTTAGTTTAGGATATTTGTTTGAGTACTAAGTTAATAATAGAGAGTTATGGATAGTACCGGTTGTCATCATAGCGGATTTAATCGCAGCGGGAGACCATAAGGGGTGAAATGATTTGATATAGGCCGCGACAGCAGTGGCGTGTGGACAAGCCATTGATGTGCCGGAAATTATATTGAAGGGAACCATTCTTCTGTCTTGTTTAACTCGTGTCATTGGTGCAACTAGTGACCATGCTGCTAGAATGTCGACTCCAGGGGCTGTTAAGTCCGGCTGCACAAAACATGAAACATGGGAATTGTGGGTCCTTACTTATTGTTTTATACCAAAACTGAAATTGCCATTAAGAAAAGAAATGGACATATATAAGTTGTAGGAGATATACCTTGAGTATATCAGGTGAAATTTGATTAGGACCCCTTGATGAGAAAGATGCTACAAATGGTGCCAGTGTCTCCTTAGCCTCATAGGTCTTGAATATGGTTGCAGTTGGACTGTTATTTACACAGGAAATACACCAGTGTCTCCTTAGCCTCATAGCCTCATAGGTCTTTAATTTTGTACAGAAAAAGAAGGAAGTGACATGTGACATCCATGTGGTTAGTATATGTGTGTGTGTGTACATCCAATTCAGGAAATGAAAACTTGGAGTTGTACCTTGTGGAGTTGATGTAGTTAGAAATGGTGCTACCATCAGTGGTACTAATATGAGTTGCTGGCAGAGGAAAAGAGAATGCATAATCCTTGAAGTTCCTATCTTGCATTACAACCCCAACTGCACCTGCCACAAGTGGGGGTCCCCCATTCGTCCACCTATCGCAAAGGACTATTTTACCCTTTACCAAGTTCGGGTCCAATGTGTTCGCAGAGCAATACCTGCATTTCCACAAACCATTTAGCAGCTGTTGGAAAGAGAGTTGGCCAATTTGGAAGTGTAATATTTGTATTTGTTTTTAGAGATTGCGTATGTAGCAGTAGCTAGAGTCATACCTGGATTGTGAACTGTTATAGTTTCCAGTAGCATTGGGTGCATCCCCACCATAGATCAGAGGATACATGTTCCGGGGCTCAAATGTGTTTATTGAAGTTCCCTACATAGGAGGAAAAGATCCGTTCAACACAACTGAAAAGGATTTGAATGAGCGGTGTTGATCACTTTTCCTTTCTTCAAAGTTGGGTGGCTATAAAATTGTTTCTTTTTGTTCGATCAAAAGACTCGAAATAGTTAGTTTGAATAATTTTTTTTATTCCCAAACAAAGAATTAAAAAGAAAAAAGTGTGAAGTATTTTACGCAACAAATCCCTCCAGGCAGAGACTTAGTTTGTGAAAAAGGAAAAAACAAAACAAAACAAAAATAGAGATGACATTTTTAATTAAATGAATCACCTCGTAAACCTTGTTGTCACCAAGTTGAACCTTGGTAATGAATTTTCGGTCAATGGTGCTCGCAGCAACCGAAAGGAACCAAGGGGCAACATTCGAAATGGTAGCTCGGTAAGGCCCATCGTTCCCGCCGGAGGCCGATGTCAGTATCCCTTTCCTCATAGCATGAAATGATCCGATCGCTATCGAATCATTGAAATAGTTTTTCAGGCGGCCCCCCACTGAAATGGAGATTATGTCAACACCGTCTGCAATGGCATCGTCAAATGCTGCAAGGATGTCTGCATCGTAGCAGAGCCCATCGTACCAACATATCTTGTATACTGCTATACGGGCTTCCGGGACTCCACCGCGGGCTGTTCCCATTCCAAGCCCATACAGATTTGCCATGCTAACTAGGCCTCCAGCTGCTGTTGATGCAGTGTGTGTGCCATGCCCATTTGTGTCTCTAGGAGACCTCGGGTCATTCTCCCCAAATATTCCGTTGCTCTGGTAGAATCGCGCTCCAATAATTTTGCTGCATTGGCATGGGAAAATTGTTATGGTTCTGATTTACAACAAGTAATAGGACCGACCCCCTAGATATAAGTCTCTCTCTTCTTTGTTTTTCATGAAAAAACATTGGTTGGGGTGACTTACTTGTTGCATGTGAAATTGGATGAGGTTTGGCAAGTGCCCTTCCATTTGCTTGGTGGTGGGCCAAATCCTTCATCTCTGAAGCTATCAGATTCCGGCCAAATCCCAGTGTCTAGCACTCCAATGATGATGTCACTTTCAACAGTTGTTCTACTCACCTTTTGGGAGAAACCCATGAAGTCCCATGACCTTGTCGTGTGGAGCTCTTTCTTCTCATTTGGAAACACAGAAACCACCCCATCCATTCCTAACAATTTCATGGTACAAGTTTATTGTTTTTTTTTTTAAATCAACAGTCAAAAAAATCATATAACTTGATCGAGACATAAGGTTTAATTTAGTTACCGGCTATTCTAAATTTTTCCTCCTCGGTTAACATCGCGACGAATCCGTTGAAGCTCTTCTTGTAACTATGGAGTAGGGATGGTGGTGCATTGCTGTCAAATGTATTCCATTTTTAAAAAGTTAAGGGTAAAATTATATTTTGTTGGCACAATTAAACTCAAAGATTAGTACTTTAATTTGATCATGTCAACAATTAACCTGCCAAGAACTTCTTGCAGCATGTTTGTATGCAGGGATGATGTAGAGACTTCATCCTTTGGGAGATCACCCATGTAGACAATGTAGGCCTACATAAGATATAAGCATTTGCACTATATAGAGTTAGACCCAAAAAAAAAGGAATATACACACACACACACACACACACACACACACACACACACACATATATATATATATATATAAGTATATTAATGTTTGCCTGTCGAGCATCAGAAGCTTCTGTGTGGGCTATGAGGATTGAAGAACAGAAGCAAAGTATAAGGAGAAGCCATAAAGCAACAGGGATTTTGCTTTCCATTGACTTATCCTTTTATCCACTTTCTATTGGTGTGCGGCGATTGTTTTCCAGTACTACTGCATTCGGGCGAAAAGCTTTTTATAGAAGAAAATTGACGAACAGAGGGTTTTCTCTCTGTTCATTTGAATAGTAATTTATGAAAATTCAACTGCTAAAGTTGCCAATTCAAGCACGATAGAACTTTCTTAATCCATCTTACGAAGAAATATTATTAAAAGGAAAACAAGTGAGAGACCACAGTAACAGATGTTTGGATTAATCTCAAGTGTTATTAATTTTTAAGGGGCCAATTCATATAGATCGAATCCTGACTTTAAATTGGCCCGTAAACAGTAGGATTGATCCTTAGAGATTATTCACGATGTATGTAAGTTGACTCAGACACTATAAGATATTATTAAAAGAACGCAAAATTAGTGAAAAATATAAATTTGAAGTTAATTAACTCATTGAGCCCTAACTAATTAGTTTGGTGAGTTATGATCTACTATTTTAAAAGTACTAATAGTTAGGGTCCATTCTTTTAAAACTATTAGTAAGTTAGGTCATTTGGTTGATAAAATTATTCTTATTACAAAGTTACTAAGTTTTAACAAAAATTAAAGCTCACAACCTTTTAGTACACTAATATTTTTATAAATTTTTATTTTGCATCAATTTTTTTATTTATTATTGGTTCATCACAATAAGAAATTTTAACAAAATTAATAGTTATACTTAAAAATTAAAAAATATAAAATATAAAAAAATAAGTTAAGAACATGATTTTTGTCATCGTGACCTTTTGGTACATTATTTTTTTGGTTAAATTTTTATTTTACATCAACTTTTTGTTTATTATTAGTTCGTTTCGATAAGAAATTTTAAAAAATGAAAATTATGTTCAAAAAATAAAAAATATGAAAAATAAGTTAAAACATGGTTTTGCCCTCACGACCTTTTAGTACACTAATTTTTTGTAACTTTTTATTTTGAATCAATTTTTTATTTATTATTAGTTTGTCTCAATAAGAAATTTTAAAAAATTAATTTTTTAAAAAATCATAAAATATGTAAAATAAATCAAAACGGGATTTGTGCCCTCATACCAATTGTTTTTGTAAAATTTTATTCTTTATAAATTTTTTATTTAATATTGGTTCGTCTAGATAAGAAATTTTAAAAAGTTAATTAATTATGTTAAAAAATTAAAAAATATATGAAAAATAAGTCAAAACATGGTTAGTGCCCTCGTGATCTTTTGGTACACCAAAATTTTTTGTAACTTTGCATCAATTTTTATTTATTATTAGTTCGTCTCAATAAGAAGTTTCAAAAAAATTAAAAACTATGTTAAAAATTTTAAAAATCTAAAAATATGAAAAATAAGTCAAAATAAAGTTTGTGTTCTCGCGACCTTGTAGTACACTGATTTATTTGTAACTTTTTATTTTGCATCTATTATTTATTGATTATTAGTTTGCCTCGATAAGAGATTTCGAATAAACAAATTATGTTCAAAAAATATGAAAAATAAGTCAAAATATGATTTGTTTGACCTTATTTTTCGTCTTTAATAAAAAAATTATTATCTGTTATATTTGATTTGAAATGGTATCTATTATATTGTGTTATCAGATAATATTTTTATGTCTTTAACAAACAACATATCTGTTATATGAATTAATATTATCTAATAATGTTATCAGATAACAAAACATGGAGTAACAGAAAACTTGTTTTTAAAGTAGATTAAAAATAAGAAAAAATAGTGAAAACAATCTTTATGTTATAAGATAATGTAATCTAGTAATATTATTAGATGAATTATATTTGATAAACGTTATTCGATAACCTTGTCAAATAACTAAATATGGACTAATAGAAAGTACTGTTTTTAAAATAGATTGAAAAAAAATGGGCTGTAGAACCCCCACCAACCAATAACATTAAAAAGAAAAAAAAAACACATGTATAATAATAAAAATTAAAATAAACATTAGCAAAAAAGTGGTACAGTACGCAACTGTAACGCCCCGGATTCCGGAGACGTTAATTTAAAATAATTTATCAAAAGTCAACCACATTTCCATTACTTAGTCAAAATAAAGTTTGATTACAACATTCGAATTTAAAGAAATTACATTAAAGATTGAAATTAAGAGCTCAAAATATATCTAGGTGAACCACGGGACTACGACATCCTCCTCGAAAGTACCGCTGTTGGTATCTGGATAAGCGGGCTCAGCAACGTCATCTTCGACACTTGGCATGAAAGGCCAGGGGCAGAGAAGTTGCACCAGATGAGCGATTAACGCTCAGCAAATAAAACTACCCTAAATCTTAAATCTATGCAATTGATCAAATGATGCATGATCATGAAGATAGTATGAGCAGTTAATCATGTATTATGAATAGAACAAAATAATCAGAGTTGACATAATCAGATTAAACAATAAGCGGAAGCATTAAGTAAGTGCAGTAAATAAATGAAATGTCGACAATGTAACTTTAAGTCAAACCCTATGACTTGTTTCTAAGTTTCTGACACACGCAACCGACTTATATCCATAAGTGTTCACCATTGTTGACAAGTGTCCCAAAAATTTTCCTTTCAAAATATAAAGATCGGGTTGACACAAGCATTGCCCGTCATCAAACTTTCATTTTCCAAAGTGGTGTTATGATGTTCCCGACCAATATGGTCCCGACCCCTACGCTGACCTCGTATCCGGCGCTAGTGTACCCAAATATCGGCTCCCGTATCTCATGCTCCCAATCGTTATGCTCCCAGCATTATGTCTCCCATATGTCGTGCCTTGACTCAGAAAATATCTAACTCCTCCCCTTCAACTATATTTTTATTTTTGAAAAGACACGACACGGCTTACGAACATAACCGGCTCACGACATAACTTGGCTAAATACATGAGACGTGACCGACTCGGCTCCAAGACACAGCCCGGTGGTAACAGACGTAGTTCGGCTAAAATCCATATCCCGGCTAAAGACATCCTAACACATCTCCCCCAACGAGTAAGTCAAATCTCGAGTCACCAAATAGAAGAGTTTATCAAATTCTCGATTTTCGTTACAAAGCTCGTGACTTTTTATGACTCGTGTCAAAATCTCGAGTGTCATCTCCACTAACCTCAAACGTTTCACATTGACTCCATCTAAGTTTTGTTTCAACGACTAGACTCATGATAACGTGATGATGTGTTGGAGATGCAAGATTAATCAAGCGAACAAGATAATACAAATAAGTAAGCTATGGCATATAAACAATAATCGCATGCTTACATTTTGCAAGGAATCTTCTAACACGCTAATTTTTGAATAAAATGTCATCTCCTAATGATATAGGATACCTAAAGTTTCAAAACGATAATCCGAACTTGATTATAGGTGTAATAGTCATTATGTAAGAATTTGGGCGATGTTCAAATTTTCTGAAAAATTTGACTGTCTGAAAATTTTTCTAAGTATAGAAAAAGTTGAATTTTTCAAGTTTCGAATTAGGGGATAAAAAGTCCCGGAAATGATTCCTTGATTTTTTCTAAGCACAATGGTATATTCATACGCGGCAAACGCATAAGTTCAGGGTGAGTTTCGGGCCAAAGAATAGGAAGAAAACGGATGATTTTTCGATTTTGTACTAAAATAGGGAGGGCGACATTTTGATTCGAATCGAATTTCAATTTTCTGTAAATGCCATTGTTTCCAAATGGGGGGTATTTCCTTATTTTCATTAAATAAAATTAAAGTAAAGAAAATAAGCCTTAAGTCAGAAACTAAGTGTCAAATTTTCATAACAGAGGCACCGGTGTAAAGTTTTAGAGACACCAGTGTAAGGTCTGTTCTGTGGTGTAATACTAAGATACAGAGAGGTCAAGGCACCGGTGTAAGGTCTAACTACAGGACTGTAAAATACAGAGAACCAAGGCACCGGTGTATCAATGCTATGACACCGGTGTAACCATGCAAATACAGAACATTAAAACATACAGAGAGCAAAGGCACCGGTGTCACCAAAACTAAGGCACCGGTGTCAACATCATCTTCTACGAATTTACAGTTCTGGGTTTCGTTTTCTCCGAGCTCCGTGGAGCTCAATATCGATCAATGGCATAAATTAAAGGTTAGGATAGATTCATTCACCTTAGTATTGAAGAAACTAAGCTTGAATTGGATGATTTCGGCTTGGATTAAGATGATCGAACTCCAAACAAGGTTCTCCCTCTTCTCTCTCCTTCTACTGTTTTTTTTTTCTCTAGTTTCTCTCCTCTAAGTCACAACCATGGCACTCTCTAAACCTTCTAAAGACTGAAATTCGTTTTTGTCAAGGGAGGAGAAATACAATAGGGTATAAAGAAGGAGATGGAGTGTAAGAATGCTATTTGCATGGATTTCCATTGGAGAGGGGAAAATTCTGCAGAATTTCACTTGAATGAAGCTAGGGATTTAGGGATGATTTGCTAGGGAAGTGAAGAGTGGGGATCAAGGTTATGGACTTGGTTGGAGGTTAGTCCCATCAGATTGAGTTCTCCACACTACCTAGGTGTATTCTCCATCTGCTGAAGTGTTTCAACGTCTAAAGATCTTTGGCACATGGGGCAATGATCAAGGGAAGGAAAATTATCAAGTGTAGATGGTTCTACAAATCAGAGAAGGAGATGGATCTTGGGTCAAGTCAAAAGAGTTTGGATCATGGGCCGGGTTAAACCAAGTTGGGTTTGGGTTAGGATTTAATCCAATGGATTGGGTCTACACACACACATGCACAACTCCAAGTATGACTAAAATAAAATGCGCACAACTAATTAAATCAATAAATAATTTCATACATCAACATTTGTTTATTTATTTTAATTTTTTTTTTTTTCATTTGAAAATTTAGGGTCTTTACAGCAACCTACAAATATCTATACATCCTGATGGGTTCTCTCCCTTTTTAATAACAACTACATAGACTACCGCAATCAATTATTATAAGAAGCTTTATACGTATTTATTTTTAGTTATAACTCGTCGTTAGACGATAAAGATTTCCAAAATAGTAAACTCTTGATTTTGAACTTTTTTAACTCAAATATAATTCATAGCTTTCGCTGTTGAATATTTCTCCCTTTAAAACATGTAAGAGTATTTTTGAAAATGGTGTGTCAAAGAACTTCTGGCTCTAATTTACTTATAGATGGATTAATTGTATTACAAGTCCCTCATTTTGAACTTTTGACCAAGAGTCCCAAAATCTTAACAAATTCATTGAAACACAAGTCGCGACCCCACCACCAACAATGATAATTATTTAATTATTGTCTGATTATGTTTTTTGTTCTTATTTGAATTGTTTTAATAATTTTTTATTTTGCGCCGATTTTTTTATAGTTATTGATTCTTTTCGACAAGAAATATCAGAAAAATATAAAATTACGTCCAAAAATTAAAAAACAATTCATAAAAGACAAAAAAAATCAAAACAACACTTATTTGAGCTTATTTTTCATTTTTAGTAATTTTTTTAATCGCGGCCCCACCACATACAGTGATAATTTTTTTTTTGTTAATCACACATACAGTGATAATTATTGATTACTGTTTGATTATTTTTTTTGTCCTTATTTGAATTTTATTTATAATTTTTTATTTTGCGTCAATAATAGTTATTAGTTCATTTCAACAAGAGATTTCAGAAAAATATAAAATTATAGCCAAAAACTAAAAAAATTCATAAAAGACAAAAATAAATTAAAACAATATTTGTTTTGACTTATTTTTTGTATTTAGTATTTTTTTAAATTTTAAACATAATTTTATATTTTTTCTAAAGACAAAATAGTAAACGTCAGGGTTGATTAGTTGCAGGGCTCTAGATCTTCTCTCTTTCATCTTTCCTGAAGTCGAAGGTTCATGAGGATTCCCAGCAGTAAAACTTTGAACAATACCATCAGAATCTTCAACCTCTGGAATAGAAACGAAGTCTTTGACTTTAGATTTCGGTTGTCAAAATGAGCTAATATTCACAAAAAATTAATGTAAAATAACAAATACAAAAAAAAAAATAGAAACAAAAAAAATTTACTGTGGTATATAATAAAGTTATTTTTGTTCAATTTAATAGAATGAACTTTAAGAGTGAAGACTTATTTTGATGGATTAATGGTATTACTATTTGTCCACTACTTATAGTGTAAAGACCCTTAAAAAATAGATAGATGTTGAATTAACGTTGGAAGGGATCAAATATGGTGTATAATATAATATGGGCATGAAGGACTTCTTCATTTTTTTGATAGCGAGGGCATGAAGGACTTGAGCTACCCCAGTTTTTGTCACTATTAGAAGCTGCAGCTTTTGTCTTACAATTTGTTATCCATTTTAATTTATTCGGGTTTTGGTCTTCGCTTTTTTTTTTTTTTATAAATACAATCTTGAATAGAGAAATAAAAAAATCCATTTCTAAGAAGATTCTTTCCACGTGTAATTTATATACTAAAATTTTTGAATTCCTCTTTTGAAAATCAACAAAAGAAATAAAATTTCTAACTAAAAGAGAAACGAAAAAATTTGGTCTTATATTTTCACTGTATAGACATCCGAAATGAAAAAAGATACGCCGCAATATAATTGAAATTTCAATGGAAAGTTGGTTCAAATTAGTAAGTTTATGATTATGATTGCGATATGCTTTGTGCAATGGAAGAGACGTACGTAGGAACCAGACCAAATCAATTTCTTCTAGTAATGTTTTTGAGGATAGACCAAATCAATTTCTTCTAGTAATGTTTTTGAGGATACATTTCACAAACATCCCCTTGATTTTAATAAAATCACATTTCATACCTTCCTATTTTTTGAAATCACACTGCATACTCTTATTTTTTATTTTTGTATAACAGTTCAGTCTATTTGTTTGTTAATCAAGAAAAAAAATGTTGACATCACAAAGGATATTAAGACATGATATACCACAATTATCCTTTTTAAATACAAGAATGTGAAAATGTCTTTTATACTATTTTTCCACCATTTGTTTATTTTTACATAATTGAGACCTTATGTATAAAAATATCAAATATAATTTGGTCAATAAGGATTTTAAGAGTTAAAACAATAGGGACATTGGTTGGTCGATCCTTAGCATTTAATACTAACCCAACTTCTATAATCATGAACAATTATGAGTTATATCTCTGTGTACGCTACATGAGCAAAAAAATATAAACCAATCTTTCAATTAATATAAGTTTAACCTAATTTTATTAGCCCACTATTTAATTTTTTTTTAGTTTCATTAATTTTGTGTCAAATTTTGTGGGTTATTGACATCTCGATAGGAAATATAATTTTGCCTAGTATTTACTTATGTTATTAACAGAAACTTGCTAAGTTAAATAAACATAAACTAAAAAATTCTTATAATTGATGAAAAAAGAGGATCTAAAATGATTTTTTAAGGGGGAAAAAATTATTTTCATATAGTCATTTAAGTTATATGTTATATTGAGGATAAATGGGAGTATATTGATTAATGCAATGTGCCAAAAAGTCACTCTCCAAAGTAAAAGTATGCAGTGTGATTTTAAAAAAATACATGGGTATGTAATGTGATTTCATTAGAATCAATGGGGTGTCGTACTTAAATTTACCCTATTTTTTAACTTTTATTGGGTCAACTTCTAGTACTGATTCCACATATCTGCTTTTCCGCTCATTGTTTCAACGTCTTCGTCTATCATTTGCTAAAAAACCTCTCTCTCTCTCCATTTTTAGAACGTGCATGGCGTGGGAGCTTTAACAGGATTGACTTAACATGTTTACCTGAGCGTCAAATAGCGTGAAATATTTATGACACGTATAATTTTGGGTAAAACAGAAGGACATAATATTTGATGGAATAAATTTATTAAAATACTTCAAGAAAAAAAATATATAGTTATCTTATAAAAATTTCTTAACTCAGTGGAAGTCATTCGACCTCACTTGCGACCAGGGATAGATTGTTAATCTGACTATTACCAAAGAGTCTATAATATATAAACAATATGTAATATGTAAACACTTAATGAAAGTTCAGAAAATAAGAACTTACAGTGACCGAGTCATTCGACCTCACTTGAAGTTTGATCGAGTCTTGCGTTTGACACAATTTTTTTAAGATATAATTCATCCTTGCTACGGTGCTACGAGATGAGCGGCACCTACCTCTCAATATGCAACGATCACACCTTATAAATGCAGCACTGCAATCTATAACTTTGACAAATTGAGATGGTGTACTGTACTCTTTCTTATGAAATAAATAATGCAGCAATATAGTATGAATGCAAGAGCACGAACAAATGTTTGATATCAAAAATGGAGTGGGAAGGCATTAATTTATAGGCAAAAGAAAGGTGTAACTCTACCCAAGAGTTGCACTTGTTTGGACCAAAAATGTGTACCAATTCACGAAAAATCAGTTCGGTTGGATCGCATTGGTTCGGTCCTAGGGTCGCATTCATTAGGCTTTGAAACAGTCAAATTCAGTTGGGTCACGCAGGCTAGAAACGAACGGGTTGGTCCGAACGAATTAACTGGATCTAATAAAAAAATTAATTTAATTAATTAATTAAATAAATTTCTAACAAAAAAAATATTATCTAAATTACCCGAGCCTGAACCTAAGGTCAAGCCCGGGCCCGAGCGATCGGACAGACGGATGGACGGCGGCGGCGGCACGCGCTCGTGGGTAATAGCTTGGGCCAAAGCCCATGCTACCTAAGTCATTTTACATCCACAAAAGTAAGGTGCCCCTTGGGATCTAAACCCTTAACCAATGTCACAAGCTATATAAACTACTTAAAAATTTCACTTTTTTTTTTATGCAAGACTAATATCATTTTTATCTCTTTCAACCAAACTTTGGTGCTTACTTTGGATTCAGTATTCAATTCATATGTAAATAGTTTTGTCCAACCAAATACATAATCCTAATCTACAACTATATATAAACACATTTTTACTTTGATTCATACATAAAAATATGTGGAACCCACTTTTATTTTAGCTAAAACTATGTTTTTCCAAACTATTTTTTCAACGGTCCCCCATATAAATGAAATTGAAATATACAAGTGCAAAAATATGCAAATTCTGAGCGAGTACAATTAAAAAGAGATTCTGCAAAGGACAGGTAACTGTTGACCTTGAACCTTTCCTTGTGAAATACTATCGAGTTTATTGGCTAATCAGTAGATCTAATGTCTTGAACTGTTCAGCTGTTGGTGTAAACTAAACATTTCTTTCAATGTTCTATTTTTGCGTTCAGCAACACTATTCTGTTGAGGAGAATAAGGAGTGGTGGTTTGATGTATGATATCATGTTATTTATAGAACTCGCTAAAAGATGCATTATACTCGCCACCTTGTCACTCCTTACTACCTTGATTGTTTTGTTAAGTTGATTTCTAATTTCATTCTTATAAACCTCGAACATTTCCAAAGCTTCATCTTTACTTCTTAGCAAATACACATGACAATATCGAGTACTGTCATCGATAAAAGTAATAAAATACTTTTTACCACCTCTTGTTTGGATTGACTTGAAGTCACAAATGTCAGTATGCACTAAGTCTAAAGGTTTAGTATTTTTATGTATAGACTGAAAAGAAATTCTTTTTAATTTTACTTCAACACAAATTTTACATTTATGATTTGAATCAATGTTAAACTTAGGCAAACATTCCAAATTTATTAATTTCTTTAAAATTTCAAAATTTTCATGTCCTAATCTACCATGCCAAATATTAGAAGACTTGGTGATATAAGCAGAAGATGTGATATTTTTATTCACCGTCACAGTCACAGTCGGTACAACAGTCATTACATTTATTTTAAAGAGTCTATTGCTCATGTACCTTTTTCTTACATACACTATACTTTTAGTGAGTACAAACTTATCAGACTCGAACGCTAGCCTAAATTCATTTTTGCTTAACAAAGTTCCAAAGACTAAATTTTTGCAGATGTCAGGAACATGCAGCACATTATTGAGAGTGAGTTCCTTTCACGAAGTCATCTTGAGTATCACTTTTCCTTCGCTTTTGACTTTTGAAGTAGAAGAGTTACCCATTAATAGTTTCTCTCCATTGGTCAACTCATTGTAAGACGGTTAGCACCATTGTCCACTCACACTCTTTGGGATTAGATCTCACCAAATTCACTTCAGAGACAACTGCTAAAAGATGTAAGCCTTCAACATTGTCGAGGAGAGCCTCCACCTCGGTTACGTTAGCTCGTGCAGGTTTCTTACGAGTATTCTTATCATTTGGATTGCTACGACAGTCCACTGCATGGTGTCCTTATTTGTCACACTTGAAGCACTTTTCTTGACACTTGTATTTCTTATTTTCTCTATTTTTCGAGCCTTGACTCGAACATTGGCCAAAATATTTTCTTTTCTGGGATGTTCCTCCTTGTTCCACCACATTGGCCTTAGCCGTCATCGGATTTTTGCCGGTCGTTTTGTCAAAAAGACGGTTATCCTCTTCAATCTTCAAACAAACTATCAGTTCTTCAAGTTTCAACTCCTTACGCTTATGTTTCAAGCAGTTCTTGAAATCCCGCCAATCGGGTGACAACTTTTCTATAATCGCAGCAACCTGAAAAGATTCACTGAGAGATATACCTTCAACATGAATATCATGCAGAATAAGTTTCAACTCCTTGCACTTATATTTCAAGTAGTTCTTGAAATCCCGCCAATCGGGTGGCAACTTTTCTATAATCGCAGCAACCTGAAAAGATTCACTGAGAGATATACCTTCAGCATGAATATCATGCAGAATGAGTTAAATTTCTTGAACTTGACTGATCACTGTTTTGGAGTCTCTTGTCACATAGTGCAGGAATTTACTAACTACGAATTTATTCGAACCGGCATCTTCTATCTTGTATTTTTTATCTCAAAAATTCCAAAGTTCTTTGGTCGTCTTGAGTTGACTGCAAATATTGTACAATGTGTTGTCCAACCCGTTGAGGATATATTTCCAACATAGAAAATTGGCATGCTGCCAAGCACCCATCGTTGCAACGTTCTTTGCATCGATATTACTCTCCGTCAAAGTAGGAACATCTTCGTGGAGAAATTTCGTAATGTTGAGAGTTATAAGATAGAACAACATCTTTTACTCTCATCTCTTAAACTTTGTTCTATTAAATTTCTAGAGTTTCTCCCCATGATTCATAGGAACTGTAGTCGGTATTGCAACTGCCACAGTTGGTGTAGTAGAAGTAGCAGGTGTAGGGTAAAAAGTCTATCTATAACAGATTTTATAATAGTCTAAAAATTCTGTCTTAAAATTGTTAATCAAACTATTACCAAAGAGTCTGTAATATATAAACAATCTGTAATATGTAAACACTTAATGAAAGTTAAAAAACAAGAACTTACAGTGACCAGTGATGTTTTCAGAATCTGTCGAACTTGTAGTTGAACTTGGATGCAACGATCACACCTTATACATGCAGCACTACAATCGATAAGTTTAGCGAACCGAAGATGGTGTAATGTACTCTCCCTTATGAAATAAATAATGCAACAATATGGTATGAATGCAAGAGCACGAGAAAATGTTTGATATCGAAAATGGAGTGGGAAGGTCTTAATTTATAAAGGTGCAACTTTATGTAAATGATTTTGTCTAACCAAATACAAAACCTTAATCTCTAACTATATGTAAACACATTTCTACTTGGATCCATACATAAAAATATATGGGATCCACTTTTATTTTAACTCAAACTTAGTTAAAATTATGTTTTTCCAAACTATTTTTCCAACACAGATACACTTTAGGCCCATGGGTTACGTGACCTGTCACGCCCCGAATTTTCATAACAATAAATCACAAAATAATACCTTTTTCATCGCCAAATACCATTTCAAAGTCAAGGGACACTACCGGCCCAAATTACATATCATGGTTTTCAAAAGGGTGGGAAGTTCCACTTGAGTTCATAAAAGTAGATAAGGAAGTTATATTACATCTACCCAAAAAGAAAAGTCTATGCAGATGTGTAATAACTCTTCCACAGCTCTACTCAAAAGATGCCACGCCAAGCAATCTATGCTACTCCTCTGCTACGGTACCTGAGAAAGGAGGGGTTGAGCTACACGCCCAGTAGGTAAATCTATGCCAAGAGTATGTATGTGTGAAATGCATGGCATGCACAAAGAACATGGTAAATCAATGCATCACTTTCATCTATTGTACACAACCACGCGATTAACCATCCACGGTTTGCCAAAACGAATATATAACTACCACATCTCACAATTTACTCGTTGTCCACATCGATGTCATTCGGATACCATCACACATACCAAGATATTCATACCCTAGCACTTCTCCCAACGGAGGCTAGACAAGGCATCGTGTCGTGCCAAACAATAATCAGGCATATATCCTAGCACATCTCCCAACGGAGGCTAGCCAGTGCCGATTCATGGCATCCCTAGCGCATTCCCAACCGGGAGCTAGTCTCATAGTATGCCTAGCACCACTCCCGACGGAGGCTAGTATTACACTTATCGCTCACGACAATTTATGTCAAGCCAATCATGTCCATTTATATTCATTAATTCATCCATACTTAACCAATCTCAAGTTTTCTACATTCTCGTCACACGACCAATTAACGATGTTCCACAATGTAATACACCACGGAAAATAAAATCAGAACACCAAAAAAAAACGCACGGTCGTAATTCCAGAAGCCCCAGGAGCGCTACCCCAAAAACAGGGGAGCGCTACCCTTAAAGCCTCGGGAGCGCTACCCCAAAAACAGGGGAGCGCTACCCTCTCATTCCAGAATCACCAGGAGCGCTACCCCAAAACCCAGGGAGCGCTACCTGTGCAGAAATCAGCGCGATTTCCAGATTTTTCACTCGATCCACTACGCACCAAACCACAAATTTACCACAAACTAGGCACCAAAACACATCACATACACATACTAGAAGATAGAAATCCCTACCTCAAGCTTTGAAGTGGAAGATTTGGCCAAAGGAATGAAGCCCTAGCTTTGATGATGCTCCTAAGCTCGAATCCGCACCTCCCGAGCTTTCAACCACGATCCGCCTTCAATACCTTGCTAATCACGACCCAAGGCTCCTATATCTCCGAGGGATTTGACAATGGTGAGGGGAAGAGGTGGGATTTGTAGAGAGAAGGAGGAGGGCAAGGGTTTGTGAGAGAATGGGTTTGAGTAAATGGGGCTTTCTCCCCCAAACCCCCAATAAAAATCTGATTTCTAAGCCCTCAAGGGCACTCCCGTAAATAGCTAATTGAGGATACGCGCATGAAATAACATAAAGACTCCGGGCTCGGTTCCTAAAATCATAATCCGATATATAAGACACACACTAAATTAATCTTATTTACTCAAAATAAATCTTCAAATAATTATTTTAAAACTCGAATTTTCCGGGTCCTTACATGACCCCCTGGAATTCTATCTCTTTTTCTTTTCTTTTTCTTACAATTTTGAGTTTGTATAGTTGGTAGCAATTTTGAAGATAATAACAGTGATGTTCTTGGTATTTATGTTGATTTTAATAATCTAACCAATGTTATTTTTATTTTTAATCATACAATTTTTTTTAAACGCAATAGAAAAGAATAAAATAGAAGAGAATTGTATTTTTATAATTCGGATGAGGGAGGAGAGTGTTATATTTGTAATTTAGAGGAAAAGAAAATGGAGAGAGAAGAGGGTGGTATTTTTGAAATTTCAGGAGAAGAAATGGATATTTGTTTAGAGGTGTGGATTTTATTTTAGAGGAGGGGTGAAAAGCAATTTCCATTCAGGAATATTTAATTGGTTGGTTTTTTGTCGCAATGTTATAAGTTTGGTAAGATTAGGTATTTCCTTGAGATTAAACTAATTCCACCTCTGAAAATTCATGCACTGTACTATTCAAATGCTATTTCTTCACGATGATCCAATCACATGGAGGAAATACATAAAGAAAGAAACATTGCACTAGTGTTCCTCCAATGGAAGATAAGCATGGTGATCTTCGGCTATGACAATAGATCAACATTTTATTTGATATTTTTGATACCTCAAGGTATTCAAATTAGATTATACGTATTTCGACTAAGAATTACAAATTGTCAATTCAAATTAGGATCTATGGTTTCTAGACTTAAGATAAATGTACCTAGCTACTAAAGCCTTTTTTCATGTAAATAACCTAGATCCGAAAGCACATAAAAAAATATTTCATCCCAATCGTTAAAACTAATGGCTGATATTAAAAATCCTTTTATTTTTTACCCTTAACCCTATCTATCCTTCTTCCCTCTACAAACAATTTTTCTCTCCCAATCTTCGGCAGACCCTTCTTCGTCGACTGTGACTCTACTTCGGCAGACCCATTCTCCGGTAGACCCATACCCTGGCAGAACCGAACCCCTTCTCCAGTACTAAACCCCTTCCCTTGGGCTGTGGTGAGCATCTCCAATTATAGCACATGTATATATTGACGTGTATTTGACGGCGACACTTCTTCGAAGCATTTTTGTGTTTTCCCACTTGCTACGACTTTTTTCGTTTAACCAAACTCCCATATAGTTTAGTCTTATAAAGCCATGCTCTCGCCTTGTAAAATATTATCCACTTTGACAACTCAAATTTCATAGACTTCCAAGTAGGTCACACATCCCTGAATAACTTCAGGATGAGCATGCTTAACTATGAAGTTTCATTTGATTTTGACACTCTTGTTGCTATAAAAAAAAACCTTATACAAGATGAGATCACGATTTGTTATAAATAGTACTAAACTTACATCCACCAAACGATGTGAAATCCTTGACCACCCATTCGAACGTCCACCAAGACTCTCCCTCCTGAACGCTCGGCCTAATAGCTAATAGCACAATCTAGTTAAGGTGCCACAAGTCTAAAGTCGGAAATTAATGTTGAAATTGTCAAAATAAAATGGGTTTTTAATTGGGTGTTTTATCAAAATTTCCTTGTGCTTGAGAAAACTTATTTTAGAGTGTAGAGGTTTGTCCCACATTGCTTAGGTGGGAGAAAGTTTAATGGTTTATATAAGGAAGCACACCTATCAAGTTTATTTTAATGGCTTAGCTCTAAAGTGGCTTGGCTTATAGGTGCTTCGCACCGTAATTAAGGTGCGGAGCACCTTAAACCGGCAAAGCCGGTGTGCCTCGCACATGCGAGTGCGAGTGCGAGTGCGAGTGCGAGTGCGAGTGCGCGTCGCAGTGGGCTGTGTGGCGCTTTGATGGCGCACTTTGCACTTAGCACGTCGGCGCCTAGTAGGCGCCCTTTCTTATTGCAATTTGGCAGTAAGGTGGCGCTGACGTGGCACACGCATTGCGTACGTGTGGCGGTTGAGTCACACGGGGTGCGCCTGTTGGATTGGACGCGTGGTTCATACCCGTTCGGGTGAACCGATTGGGTGTGGGCGTGTCCGTTCGCGAATAGGTACAACCCTGCGCGAGTGGGTGCATCTGGGTCTATAAATAGAACCCAGATCACAGCCATTTAGACACTGAATTAATCAGAAAATTCTCTCACTCCAAAATCCGTTTTTCTTGTGCTGTTAATTCGTTATTCTGTAGAAACGGATTTAACAGTCCCTTGGTTCTTTTATTTTATATTTGATTCGGTATTCTGTCTGTTCTTCGTTTGTGCGTACGCAGACAGAAGATCTTTCGATCGGGCTTCTTTTTATCTTCGAAACATATTCGCTGCAACCCAGTGCACACCAATTGGTGGGGGCGAATACTGTTTTTCGAAAAGCGACGTCGTAACGCGCCTCGAAGCAAGTTCATCATATTGTTCACATTCCGAAGATTCCAGATTTTGCACCAACAATCGAAAAACAGTATTTCTACAATGGCGTCAAAGTCTCTGCGACAGTTGACACAAGATTTCGTGAAGTTGGACAAGTTTGATGGCGGTAACTTTAGGCGTTGGCAAAAGAAGATGCATTTTATGCTTACGACTTTGAATGTCGTTTATGTTCTCACCACTCCCTATCCGGAGGAGAAAGAAGATGAAACATTGGAGGAGACTCGAGTGAGGATGAAGTTTGAGAATGATGACTACATTTGCAAAGGGCATATTCTGAATGCACTATCGGACCCACTGTTCGACGTGTATACCAATACGGAGACTGCGAAAAAAATGTGGGACTCATTGGAGGGTCGTTATCTGACAGAAGACGCGACAAGTAAAAAGTTTTTGATTAGTCAATTTATGAATTTCAAAATGATAGATAACAAGTCTGTGATTGATCAATTGCATGAATTTCAACATATCTTGAATCAGTTTAAGATTAAAAGTATGAATATGGATGAATCGATCATAGTTTCGTCTGTGATTGATAAACTCTCTCCCTCTTGGAAAGATTTTAAGAAAAGTCTTAAACACAAAACTGAGGATCTTACGCTGGAACAATTGGCTATCCACCTTCGTGTGGAGGAAGAGTCAAAGCGTCAAGAGAAGGAAGAACTTGGGGCTAATAACTCCAAGATTCATATGGTGGAAGAAGGGAAAGGTTCCAACAAGGGTAAAGGAAAAAAGAAATTCCGACGAAGCAACGACAAGGGCAATGAACCAAAAGGAAAAAAGGAAAAAGTGGAATGTTGGCGTTGCGGTAAGTCAGGGTACTTCAAAAAGGATTGCAGATCCAACATGAAGAAAAATTCAAAAGCATCGGGGTCAAAAGGTAATTTTTTGGTTGTTTTATCCGAGATTAACATTCTCGAGGATGCTGGAAACTGGTGAATCGACTCAGGTGCTACAAAGCATGTGTGCAATGATAAGAGGTTCTTCACGGACTATGAAGTGGTTGATGATGGTACTGTTCTCTATATGGAAAATTCATCTACTGCTGTTATCAAAGGCAAAGGAAAAGTGGACTTGGAGTTCACTTCTGGGAAGATGCTAACTCTGACAAATGTTTACCATGTACTAGAAATTAGAAAAAATCTTGTATCTGGAGGCCTGCTTAACAAGCATGGTTTCAAGTTAGTGTTTGAGGCAGATAAATTTGTTCTGTCCAAAAGTGGTATTTTTGTTGAGAAAGGTTATTTTGTAGAGGGCATGTTCAAACTTAACATAAATAATACAAGTGCTATTTCTGCTTACATGATTGACTCTCTTTCTTTATGGCACACTCGTTTAGGGCATGTGAATACTAGGAAAATAGATTTTATGGTTACATTAAATTTAATTCCTAAATATAATATTGATATGGTTGACAAATGTAAAGTTTGCGCGCTTACTAAAATTACTAGAGTTCCATTTCCTAAAATTCAAAGAACCACATCTTTATTAGAACTAGTTCATAGTGATGTATGTGACATGCATAGCACTCCTACTAGAGGAGGCAAGAAATATTTTGCAACATTCATAGATGATTATTCAAAGTATTGTTATATTTATCTATTGCATTCAAAAGATGAAGTTCTTGATTGTTTTATTGCTTTCAAAACCGAAGTTGAAAATCAATGTGGAACAAAAATAAAACGTTTAAGGTCTGATAGAGGTGGTGAATATCACTTTCCTGCTTATTGTGAATCAATAGGGATAATACATGAAAAGACTGCACCATATACTCCATAACAAAATGGAGTGGCCGAAAGGAGAAATCGAACTTTGACTGAGATGATCAATGCTATGCTTAGTAATTCAGAATTAGGTACTGGTTTGTGGGGCGAAACCATACTTACCGCTGCGTATATTCTGAATAGGGTACCTCTCAAAAAGTCAAGAATAACTCCATATGAGTTATGGAAAAAGAAGAAACCTAACCTCAGTTACTTTAAAACTTGTGCTTGTAGAGCAATCGTTAGATTGCCAGAGCCTAAAAGAAAGAAATTGGGTGAAAAATGAATTGAATGCATATTCATTGGTTATGCTTTACATAGTAAAGCATATAGGTTTCTAGTGTCTGAGCCATTTGATTCAATTGGAGTGAACACCATTATTGAATCACGTGATGCAGTGTTTTATGAAAATAGGTTTGGTCCTATTCCTAAGATAGTAAATCAAGAGGATGAACCACTCCCTTTGGAGTCTAATACAGAGACTGAACCTTCGGAACAGGTCGAACTTCGAAGAAGTAAAAGGGCTTGAGTTGCCAAGTCCTTTGGACCTGATTTTGTAGTTTATCTAGTTGAAGGAACTAGAGAAATTACATGTAATCATACCATGATTACACTTCATGTAGAGTCAGATCCCTTGACCTACGGGGAGGCTATGAAATCACAAGACTATGCTTTCTGGCGAGAAGCAATCCAAGATGAAATGGATTCTATTATGGGTAATAATACCTGGGTTCTTGCTGATTTACCTCCAGGTTCCAAAGCCATTAGCTGCAAGTGGATTTTCAAAAAAAAAATGAAAGTTGATGGTACAATAGACAAGTTTAAGGCATGGTTGGTTGCCAAGGGTTTTACCCAAAAGGATGGTATCGATTACTTCAATACATATGCACCGGTGGCAAGGATATCTACAATTAGAGTTCTGATTGCCTTAGCTTCAATTTATAAACTTCAAATTCACCAAATGGATGTGAAAACTGCATTTTTAAATGGTGAATTGGATGCACCGGTGGCAAGGATCTCTACAATTAGAGTTATGATTGCCTTAGCTTCAATTTATAAACTTCAAATTCACCAAATGGATGTGAAAACTGCATTTTTAAATGGTGAATTGGATGAAGAGATTTATATGAAGCAGCCAGAAGGATTTATTGTACAAGGTCAAGAACACAAAGTATGCAAACTTGTTAAGTCTCTTTACGGACTTAAACAAGCACCAAAACAGTGGCATGAAAAGTTTGATAAAGTAATTCTATCAAACGGGTTTAGGATACACCAGTCAGATAAGTGTGTATACAGTAAATTTATTGGTAATAAAGGTGTAATCATATGTTTGTACGTAGATGATATGCTTATCTTTGGAACTGATCTAGAGAGCATACAAAATACAAAAGAGATTCTTTCTTCTAGTTTTAGTATGAAAGATATGGGTGTAGCCGATATAATTTTAGGCATTAGAATTATGAGGCAAGGAGACAGTTTAGTCCTAAACCAGTCTCATTATATTGAGAAAATACTAAAGAAGTTTAATCACTTCGATAGTTCCCCAGTATCTACACCTTTTGACCCGCATATTAAGTTGTATCCTAATACTGGAAGAGCTATATCACAATTAGAATATTCTGGAGTGATTGGAAGCTTGATGTATGCTATGACGTGTACAAGACCAGATATTGCGTATGTTGTGGGTAAACTAAGTAGGTATACTCACAACCCAAGTGACATTCATTGGAATGCAGTTAATCGGGTTTTGCGGTATCTAAAGAAAACTATAGACTACGGGATAGTCTATAGTGGATATCCTTCGGTTCTAGAAGGATACACTGATGCTAGTTGGATAGCTAAGAATGAAGATCACTTGTCTACAAGTGGTTGGGTCTTCACTCTTGGAGGAGGAGCGGTTTCTTGGGGATCAAAGAAACAAAGTATCATTACAGATTCAACTATGGCTGCTGAGTTTGTAGCATTAGCATCAGGAAGCAAAGAGGCAGAGTGGCTAAGAAGTATGTTGTGGGAACTACCTATGTGGCCAAAACCTATGCCACCGATATCTTTGCATTGTGATAGTCAGTCAATGCTATCACGGGCTTATAGCCAGGTATATAATGGAAAGTCCAGGCATATAGGACTTCGACATAGTTATGTCAGAAATTTGATAACTGATGGGGTGATAACCATTGATTATGTAAAGTCAAATCAAAATTTGGCAGATCCTTTAACAAAAGGTCTTGCAAGGGAGTTGGTGTGAAGAACATCAAAGGGGATGGAACTTCAGCCCATTGAGATATAATCACTCTTGGTGGAAACTCAACTCAACACTTGTTTTCCTACAAGTCTTGGGTTCAATGAGCAAAGTACACCATAAGTCGTGATGACAAACACGTTTCGGTTTAATCCATCCTAAGGTAAAGTGTTTGGTACCTGTAATGAAAATGAGGAGGTTGGGCTACTTAGCTCTTAATAGGTTTCTAACGATGTTGTTAGGTCTCGAATGCTGTAGTTACAGGGGCATTGTTAACCTACCTATACGAGTCTGAAGGTGGTGCCGCCTTCTATTGGTTCACGAGCAAGAACTATAGAGCGCTCATGAAATTAAGATACAGACACACGGCCAATCCACGTGTCAGCAAATTTGAATACCTAAGTCAAGTAAGATGCGTGCGTGAGACATGTCCGGTTGGTCATTATAGGATCACTAGTTAAAAGCCAAGTCTACTATGCTTTCCGACTAACTTTGATGCGTCTTCACTAGATGAATGGTTAAATTCGTAAGACACCTTCATTGATGCACAAATCTTTTAAAGGAACCAAAGCTTCTTCTTTATTTTGAAAATGGTGGGGGATTGTTGAAATTGTCAAAATAAAATGGGTTTTTAATTGGGTGTTTTATCAAAATTTCCTTGTGCTTGAGAAAACTTATTTTAGAGTGTAGAGGTTTGTCCCACATTGCTTAGGTGGGAGAAAGTTTAATGGTTTATATAAGGGAGCACACCTATCAAGTTTACTTTAATAGCTTAGCTCTAAAGTGGCTTGGCTTATAGGTGCTTCGCACCGTAATTAAGGTGCGGAGCACCTTAAACCGGCAAAGCCGGTGTGCTTCGCACATGCGAGTGCGCGTGCGCGTGGCAGTGGGCTGTGTGGCGCTTTGATGGCACACTTAGCACGTCGGCGCCTAGTAGGCGCCCTTTTTTATTGCGATTTGGCAGTAAGGTGGCGCTGACGTGGCACACGCGTTGCGTACGTGTGGCGGTTGAGTCATACGGGGTGCGCCTGTTGGATTGGACGCGACCCATGGTTCATACCCGTTCGGGTGAACCGATTGGGTGTGGGCGTGTCCGTTCGCGAATAGGTACAACCCTGCGCGAGTGGGTGCATCTGGGTCTATAAATAGAGCCCAGATCACAGCCATTTAGACACTGAATTAATCAGAAAATTCTCTCACTCCAAAATCCGTTTTTCTTGTGCTGTTAATTCATTATTCTGTAGAAACGGATTTAACAGTCTCTTGGTTCTTTTATTTTATATTTGATTCAGTATTCTGTCTGTTCTTCATTTGTGCGTACGCAGACAGAAGATCTTTCGATCGGGCTTCGTTGTATCTTCGAAACATATTCGCTGCAACCCGGTGCACACCAATTGGTGGGGGCGAATACTGTTTTTCGGAAAGCGACGTCGTAACGCGCCTCGAAGCAAGTTCATCATATTGTTCACATTCCGAAGATTTCAGATTTTGCACCAACAATTAAAGGGTGGTAACTCATTTAATCTGAATTACCTGTTCATAAGGACTAGAGTAGTCCACGCATTTAGAAGTCCTCAAAATTAAGGTCTTCTAGTTTTAATAAGAATACAGACAATACTAGTCTTATTACTCATAAATATACTCTCTTAAAATACTTTAATAATTTATCATACTACAACCACTTTCAACCACCACCAACTATTTCTCCTTATCACCTCCAACGACCCGAGATAGTTTCGGCAATCACAAAATAGATATCTCATTATTCATTTCAAAATAGATAAATTTTACCTCTTTAATTTAAAATAAACAAATTTATTTTTTTTAAATTACAATAGATAAATTTCACTGCACTTTAAATTTAGGACTTATTTTGATGGGCTAAAAGGACTAAAACTAGCCATTTCTTTTGATGGACTAAGCGTCTATTTCACAAAATAGATATCTCATTATAGTTGGGCCGGGCGCGGCCCAACTATAACACACACATCGTAGCTCTACCATACAATACGGGCAATATTGTACTTTTGGATTTTCCGAGTTTTGCTGATTCGAACCCGCTGAATGGCCGTTTAAATTCCCAGAATCGTCGGTTATTCTGTTTCTCTTGACTGGACTGGGAGAAATGCTCTCTCTCTCTCCTCCTCCTCCTCTCTCTTACCCCGAAATGTCTCTGCAATTCTTTGATTCCTAAATCTCCATTGCAGTGTTCCCCCTTTCCCTCTACCGAATCGTCCTCTGTTTATGGTTAGTCACTTCCCTTTCTCTATACCTTCTTGTTTGTTTCCCGGGAAACCATAAAAAACAATGAGAAAGCAAAGCCATCTTCGAGCATTTTTCTTTTACGAAATTGCGAAATATTTCTGGGTTTTTCTTGATTTTGGCTTTTGTTTTGTGGGTATTGTCAGGATTGCAAATTCGTAGTTGTTAATGGATTGTAATTTGGTTTGCATTAGGTTTTGGAGGATAAAGAGACAAGAAGAACCAAATGGCATATAAGGTGGATCATGAGTACGATTACCTATTCAAGATCGTCTTGATTGGGGATTCGGGTGTTGGAAAATCCAACATACTTTCAAGGTTTACCCGCAATGAGTTTTGCTTGGAATCCAAATCCACAATTGGTGTCGAATTTGCCACAAGGACTCTTCAGGTTAGTTTCAATTACTTTGATCTGAACTTTTCCAAGTCGTCATCGTTGTACCATTCTGTTTATGCCAATTCTTTTCCAATTCCCCGGGGCATGTGATCTTTGTTTTGGGCCATTTGGTTGCAACGGTTAAAAGTTTTTTTAGCAAAAAAAAAAAAAACCAATGAGATTGAATGAACTGCTTTTGGTAGCTGTGAATTTCAAGAAAAAAACTGTATCCAAGAGGATAATAGCATAAGGTTGTCATTGTTTTGGTTCCTTGTTTTTGCTCCTTTTGGTTGGTAGAACAATTGAGTAATGCTCCTTTTGATTGTGTAGTTGCTTCAGCATTAGCAAGAAGTAGATGAATTAGCATATAATCAGCATTGCCACTCTATTGAGTACTGAGAATTTAGTTCAATAAAATGTTGTATGGTGATTCTATTGTCATTGTTTTGGTTCCTTGTCTTTGCTCCTTTTGGTTGTATTATTGTTTTTTCCACATTCCATTGAGTATTGAGAATTTAGTTCAATAAAATGTGCAACAAGTCAGAACAAGCACAAGAATTTAACAGTAGGGGGTGAATGTAAAAACAGATAAAGAACAAGGCATAACAAATATATTGAACTTGAGAGGACAAAACCTACATAATTGTAAATATTTTGACCGAGTCTCACTAGAATAACGGGAACAAACATCTACTATATCAGTGTGATTCTAATCATACGCATACCTCTCAAACCTTTTCTATGTCAAGGGATTATGCTTCATTGGACATGATCCTACATACAACTGATGCTCCTTTTTCACAATTTGCAGCGTATGTTGCTACTCAGGCTAAAAGAATATGTGGTATGGGGATCATATATTTGCTGAAGAATCATAAATTGAGCCATTGAGAAATAGAACTCGTTTAACATTCAACCACTAACAAGTAAAATGGTGATGGGAATCCTGCCATAGTTACTATCCTATATGTCTTTCATCTTGAGGCAGGACAAGGTGGGTATTCTCTTTGGGCTTATATAGTCATAACACAAATTAACAAATCACAAGGATCATTGATCTATAAAAATAGCCCTAAAAACTAACATAGCTACTAGTGGAATTCCATACCAAACTGAGCATAGCTATCAAACAATGAAAATGTTGTACAAACGTAGTGTTTTCACTACAAATGTTTAGCAAAGAAACTGAAAGAGGCACATGTATGTGTTGCAAATGTAAAATTTGTTGTGTGCAGTATATAAACCATGCATGTATGTGAGCAAAGCATAACCCATGCCTGCACGGGAAGATATTCGTCGCAAAATTAGCATGCATCTATGTTACGGGTGTGGGTACGGGTGTACCGATGCTTGCGAAGGCCTGTACTTTTTTAGGAGTTCTCCACATAGTGCTTGGTAAATTGGAATTGAAAATATGCTTGCTAGATAAATGCTCAACTGAACATGTCAAACACAAATCGTACACGTACCTGAACGTGGAGTGTTCAACATGACTACTTTACAAATTTTTAGAAAAGTCCATGTGACAGAGATTCACAATTTGGCAACAGGTGGAGGGCAAGACCGTGAAGGCCCAAATATGGGACACAGCGGGTCAAGAGAGGTACAGAGCCATCACAAGCGCTTATTACAGAGGAGCCGTGGGCGCCCTCTTGGTATATGACATAACCAAGAGGCAGACCTTTGAAAACGTCCTCCGGTGGCTCCGCGAGCTTAGGGACCACGCAGATTCCAACATCGTAATCATGATGGCCGGAAACAAGGCTGACCTCAACCACCTCAGAGCGGTCTCAGACCAAGATGCTCGGCTCTTGGCCGAGAAGGAAGGGCTCTCGTTCCTCGAGACCTCTGCATTGGAGGCGTTGAACATCGAGAAGGCATTTCAGACAATTTTGTTGGATATTTATCAGATTATAAGCAGGAAGGCGTTGGCAGCTCAGGAGGCAGCTACAGGACTTCCGGGTCAAGGCACGTCGATTAATGTTGCAGACTACTCGAGTAGTTTGAGTAGGAGAAATTGTTGCTCCAATTAACGACGATTTGGGGGAGAGGTAAGAGGATGAAGTTTGTTCTATTCACAACAGCGATGAAGGTTACATGCTACAATTCTACCGCATAGTTTCGTCTAAGAAATCATGTGGGAAGACTTCATGGCAAGTGTTGCCTCCCTCTCTGGACCTAAAAAGGAAGGTCTGCGAATTTGGATAGATGAAGTCTGATGAAGAGAGCCTTGTCAGAGTAGATTCATTTCTGTCATTTGGCGATCATTGTTGTCGTATAATTGTTTTTCGATACAAATACTTGTCTGTTCAAGATCTTGGTATCATGCAATGTACCTTTTTGCTTCCTGTTGTAGCCGAAACATGACATTGATAATCACATCTAATTCAATTTTTTTCCTATCAAAGTTGAGGTGGACTAATAGATTGGAAGGGGAAAAGCAATCCCCAACTTCCTATCCCTATTCCTCAATCTGCTTTGTTGGTGTCGAACTTCAGACATCTGGTATATGACCTCTTTAGATTTGGTTAACCTGTATATAACCTGCAGTTAGGGGCACAATGCCAACTTGTGATTTGTTATCGGAGATAGAAACCTATGCAGAAAGTTAGACGTGATTTGATCAAAGGGAAATGAGATGTACAATAGGCTCTCTTACTGCTCTTCATCAAGGAGCAAATTGTTGCTGTAGATTTTAAAATTTTGGGAGGTCAAGTTTTCTTCTCTTAACTTGAACAATCTTACTTTGAGATGAGTGATGTTTGAAATGTATGACACTTGATCGCGAAAACACATTAGCCTATGCGAAGAACAAAAATATCAGCTAGAATAAAGAACATAAGGAACCACTTGCATTTTTGTAGAATGGTGATAAGCTTGTCATTATTACATTTGAAGCCATTTTTCTCATGTATCCTCAAAAGGCCCCACAAAAATATAAGGGGGAGCTAATCCAACCTTTCAGGATCAACTCAATCCTTCTGAGGAGCCACACAATAATCCCCAAGCATAACTTAAAAGAACTTCCAGTAGAGATTACGGCATGGGGTTATCAATACGATTACAGATGAAAACTTCCGGTCCGACGAATGTGCTCCAGGGTATTGTGTAAACCATACATATGGACTGCCGCATTAGCAGCCCTAAACCCTCCACCATAGACCAGAGAAGCATCGTGGGCAATCTGGTGCATGAAAAATTCTCCAAGTTTATTCTCAACACTGGACTTTCCACCTTTCTTAGATGATGACACTGACGATGATGATGAAGCTGTTGATGTTGACGGCATGTTTTTCAATCCGGGCATAACCTCTGACTCAAGCCACATGTATGAAAGCACTTGGCAGATACCCTCCTCTACCTCAGGACTGAGATTGCAGTAGCCTGCACAATTTTTAAAGACGAATAGGAGAGAAAAACAAGTGTAGATAAGAAGTAAGGTCTATATCTACAATAGAAGAATTGCTATCTGTGGGATTTTCCCCTCTAAGTCAACATGATACTCTTTCCAGGTAGTGTTCCATGAAAATGAAAAGTTGTGGAAGGAACACGAGAAGTACCTTTCAGACGTAACCACCCATGCATTAGCTCATGAGTAAGAATTGCACCCGTTAGTAATCTGCAGAAAGCAAAGATGTGTGTGATTTAGAGTTCAAAAGATAAACAAAGTTTTGCCACTTACAATATGAACTGGAACTATTACAGTGTAAATAAGGTCTAATATGTTACCGGTGCTGTTCACTTTTTACCCACAAAAGATATTGACAGGACTTGAGAGAGAGAAAGGAGGGTGAGAGATCATCAAATCTTACCTCGGTAGGCCATATAGAACGAGAATGGCTGTGACTTCACATTTTCGATTCAGCTTTTGATTTTGCATTCTCATTCCTATAAGTCGGTGGCCAGGGCCCCCTACTTTTGGTCTTTTAAGTATCTGGAATTTTTTCAATTAGAAAACCAAACATGAGGGAAGCACATACTCTGTATCAAGAGAAAAAAGGGAAATGAAACATACACTAGTAACTGTCTGCTCTTCAGACAAGCACAAACCCCTTGTTTCAGGCATGTGATGGAAACCCTGCAAAAGAATCTTAAACTAATTAGGAAATTTACTCAAATCTGGAACCCAAGAAACAAAGGGAGAGATCATTACATTTTTCTCGCCTACTATAGCTTCATTAAGGGCTTGTCTTTCGACTAGAAGCATGGGAATTTGTTGGTCAATTTTCATGAACATTCCTTCATAGTAGTCTCGGATGGCGTGGTAAAGTGGTTGGCAATCACCAGTATCCATAATAGCAGATTCCATGCACTCTAAACATAGACTCCGTCCATCTTCCAAGGATATGTATCTTGCATTCCAAGACTTCAGAAGGGGAAGAACGGAGGCGATAACATCAATAACAAATACCCAAAGCCACATAATTTGACTTGATATTGATATAGAACTTCGATTTCCAATAATCATGGTGATATCATCATTTAAAAGATAACAACAAAACAGCAAGTACAATCTCAGTTCAGTACCTCCAAGCGCTCACAACTACAGCACCGCGCCGTGTTGTCATGCTCATGTGAAGGACAATATTTTTGGGACCAAAACGGGTGGCACCTATACTCGATCAAACCAGCTCCATTTGTTGGAATCTGAGAATATGCAAAACAAAAATTTATAAATGTCAATACAAATTCACAGCAGTACAAAGTTCAAAGACATACGGTCTAAGTTAGATCTATATGATGGTTCATCCCCAATCTAGCCTATGAAAATTAATAAATGAATTTACTCTTAATCTCAATACAGTAACAAGAGAGCATGCCATCACTGTCCTGTTTCTACAAGGTCCAAAAAAATACCGTATCGGCATGAGTACCGGTCTTTGGTATAGTATGTACCGGTACCGATCATATAGCGTATACCATATCGGATTTACTGCAACTATCAACGTGTATATATAAAACTAGAGAGAAGGAGCCAAAAAAATTAACTATTTTTTTTTCCTAACTATCAATATATATGTATACCAGTACCGGCCAGTATTAGCTGGTACCCGGCTAGTATTGGCCGGTATTTAGAAAGATACAGTATTAGAGGTATATTGTACCATTTTTATGTCAAAATGGTATATACTGACCAGTACAGTATTAATAACCTTGGTCCAAAATGTCATGCTTTCAGCTTTATGCAATACACAAGATTTGGCGTACAGTTGTAATAATTCTCCCAAACAGAAAGTCATTTAGGCAACGTATCAAGTCAAAGAATTCAACATTCATTTACTTTTGACATAAAGATTCTTGAAACCAAATCTGGAAGATCTCACAGACTTCCATTTTACAATAAACTTGTTGACCAGATCTGAGATGTAACAAACATGTCTTACCTTTTGCCAGTATGGTTACTCAAACAGGCAAACCAAGTTAATTCGAAAAGCGTCAAAAAGGTACTTATGATTAAAATTCTACATCAAGGGTTCTTATTATTGACGGAATATTACAGATGAAACCTAATAGGTTCAAGACAAGAAGAAAAATAGACCAATGTGCCAAAGTAATGTTTCCTTACAAATTGGTGACAAACTTCACATTTGGGATGATTCAGCTCTTTAAAGCAGGACTTGTGGTATGCATCCTTCCCTGACAAAGAAAACTTGAACCAACAGAAAAAGCCCATTAAGCCTAGAGTCAAATAAAGACCGAAGTAGAAAAATTCAATAAACCAAGAGGGATGATCTTCAACTTAGTAACTTCGGGGTGTGTGAGTGCTGAATGATGGAATAGCGAGGCATATGGGAAAATGAATAGTTGAGGACCAAAAAACTGCCTACCTCCTGCTCGGTGATTGGGAAACCACAATAACGACAACAGAAACACTCTGGATGGAAAAAGGTTCCCATGAATCCCAAATAGTTTCCACATCCAATGTCACGGTTGCATCCACCGCATACTCTGAAAGTTATGATTGTATGCACAAACAGTTAACAATTTCCAGGGTTTGGAAACTAGTGACTTTAATGTGACGATTCCATTACTTATGATTACATAAACTTGGTTGAGAAAGACCTAAAACTACCATTATAACCTATATCTCACTCGGAGTAACAAGAAGAAGCTAGGCCATCTGCTTTCATTTTGTAAATTAAATAAATCCAAATTATCAATGCCATGAGTTAAAAGACATTGTGTTGTATTGTGTGCACTCTCATGGTCTCTTCTATATAACAACCTAACCATTCATTTGCGCAAAAGGGCCCAGCACCAAGGTGAGGTGCTCTTTTATATACATGTATTGAATTGGTTCAAAATGGCACAAGCTTTCCGAAGTTAATACCTCAGTACAGTTAACCATCCATTCGACACAGAGAAAACAGAGCAGTTTCATGCCTCGCGCAAACATTTCCAACTATGCTACTAAGTTACATTAGTATGCTCTATGAAATATGATGATCCCCAATGGCTTGTTGGTTAACACAATTTTAGACTCGACCACAAAACATTACCTATATCCTCTGCGATAATAGTCATTAGGTGCATAGGGAGGATATGATGTATTAAGACTATCCTGGAGTGCCCTTAAATCTTCATTGTTGTCTGTTCGCCATCTGTATCCTGAAGAAATCCAAATAGTCATAAACCTCGCAGGATCTTATAAAACACCAGATAAAATCCAAAACTCTTTTAAAGTTTATTATAGTGGGGAGGACAAAGTGAGTGAAAAGTGCTTCAACTGAATACCTTAACAGGAGTAATTCCAGTATCCTACAAAACAATCATACCTGGTGGTCTATTCAAATCTTCACCCAAAGAAAGTGCAATCGCACGGTCTAATTCCTCTCTCTCCTTTTGAGTTCTAGAACGATCATCCTGATGAGATTTGATAAAATTGCATAAGAACCTCATCTTTCATGCAGTAAATAGCATAATGGAAATATTCAGTCATCAAACACATGACAATAAGGAAATATACAGTTGCAGATAATGGAGTTGAAATCTAGAGAGAAATTAACAGAAACAACTTTTCGGCGGAAACACAAACTCGCAAAACAGGCCTCATAGGATTCATTTAGCTGATTTAATCTACGTTCAAGCATTGTTCCAATGTACATGCTATTCCAAAGCTTCAGAATCATTTAAGGGTGTTTTCTCCCTTTTTGAAAAGAAGTCGTGCCTCCTATTTAAGCAAAAGATATCTCGAAAACAAAAAACTTTGCACATTAATGGAATAAAAAAATGAGTCTTCTATAACCTTTCATTTCTATTTTCAACCACGAATCAACATGTCAGAAACACGCACACACATGCCAAACACACACAAAAAGGAAAAAAATGAATCAATCAATAGAAGGGGAGAAAAGTAGCCTAAAACAATGATTAAAATGAAGTGTAAATCAGTCAAACTTACAAAACTAAATCAAACAAGGATAAAAATTAACTGTAAACCAGTCGAACTTCCACAAATAAATCAAGTCGAAGTTTCTGCAAGTCCCAGGGTTGGCTATCACTCAGCAGATATCTTAAGTTATGTAGCTTGGGAAGGTCCCAATAATGGAAAAATGAGTATGAATTCTCTCTCTCTCTCTCTCTCTCTCTCTCTCTCTCTCTCTCTCTCTCTCTCTCTCTCTCTCTCTCTCATATTAATCTCCATTCTATTTAATATCTACAGTCCCGCTGCAAAATCCACAATGCCTAGATGACAATTCCAGCAATATTCTAGACTTTAATGCATCAAGTACATCATTATCACGATAAAACTAATCTAGACAGAATTATTGGAACCTGTCTTATTTACCAAGGATCTTGCTGGAGCCCGCCAAACGTTTTCCTCCCCAATATATTGCGGATAATGCCTGCCTGTATCTCCACGGTCTGAGCCACTCTTAAAAAGCTTGCTCAACCATTTCATAAACCTAGACTTCCTCTCCCCGTATGAAGAAACAAAGTGTCCTGTTTAAATCCCAAAAGTCATTACCATTATCAACCAGTATGTTCCCTTATGCGTGTATCAAAGCATACACCAAAAGTATAAATTACAGAAGAACGTAATCATCAAAATAAATTGAAATATTCATTGAAGGATTTTCTCAAACAACTAAATTCACTGCATGAAACACAGTCATAGATCGACTAAGGGATAAATCAATTTGAAAGTTCGCCGAAGCATTTTGTCAAACAAATAGATCCCGACGTAAAAATATATTTCAGCTGGGGCATAAACTGCAAATGGTTGAAAGAGATACCGTACCGTAAACACAGGGCTGAGAGAGGTGGTTAACGTCCGAAGAAGACATGGGTATCGAATTAGTGTATGTATAGTTTGGCCTGAATATCGAGGAGGCGAAAAAAGGAGGAAATTTTGAAAAGGACGGAGAGAGAAATAGAGAGAGACAATCGGAAGAAAGGGTGTGGAGCATAAAAGGGGAATAGAACAGAGGGTGGTGAAGGAGAACAATGGCATCGTGAAAAGATAGTTTTGGGAAAGAAAGAAAGAGAGGGGAATCTCTAAGGAAGAAAGGAAAGAGAGAGAGAGAGAGAGAGAGAGAAAGGGATAGAGGGAGAAAGAAGAAGGGAGGGGGCTGGAGATGGGCAAGAGATTCTTGGCTTGTGGAAAGGAAAGAAGAGAAAGTGGAAGAGATCGGGGAAAGACGAGAATCTGCTGAGGCGGAACGAGAAGAAAAAAGCAGGCGTTGGACGGCTGAGAATTGGAGAGAGAGAAGCAGCGAACTGATTTTTGAATATTTGAAGGATTTTTTTGCCGGTAAAAAGAGCTGACTTGAAAGAGAATAAAGGCGGTATTTTGTTCAATTTTTCTTTTAAATTAGTTTTTTATGTTTATTCAAAAAAACATTTGTGTTTGTTAATTTTATGATAATTTTTTATGAATTATGAATTCATTTCGAAAAAAAATAAATTTTTAAAAAGTTAATAAAAGATAAAAATAATCCAAAACATCTTAATTTTTGTTCCTAATGAAAATTTTTAAGTTTTTTTCATAATTTTTTACTCTTTTATTTTTCTTATTGAGACGAATTAAAAATGTGTAAGGAAAACATCTTAATTTTCGTTTCTAATGAAAACATCTTACTTTTTTATTTTTCTAATGAAAATTAATAACCTTGGAAGGTGGATTAACCTACCAAATTCTATCTTCATTCTATATTAGTAAGGAAAACTCTTGAAACACAAATTTTTCAGATATATCCAGATACAAATGTGTGCAAAAATTATTGGATACACGTGCAGTTCTTAATAATTTATGAATCCCCACGTGCATTCAATGATTTCAGACACATCTGTATTCGAATGTGACCAAAAAATCGATATATGTTGCATACTCTATTAGTAAATGTCTTTTTTTTTTAAGTTATGCTATTTTTAAAACAAACGAATAAAATAATGTTGTACGTAGTATTTAGATTTTCTTGTCAGTTTAAAAATCAATTAATTCTTTAAACTGATGCAAACAGTTCAAGAAATCATATGCAAAAATAATTTATTTTTATTTAATAAAGAGCTCCATTGTTTTTTTTAAAAAAAAAAAGACAAATAAGGAAGAGTAATAATCATCCTAAGAAAATTAAACTAAACAGATGAAAAAAGAAAAAGATCATTGGTCGGGTATAGACAGGGGAGGAACTACATGGAGACCGCAGAGGGCCCGGTCCCCCCCAAAAGTTTCAAAAAAATTTAAGACCTAGGTATAAAATTTAGAAATTATAAAAAATATATATTTTTTGAGCCTCCCAAATTATAGTCGGTTCTTGTCCTTTTTCCCAAAATTTTTTTTGACCCCCTCTCAAACATTAAATCCTGGTTCCGCCCCTGGGTATAGATAAAACTTAAAAAGGTATCTAATTCGACCTGATGAATGAATTTTTGTCTCGTTGACTAATATTTTTAATCCTCTTTTGATTGCTTCTCGTTCAATATGTTCTAAATTTTGCAGTGGGGAATCAAAACTTGGATTCTTATCTAATAAAGCAAAAACAGCTAGCCTATAACTAAAAAATGAGAGATAGATAGACGTAAGAGAGAGAGAGATTAAAAAGCCCCAAACCAAAACAAAATATCTAGATCAGAAATCATTTTTTAGTCCAATTCCTCTCTTTCTCTCTCTTCCCGTAAAGTTTTCAGCAAGAGTTTTGCTACCGAAAATGCTACGAACACATCAAAAATACACATCACTTGTGCACATCACCCCAAAACGACGTCGTTTTGGGGTGAGGTTAAAAAAGAAAAAAACTTCATCAATTCCTCAAAACAGTTCACTTCCTCCTCCCGCCCCTCTCCCCCAAAATCAGTCAAACCACCACCACCACCTCCCTAGGCCTAAACCAGTCTTCCCCATTCCCCCCAAATCAGACCCCTCCACCGCTGACCACCACAGGCGACGACCCCTCCACCGCCGGCGACGACCCCAAATCATAGTGGGAAGGAGAGTCACAAGATTCATAGCCATTTCCGAAGGCTGTCGGTGAGTGAGCCTTACAGTTTTAAATATCGTGGAAGCATGTGGACCTGTGGTAATGGTTTTATACTTTTGGGGATTTAGCCATTAATGGATTTCTTGTTTCCTTTGATTTGTTTTTTGTTGCTGGAATGAATTAAAGGTTGCATAGCCAGTTATTGTTTTATTTGATTACATGTGCCTCTCCTTCCCACTCTTATTTGGGGTTGTCGGCGGCGGTGTCGGGGTCTGATTTGGGGGAATGTGGAAGACTGGATTTGGGCGCACAGAGATGGTGGTGGAGGTAGTTGGACTGATTTTGGGAGGAGAGAGAAATGGACTGTTATTGTTTGGAGAAACTGATGAAGTGTTTTTTTTTTAACCCTCACCCCAAAACGACGTCGTTTTGGGGTGATGTGCACAAGTGTTGTGCATTTTTGATGTGTTCGTAGCATTTTCGTTTTGCGAATATATAAGAGTTTAGAGTACACATTAATGGCTACATTCAGGCAAAGCAGGGCCCGGTTTCAATCTTCGGTTATAATCATAAGACTAAGGTTATGTTTGATTAAGTGTTTCTAAAATGATTTTTGGGAAAAAATATTTTGACATATTATTTAGTGTAAGTGTTTCATAAAAAAATTGAGAGTTAAACTTTTTTGACATTTTTAAGGCTCTCTCTTCTTTTCTATAAAAATGAGTATTGTGTTTAAAAAAACAAAAATTTGGTGTGCTTTGTGCACATATTCTGTGAACAAAATTTTATTTTAAAATTTTAAATTCGTAATTAATCTTGAAATATTTTTTAAGTCGACAGAAAATTTTTAAATTTTTTAAAAATAAAATTTAAAGAACGTGACCAAAAGATATCAAATAAATTGTGTCAAACATGATTAAAAGGGGATCAAATGTAACTATTTAATACATTAATCATTGACAAACATGATGTTGTAATGGTAATCAATGATTGGCAAATAAATCAAATGAAAATTTTTATTTTTACAAATATTACTCTAAAACAATTTAAAAAATACTCAACCAAACACACCCTTAATAATAATGCTAAGAACACATGTGTTTCGGATATAGATGTGTTCAAATTAGGTAAAGGGTGTGTGATGTGCTTAAAAGCACATTTGTTGTGCTTAAATTACACAGTTTTGTACCAAGAATAAAACTCCCTTTTGTATGTATTGTGCACACAACCTGTTAATAAAAATTTATTTTAAAATCTAGAGTTTGCGGTTATTTTCGAATAGTTTTCTTTTTACTTTTTGCCATCGCCGTATTAAAGAAAATGACAGACACCGCTCATTTAAACCTGTTTCGATCGTGTTCTTTGAATTTTATTTTTGAAAAAATTTACCATTAACTTAAACGAATATTTCAAAATTAAGCCCGAAATCCAAATTTTAAAATAAGATTTTGTTAGCAAGTTGTATGCATAAATACACAAGAAAAATTTGTTTTGAGCACAAAATTGTGTTGTTTAAGCACATCACACACCCCTCTCCCGTCCAAAATCGTTTGATGTACGTAAGGTTCTTAATAATGTGTAGATTTTAGGTGCATTTAACGATTTCAAACACATCTGTATCCGAATGTGTTCGAAATATCTATGTTCCTAGACTTTTCCTAATCATAATTTTCCAATTTAACGCGGGCAAGAATTTAAAATTTAAACCATTAAAAAGCACAAAACTCAAGGTCATCGAGGTTTGTGGAAGATATTTTGGATAATCTGATTTATCAAAAAAAGAATAAGTTAATTTACACGAGATTTTATCTTGATTTTAGTTAAAACCCAACCAACAGATGGTGGGATTAATCTTTTTAATTAGGGAATTTATTGGGCTAAATAAATCATAAAAACAGAAGAACCAAAATAAGCAATTAAGTTAGCTTATTTTGTGTGTGCTTATTTCCTATTGTAAAAAAAAAAAAAAAAGCATATTAATTAGCAATGGAAGTGAATGAGCCAGATATGAGGAGCAGGTGCTTTGCCACTTTGGTACAGTATCTCCAGCAAATTTATGCTGGTAAAAGTAAACAAGATGAGCTAAGAAAGCCACTGGAATAACTACCTTTTTTCCTTTTTTTTTCTTAAGACAGGCTGTGCCTATTATTATTCTCAACATGCATCGGTTAATCCCTAGCTAGATTTTAACAGCTTTATTCCTTAGGCCCGTTAACACTATTATGACTGTTATCCTTGTCATCAACAGGGACGGAGGCATCTTGTGCCACTCCCCAATTTTCAAAACTCCAAAAAAAAAAATTTCAGATTTTTTGTTTTAATTACTATATCATGAGTAATTATTTAGTGTTATTGAGACACCACGTGGTGTTTTAACACCTTTAATCACTACATATTCATGTGGGTGTTCTCATATTAATTAGCATTGGGTCTCATATGATTGAATACATGGTGATGGAGGTATTAAAGCACTATGTTGTGATGTCTTAAAATCATGCATCAATTGTTTTTATTGTTGTGGTGCTCGCCAAGAGAAAAAATGTGATGTAAGAGCTCCATTTTTTATTACTGAGTGTTGGTTATGTGATTACTGATTGTTGTTTTTAATTATTGAGTGTCGATTTTTTAATATTAATTAGGTGTTTGTGCTATATTTTTTTTCTTATTCATAAGATATGTATATTTTTATTTGATTTTTATATAAGATTAACCTTATAACATGTTAAATTTTCTTTTGGTGTTATAAACGGTTAACTTAGAACATATATGTATTCGAATTTTATCACCCCCAAGTTTTATTCCTAACTCAGCCCCTGTCACCACGATCGTTTTAATAGTGTTAATTCACAAATGTGAATAAAGTTTATAATCTCTCTCTCTCTCACTCACACACATGCACGCGCACATAATAAAAAAAAACTTTATATTAGAGGGTAATTTAGAAGTCAAGAACTACAAGGATCAGGGAGCATACCTACTTAGGAGGAGGCGACGGGTGTCATCCCTGTTTTTTTAAAAATAAATAAACAATTATTCTTTCTTGCTTTACAACCCTTGGATATCTTTTTTATTTAAGAGGAGTTATTTCAATGCTTTCAAAATACTATCTTAGGTTTCTCAAGTCTCTTATTTAATATACATTTGTGTAGAACCTGTATTCATACAGCGCTGAATAATTTTCCTTGTTTAGGTTATTTAACATATCAACATACACAAAAAGGACATCCAGATTGAGATCGTGAGTCACGAGGAGACAATGAAGAGTGATGATCTCATCTGACGATACATTCAAAGCCCATATTAATTTGAGAAGGAAGAAGGAAGCCATAGGAAAATGTAGAACCTCTGTATCTTATTATTCCAGAATTGTCATTTACACAAGACCACTGAGTGGTATTTATACAAAGAAACTACTTAACAACTAAAACTCACTAATCTAACTAATAACAGACTAACTAACTAATAACAGACTAACTGATTGGTAACCAACTAACTACTCTTAGTTGTAATACACCCCCTCAAGATGGACTATGGATATTTTTAATAGCCATCTTGGACAAAAAAGAAAGAAGTAAAGAATTGGGCAAAGCCTTAGTGAATACATCAGCTAGTTGGTTATTGGAGCGAACCGGCATAAGACGAATAGTGCCTTTAGTGACGTGATCCCGAATAAAGTGACAATCAATCTCGATGTGTTTTGTGCGCTCGTGAAAAATGGGATTAGAGGCAATGTGTATAGCAGCAAGGTTATCACAAAAGAGCAGAGCTGGTGAGGAGATTGGAAGCTGGAAATCTTGCAATAGTTGTCGTAACCAAATGAGCTCACTGGCGGCAGAAGCAAGAGCTCTATATTCTGCTTCAGCAGATGACCTGGTGAGCTGCTTTTTAGCCTTCCAACAGATTAAAGAGTCACCAAGAAACACACAAAAACCAGTTACAGACTTGCGGGAGTCAATGCAAGATGCCCAATCAGCATCAGAAAATGCTCTGAGCTGAAAGGAAGAGGTAGCTGCATAAAATAAACCCTGTCCAACAATTGCTTTAAGATACCGGAGAAGGTGATGAACAGCTTGCAGATGTGGGGCTCGAGGTTTGGCCAAAAACTGGCTTAACTTGTGGATGGCAAAAGATAGATCAGGACGCGAAATAGTAAGATATAAGAGACGTCCAATAAGCCTGCGATATAAAGAAGCATCAGGTAAAATGTCGCCCTCATCAGCACTTAGGCGAACTTTAGGATCCATAGGAATGGAAACGGGTTTGCAAGCTAAGAATCCTGCATCGTCCAGTAATTGTAAGGCATAGTGGCGCTGAGATAGAACAATACCCGTGGTAGAACGAGCAATTTCCAGCCCAAGAAAATACTTCAAACAACCCAAATCCTTGAGTTTAAAGTGGCAATATAGAAAGGCTTTCAATGAGGCAATATCATGTTGATTGGGGCCTGTGATGATGATATTGCTTGACCGTTCGGGTGTTTACAAAATAAGACTCTAAAAATGGCGTCCCAAGCGTAAGACTCTCGACTGATGTAGCATAATAAATATCCGGAAGTACCAGAGTCGAACCACTGAGACGGACGGACTGTGTTTTAACCCAAGACTGCGAGCACTAGTTTTACTTGGCTTTCAGGTAGCCACCCATAAACTTTGATTTGGTTGATTAATTAACTAGAAACTTGACAAATAATTTTGAATAACAATAAACTAAAGCAAGTATAGTCACGGAAACCCAGCGTCCATAACTAACTTAGCTGATTCCTGCTCGGGCCACAATAATCCTTTCACTAAATTTGGAGTAAGCTAAAGAGGTTTTCGAATAAAAGCCCACCCGTAGGTTTCGTTTATTAAAAGGTTCTCATTTTAGGAATCCCAAAATTGCTGGAAAATATGGAAGATTCGAAACCGAGGCACGAAATTAGTTAAGTCAATCACGGAACGCCTTCGTCCCGGGACCATACTTTGGAAAACTACTCACACATATTGAAAGAAAACGCAGCAATTAATAAAACCCTAGATCTAGACATATTCATGCGAATAAAATTAAAAACAATAATTAAATACGTTACCAATAATTTTGCAAGCGGAATTAACACGAGAGTTGCAAGGAACACTTAACCCGATGCTTGAAAACCAAAGAACTTGATGAAAGAAATTGAACTTGAATCTGGAAAAACCTAAATTTGAGAGAGAGGCAGCTGGTTAAGAAAAGTAAAACCTAATTAAAACAAAACTTAACCCTAAAACGCCTAAACACACATATTTATACTAAAACACTAATTTTCTAATTAAAACGTAAGAAATAAAAAATAATAATACGCGGAAGTGTAAGACGACGACGTTCAATGGCCATGATAAGCTCTCGGTAGCGCTACACCCAAAATGGGGTAGCGCTCCCGAATGGGTTAAGTCGCCCCTTTGAACCTTGGCCGGCGTTGACCCGTTGACCTTCTAATGCTTCTGTAGCGCTACACAGGAACATATACGTATTCGAATTTTGTCATCCCCAAGTTTCATTCCTAACTCAGCCCCTGTCACCACGATCATTTTAATAGTGTTAATTCACAGATGTGAATAAAGTTTATAATCTCTCTCTCTCACTCACACACATGCACGCGCACATAATAAAAAAAAAAACTTTATATTAGAGGGTAATTTAGAAGTCAAGAACTACAAGGATCAGGGAGCATACCTACTTAGGAGGATGCGACGGGTGTTATCCCTGTTTTTTTAAAAATAAATAAACAATTATTCTTTCTTGCTTTACAACCCTTGTATATCTTTTTTATTTAAGAGGAGTTATTTCAATGCTTTCAAAATACTATCTTAAGTTTCTCAAGTCTCTTATCTACTATACATTTGTGTAGAACTTGTATTCATACAGCGCTGAATAGTTTTCCTTGATTAGGTTATTTAACATATCAACATACACAAAAAGAACATCCAGATTGAGATCGTGAGTCACGAGGAGACAATGAAGAGTGATGATCTCATCCGACGATACATTCAAATTTAATTTACTATGTCCGCCCATTGAGAAGATCTACATCTAATACATTTCATCAAAATTATGTGTACTTTTTGTGTTACTGTGACATAAATAATAAAATCATAAAATGATAGAATTTGAAAATTACATGGAAATGATCATATCTAATGTTATACACTTTGTTCTTGAGACAAATTTCACCCTCGTTACGGTGCTTACGATTTGAATAGACGCTTATCTTTCAGGATAAAATTATCAAATCTCATTGAAGCAACACAACAATCAATAGGTCTTGCGAACAAAATTATGTTTATGTACTCTCTCGCACGAAGACTCAAAACTCAAAAGAATAAATGAAAAATCAATTAAAAAACACTATAACATTTGTCTCCCCAAAAGTCCATATTACAAATGGAGGGAACCCTTATATAGAAGAATTCGTGACTATTCCTAATAGTCAATAAAGAAAGTGACATAACTATTCATCCGAATGGATGTCATCAACTAAAAACAGTTCTACACTAATTAATAACCCATTAAAATTATATAAAATCTAAAAAAAATAAATTCTATTTGAATTTTTTCAACGAATATTAGATAGAAATTAATAGGAGTCAATTTTTTATTTATTCCTTAATGGTTTTGAACAAATCAAATTATGTTCTAAAACTATTTTTCTAACAATCCTCCGCATGATTAAAAATTGATTGGATAAATGATACAAAAAATAATACAGACGACAGATATAGTACAAATGAAAATCTCCTGCATAGGATATATAACTAACTTTTGGCTTTGAATCTTCCTTTGTGAAAGATTATCAGATTTACTTACTAAGCGGTGGATGTGATGTCTTGAACTGTTCAGTTTTTTGTGTAAACTAAGACAATAATCTTTTTGAACATATTTGGTTTTTACAATTGTGCTCCTTTTGGCATTGGGCAATTCTTGATTTTATGAGTGCTCTAGAGAATTAAGTCTTATCGTTTTCATAGAAATGGTCCCCTCACACTCATATAGGTGACTTCCTATTAAGAGTATCTTGCCATATCCTACTTGGATTTTCAAGATATAAGAATCATTAAAAGTATAACGTACCCTACATAACGCATTACTGTTGTATCCCAGGAATGAGTAGGAGAAGTTATCTCCTCAATGACACTATTGAGTCACACACAACTTCGTTATCCCTTTGAAGCTAGATCTTGGGATCTCCAGTCAGTTAGGTAGGATTGCATTGATGTAACTCTTAAATAATAGGCTTAAACCTCACTCCCCTCGATATGTCCACTTGTTTTCTGGTCAACACTCTTTTGGCTAATAAATCTGTATTTTGTCTTTTAACCGTATGCATCATAGATACCAACTTCAAATGAAAATAAGTGTTGTAGTATGAAATTATGTCTACGATCATCACGTCGAGACTGATCATACTACTCTATGCTCTTTCAATTTTTTGATTGAATATTATAATTCATAGGTATTCTGGTATAGAGTTAAAATACAAGTATTAGTAATTACGATTACGAAAAGAACCACTTCCCCCATAATTATGTGATAATTTAGAGTTAATCACATAATTTATGTAGTTGGACATGATTTTTTACATCCGGACAATTACCATTGTCACAACTATTAACTCATACTGTTTTTTTCCCTTCGAGTGAGGGTGTGTTTGACAAATCAATATGTCATTCCATACAGCTCTTTCCTATAAAAGAGGCTAGCAAACTCGTAAATTATGTTCAATAATGAACCCTCATATAGAGGAACTATTTACTCATACTCCTAGATTTCATGCTTAGTGCTCAATAGGTGCCTACGCAACCTTTAAAATTTTGGAGAATCCACTATAGCATGTAAAGTATGTAATTAACTTGTCGGTTAAAGTTTTTAGGGTAAATTAAATTAGGGTCCTTTCTACCCCTCCGACTTAGTTTTTCATCCCATCCACTTTTCAGAATTATGTTATCATCCTATAATAGTGTAGATAGACAATTTTGCCATTACTTTTGAGAGATGGTTTACCATATTACCCTGTGTGTAGTTAACGTTTGATTTGTTGAGGTTAATCTATAGAACCATTTTAGGCTTAATTTAAGGGATTACGTTTATCTTTAGTATAGTAAATGGCAGTGGGGATTTGTTACGGAATTGATTTATTACGAAAATGGCAGTTTTCGTTCCAATCATATCCCCAAAATTTCGTAATACCATACCAATTGGTCCATTTTCGTTCCAAATGTTATTCTCTTGCCTGAAGTGTTAAATCACCGGAAAAAATAGTTCTCTGACCCGAAGTGTTCAATCGCCGGAAAAACTACCTCTCTACCCCGAATAGTCCCATTACCGAAACTTGAAGCTATCTGCCCTGTAGTGTTCAATCACCGCAAAAAACAGAGCTCTGACCCGAAGTATTCCACTACCGGAACTTGAAGTTCTCTGCCCCGTAGAGTCCCATTACCGGAATTTGAAGTTCTCTACCCGGAAGTATTCAATCACCGAATCGGACTGAAGATTTTGATAAGTTCTGATGATTATTTTCCTTATCTCGATATTACAGTGGTTGATGGTGAAACCCGAAATTTATTGCGATGATTAACGTATTGTGGGTCTCATTTTGTGATTCGCATGGGACACCGAATCTAGAGGGTTTGACGTACTAGCGAAAATTTTACCATCTGTAAATTTACCATAATGATTACGAATTTCACCATAATGCGCATATTGATAGGGGTGACAAAATTTACCATGCATATTGTCTGAATTTACCATAAATCAAGCAAATATACCATGGACGACCATAACTCAAATTTTAATGGGAATTTACCATGTTCGTCAATTTTACTACGTTAAAATTTACCATTTTCTGGAGTTGTTTGTGCAATTATATATCGTGTGTTACGTTGCCGCTTGGCATTTGAATTTGGTAATACCGATTTTGTCACCATAATGTGCATAACGATAGGGGGCCACGAAATGTACCATGCAGATCGTCTGAATTTACCATAACCCAAGCAAATATACCATGGATACTAGGTGTTGCCATGTAGTGCATAAATTTACCATGAAGTGTAGCATTTTACCATATGTAGTTTGTTACATCTGTTTTCCCATGGTACTCATTGTATGTTTTATAGGCAAATTTACCATGGATGATCATTCCTCTTTTTTTTATGGCAAATTTAGAATGATCGTCAAATTTTATAGGGTAAAATTTACCATATTCTGGTTCTGTTTATCTTTAGTATAGTAAATGGCAGTGGGGATTTGTTACGGAATTGATTTGTTACGGAAATGGCAGTTTTCGTTCCAATCATATCCCCAAAATTTCGCAATACCATACCACCCCGCGATTTCTGGAGGAAGTTTCCTGTTCCGGAGCCACGATTTTCCGTTCACCGTGATTCTAGGCGGCGGTTATGGTATAGTGCAAATGAACCATGGTTAGAGGGTTGGAGGTCAGGTTTGGTATTTTTAGAAAATAAGGACTGGAAAGTAATTCTCAAAAGTGTATGGGATGGAAAGTTAATAAAGACTACTAATGGAAGGGACTGGAAAATAAGTACCCTAAGTTTTTATAAGCCCTGTGAATTACTCAAGACATTTAGAAACTAAAACTTTCATTATCATGTAGAGTAATTTCAAATCAGTCAGAAAGTCACACTCATTTTTATTAAACCTCCTATTCAAATTTAGAAGATGCACAGCAAGTAATTACTTACTCTTTCCAAAATATGCCCAGTTTCCAACATGTATTCATATATCCTTTCAATAAAAGAAATTTACAAATCAAATTATTCCAAATGTTAGAACCTTAGAATGGTTTAGCAAATATTACACCCACTCTGGTACACATGAAGTAGGACACCAATTTGTAAATTCATTCATAACAAATGACATATGTATATACAGCCAATGAGTGAAGAGTCGCGACTATTGAAATATAATGTTTCTTTTCGGGAAGTGGCAATCTAAAGAAACAGTAAATTGTCACTGTAAAGTCACATGTTAAAGCACTTAATGGATCTAAATTAATAGGCTACCATCGACCCAAAAAAAAAAATCAATTATCCTCCATTTTTTTGGATAATTTATTTTAATGGTCTCTGTACTTGCACAAATGTCTCACTTTGGTCCCTACGTATTCAATTTATTCAATTTTGTCCTTATACTTTTGATTTTGTGCCACTTGAGTCCAATCGTTAATGGCCAGGATTTATTTCGGACAGAAAATTATCGTGGGATCTATTAAAAGGGGTAAATGGGGTAAAATACTGAGGTGGGACTCACTCAGGAATGATGTGGCAACCCCCTTCTCTTTCTCTCAGAGCTTGGCTCTCTCTCTTTTCTCTTACACTCTTTTCCCTCCCCTCTCACTCTCTCTCATGCACAATTATTTTTTACTTTTTATATTTATTTATTTATTTTTGTTTTTATTGAATTCTTTAATTTGTAGATATAAATTTTTATTTTTTTAAATATCTCGTCAAAATGAACCAATAATCAAGCAATATTATTAATTCGTCTTAATTTTTTATTGATTCAAATCTTTTTTGCATTTACTAAATTTTTTAATTTTTTGACATAAATTTTTACTCTTATAAAATATCTCATCGAGATAAACTAATAATCGGACAATATTATTCATTCGTCTCAAAAAATTTTGTTTATTCAATTTCTTTTTGCATTTACTGATTTTTTTAATTTTTGGACATGAATTTTTATTTTTTAAAATATCTCATCGAAATGAACTAATAATCAGAGAATAATATTAATTTGTCTCAATTTTATTTATTTATTAAATTATTTTTTCATTTACTAATTTTTTAAAATTTTTGGACAAAAATTTTTATTTTTTTAAAATATCTCATTGAGACGAACCAATAATCATACAATATTATTAATTCATCTCAATTTTTTTATTTATTCAATTTTTTTTTGTATTTATTAATCAGATAATATATTAATTTGGCTCAATTTTTATTTTATTTTAATTCTTTTTTGCATTTACATATTTTTTAATTTTTGCACGTATATTTTTACTTTTTAAAAATCTCTTATCGAGACGAACCAATAATCAGACAATATTATTAATTCGTCTTGACAAGATTTTTTAAAAATATAAAATTATGTGCCTCGTCTCCTTGCTGGAATGTTGCCGGAATTTTATGACGACCACTTTAACTACTTGTCAAAAATATTCTTAGATCGATTACCACAAAACAAACCACTACGGGCTTTTTCATTGTTTGAAAGGGCTTTTCTTTAGAGATGAGCAGACAAGGATTCGGTCTGGGGAAGACGAGATATTTTTTACTTTTTAAAACATCTAATCGAGACGAACTAATAATATATTGTCTGTTTATTGGTTCTTCTCGACGAAATATTTTTAAAAAATAAAAAATTATGTTCAAAAATTAAAAAAATAACTAAGGCAAAAAATAAGTCTAAGCAATGTCTGTTTCGGTTTATTTTTTGTCTTTTATGAATTTTTTTAGTTTTTTGATATAATTTTTTATTTTTTAAAATATCTCGTCAAGGCAAATCAATAACATTGTCTGATTATTGGTTCGTTTCGACGAGATATTTTAAAAAAGTAAAAATCTATGTCCAAAAATTAAAAAAATTTAATAAATACAAAAAAAATTGAGACGAATTACTAATATTGTCTGATTATTGTTCGTCTAGACGAGATATCTTACTAAAGTAAAAATATATGTCCAAAAATTAAAAAAATTAAGTAAATGCAAAAAATAATTGAATCAATAAAAAATAGAGACGAATTAATAATATTGTCTGATTATTAGTTTGTCTCGACGAGATATTTTAAAAAAGTAAAAATCTATATCCAAAAATTAAAAAGATTCAATAAATGCAAAAAAAAATTGAATCAATAAAAAAATAGAGATGGATTAATAATATTGTCTGATTATTAGTTTGTCTCGACGAGATATTTTTAAAAAGTAAAAATTTATGTCCAAAATTAAAAAGATTCAATAAATGCAAAAAAAAAATGAATAAATAAAAAAATTTAGATGAATTAATAATATTGTCCGATTATTGGTTCGTCTCAACGATATATTTTGCAAAAGTAAAAATTTACGTCCAAAAATTAAAAAAATTCATTAAATGCAAAAAAGAATTGAATCAATAAAAAAATAGAGAGGAATTAATAATATTGTCTGATTATTGATTCATCTCAACGAATTTTTTAAAAAATTAAAAATTTAAGTCTAAAAATTAAAGAATTCGATAGAAGCAAATATATATATATATATATATATATATAAATTAAAAAAATAAATGTGTGTGAAAAAGAGTGAGAGGAGAGGGGGAAAGGTGTAAAGTCACATCAATCCTGAGTGGGCCCCACCTTAGTAGTTACTCATTTATTCTTTTTAATGGGTTCCACGATAATATTTCGTTCAAAATAAGCACTGGTCATTAACGATTGGACTCAAGTGATACAAAATAAAAAATACAGAGACAAGATCGAGTAAATTGAATAAAAACGAATCAAAGTGAGATATTTGTATAAGTACATGGACCATTAGGATAAATTCTTCTTTTTTTTTTTATATATATATCAGTTTGACCACTTGTCAATGCAAAAATTGCATGTATCAATTTCTACTAGACAATTGTCAGCAAGTAGATCAAATCACATTGATGCACAGTACAGTTATATATCAAGTATGGGATCCATACCACATCATACTAATATCTAAGATCCTCATGAGTCACTGGATATGAATGTGTACAAACATTGAACCCAAGAATTTGTAACCGTTAGAATGCAATAAAAGTTGCCGAGTGATATTAAAATGATGATTACCACTATTTCATGCTATTGTGTAACATCCATCTTGCTTTATTTTTCAAACGAACACAATGGTTCGTTCAAAATTCTTGATGAAAAATTATGACTTTTTTCAACGAGTGTGTCATTTTTTATCAATAGACACATATAAACCAAGTATTGTGTTGCTTTAAATAAATTACAAGTTCAAACAATGAGTATGAAAAAGCTGTAACTTTGAAAGTAAACGCTTCTAATATGTATCTAATAAAATAAAATTATGACAAGTCATAAATCCTAGTAACAGATTATAACCCAAACAAAAGGTGTAAAGGATGAACGTGAGTGTCAAGCAGTGTGGCCAAAGGAAATCAAATTCGACATATAAATTGTCGGAAAATATTGAACAGTTTGTTTTTGTTTTCCTTTTACATAACAGTATCACAAACCATTACTAAACTTAACAGAGGATAAGAACACCCATGAAGTAAACATGGCTTTGTAACTGTAGTGCCTTTCTAACCAGATTTGTTTTTTGAAACGTGCTTCAAACAGTTCCTCGAAACAGTGCTTTGATTGCTTGAAAGAATATGTCAAGGCAGTAGCCTTTTTCCCAACAACAATTAAGGCACTGTGAAACAGTGTGTTTTTTTGTTTTTCAATCGGAGGAATTGTTATTCATTTTCCTTTAGAATATGTTATCTAAAGAATTAGCACATGCCAAAACAGAATGCATTTGCATAAACACAAAAAGTAATCATATAAAATTTGTATTAAGATTGTTATGAAAATTATGTGTACTTTTTTTGTTTCCGTGACATAAACAATAAAATCAAAGATAACAAAATCATATAATGATAGAACTTGAAAATTGTATGAAAATGACCACGTCTAGTGTTAGACACTATATTCTTAAGACAAATTTCGCCCTTGCTATGGTACTTACGATTTGAATAGACGTTTGTCTTTCAGGATAAAATGATCGAATCCCACTGAAAAGGCACTACAATCAATGAACCTAGCGAACCAAATTATGTTTATGTACTCTCTCGTATGAAGACTCAAAACTCAAAAGAATAAATGAAAAATCAATTAAAAAACATTTTAACATGTGTTTCTCCAAAAGTCCATGTTACAAATAGAGGGAATACCCTTATATAGAATAATTCGTAACTATTCCCAATAGTCATGAAAGGAAGTGACATATCTATTCATCCGAATAAATGTCATCGAGTAGACACAACTCTACACTAATTAATAACCCATTAAAATTATATAAAATTCAAAAGAAAAAAATTCTATTTGAATTTTTTCAACCAATATTAAATGAAAATTAATATGAGTCAATTTTTCATTCTATCATTAATGGTTTTGAACAAATCAAATATATGTTTTAAAATTATTTTTCCAACAATCTCCCACATGAATAAAAATTGATTGGATAAACAATACAAAAAATAATATAGACGACAAAGAGAGTATAAATGAAAATGTCCTGTATAGGACAAGTAATTTTTGGCTTTGAATCTTTTCTTGTGAAAGACTATCTGATTTACTCGCTAATTAATGGACGTGATGCCTTGAACTATTCAACTTTTTGTGTAAACCAAGATAATAGAATTCACACATGATATTTTCGAACATATTTAGTTTTTACAGTTGTGCCCACTTTGGCCTTTGGCAATTCTTGGTTTTATGAGTGTTTTAGAGAACTAAGTCTTATTATTCTCATAGAAGCGGCCCATTCACACTCATATAGGTGACTTTCCATTAAGAATATCCTGCCATATCCCACTTGGATTTTCAAGATATAATAATCATTAAAAACATAATTTACCCTACATAAAGAGAAGAAAACAAGATAAATAATGAACATGCATCATTTCACAAACTAAAAGAAAATTATCTAATCAAAGGTGCAGAACAAACATTTGGTCTTGTTACTGAGTAGCCTAAGGGCACTGTTGAAGAGAGACTGAATTTGAACAAGTTTTGTTGGACATTCTCTGAACACATACTTTCACTGGAAAGTATAACCTTTTTAAGTATTTTGACAAGTTCCCTTAGGGCCCTCATTAGCAAAATCTTCGAGTCAAGCAATAGAGTGCCACGGAAGCAAAAAGATGAGTAGAAGCACCAAACGAACGATCTTCGGCAAACAAACACAATCCTCAGCAACACCAATAGCAACAAAGCAACACCAATAGCAGCCAATGGAATCATAAAGAGCAAATAGAAGACTGACTTTTTTATAACATGTAAATCTCTACTTTATGATTGTAGAGATTTACATGATATGATTGTAGAGATTTAAGCTTCTATTGAGTAATTTACTAAACGAGATAAACACCCTCAAAGTATGTTTAGTTAAAAATTAATGTGAATCTTTGAATTGTTTAAGAGTATGCTAATCATTTAAATAGAGAGCTTCATTCTACAAACATGAAAAGCCAAATTCAAAAACACAGAAGAACTTGACAGGATCAACATAATCTAATGGTAATTTTTACTAGTTTCATTTTGTTCTTCTAAGATAATTTGTTTGGAGATATCAAAGGAAATAAATTTTAATGCAAGTTTCAAAAACTCATTAGCTCTGCAATCAGAGTATCTCATTTGCAAATGTTGAAATCCTGAGAAGGGTAAAATTTCCAGTAACATAGAACAAGACTACTTGTTTGAGGATCAGAATGTTGATTAAATCTCTAATCTTGTTCGAGAGAGACACGCATAGAATCTCATTCGAGAGAGAGAAATGCACAGAACAAGTTCAAGACAGAAATGCACTGAACGAGAGAGATAGAGAGATTATCTTGATCGATCGAGATGGGAGGGAGAGAGTCCAGTGGGTTTCTTGGAGGCTGGAGGCTGTACTGCGTTTCTAGCTTGGAGGCTACTGCGAGAGGGAAAACTTCGTGCCAAAATAAAATAATTGGGGGAAATTAATTGAGCCCTAGAGATGGGATTTACCAACGAGCCAATGGAAACCGTTGCTATGTACCTAGTTATAGTAGCGGTTCAAAGACGTAATTTTGACCAACGGTTTTTTAGGTCGTTGCTAATAAAATCATTGGGAGATCTCAATTTTCTTGTAGTGCTTTTACGTGAATTTGTGAGAAGATAGAGAGTGATGTGTGGGATGATAAATTAATTAAAAGTTAAAGTTTGTGTATTTAATAACCTAATAGATGGTATAGAATAATATATTGATCAAGATTGTAAATTCATTACATAATAGTACGCAATGACTTTTTTCCTAAATTTTGTTTAGATCGAGAACTTAGAGTCTGATTGGATAAGGTCATAAGGTGCGTATTAAGTAACCAATGTCTTGGTCTTAAATCTAACCCATCAATTAACAATTTTTTTTTGTGTGTTGGGCTAACTAGCCCACGAACTATTTAACACAACTTACACTGTCTTAGTTAGTCTGGCCCCCTCCTCCTATAAGACTAACTAACATATCTTACACTGCCTTAACAAATGGCCAAAAGGTCCACCTCGTCCCTTATATATATAGTCATAATATAAGAGTGTGTGTGTGTGTATATATAATTTTTAGAATAATACATTAAATTCACGACGGATAGCAAAAATATTTTTTAACAGTTTAATACGTCTTCTTCTTTTTTTACACACTCAAAATAACCCTCCATTCAATCAGTGAACTATTTAACATGCCCATTTTAATATCTCATCTTATCACTAAGTTGTTTAACATAACTTTTTTAAATATCACATTAATATGAGTCACCTTACCTTATTTAACACATCTGATTATTTAATAAAAAAAATTAAAACGTCATCCAAGCTGACAGTTAGATTCTTGCTAAAATTTATCCATAATAGCAATTCAAATTGTATGATGTGAGACTCCGGTGAGGTCAACACAACACCCCATTTGTATTGGCCGATAGAAAGGGAAATTATAATGATACTTGAAACTACAAAGGATGGATGCAACTAACAAAAATATTAGAATATTAAGGTGTTAGATAAAAATATTAAGAATGATAGGTAATTACTTTCAAGCCACAATAATTTTCGTAATTATGACATTCTCTTAGGCCTTAGGAGTAATTTTCTTCTCCCTTTGCCAAGAAAAGCGTTTTTAATTAACATTATTTTTTTACCGCATGGGAAGTGGTTGAAAGACGACGTCTCCTCTGGAAAGTTAAATACATTTTTGTTTCTCTTTCCATCGCATCGCTTTCCGCAGTATTTATTTCTTATTAGAGTCAAAATCAGGAGGAAACTAACTTAGGAAAATTAAAAGGGTAAAATATGTTAAATGGTCCTTAAACTATGTTGTTTGTATCAATTTGGTCCTAAACTATTAATTTGGTCAATATGGTTCTTAATGTTTATAGTGTGTGTCAATTTAGTCTTTTCTAATTGCAAGGCTTTCTTCTAAGTTTATATAACTATAAATTCCTCCTCTAAAGTTTTACATGATTATACTTACTTTCCCTAAGTAATCTCTTTGAACTATTTATTTTGGCTAAAGTGAATTCCTCCTAATATTTTTCTAAAAATTCTAAACTATCAAATATTATTTTGTATTTATGCTCTACTAAAAATATTTAATTCTTTTTGTACCTCTAATTATATATATTGGTCTATTTGGCTTAATATTATTATTGCATTATTAGATTATATTGTCCCTTGTAGAACTTAGTCAGTTTGAACTAAATTATTTTAAGTATTTTTTGACCGTATTTAATTAAAAAATAATTTAATTTGTAGTGAAAAAGGATGGAGATATCCTTGAATCCTAACTCATCAACGCATTTTATTGAGGACACTTTTACTTTTTCATCTTATTGGGGTTCTTGTCTGTCGGCTTGTTAATCTAGCCCAAATCATAAGGATTATTTGTAGTAAAATAAGAACTTAATGCATTAAAAAACATAGGCTAAATAGACCATAATCTGGACTTCTTAAGGCTTGTATTAACTTATTATCCTTTTCATTTGTACATTGATTAACATAATATCCTATCCCCCTAACACATAAAATGAGTTTTTTTTCCTTTCAGAGCAATAATTACTTTTTTCAGAAGAAAAAGAATATTCTTTTCGTATTAAAAGGTTTAAAATATTTTTAATTATATTTTTCATATATTTTCCCTCGTTATATATCAAAACTTTTTTTTTTTTTTCAACAGTTTCATGTATATATAAGCTTTTGTGATTTTTAACTTTAACGTCAAAAACTATTTGCAAATCCATGTAAGTAGAGGCCCAAACAAAATATAATGTATATATAATGAGATGTAATAAAAAAAAAAGGTAATATGCTAATTGTCACATAATATTTCATACGCAACATCGGTTTTATAGTCTATACACTGAAACATTATATTGAGTTATTTTTAATAGTAGTAATAATCAAGTTGATTTTAAAAAATTCAAAACAACAATAGTACATCAGAATATCGACTTCGTCCGCATCAAGCATGGTGATCAGGTAGCAATTTCTTCAACTGGTCATGAAATACATCTTATTACAGTATTCGTAGAGATGTGCTATTATTTAAATTATTTGATTTAATTTTCTCAATATATCCAGTATTGATATAAATAATCTACAAAATGGTCAGGTCAAGAATCAGACTTCAATACCAAAAGGGTGCCAACTATTGAAAGCTGAACTGTAGGGTATGATTGTTTTTGTTAATTATTAAAACTTTTGTGCTAATAGTAATATCATAGGATTACACAGAGGATCTTTCGACTGCATTCAAATATTTTGAGAACTAAATTGACTCAATTGAAACTTTGAGGACTAAATGGACAGTAGGATAATATTTCAGGGATTAATTTTGATGCTTACCTAAAATAAAATCTCACAGACCAAACTAGGGTTTCGTTTACTTTTAGGCGTCGTATGGAAAATTGCTAGCGCCGGGGTACGAATGGACGCTGCAGCGCTGGACAAGCTGATCGAACGGTTAATCGAAATCCGATCGGCGAAGCCAGGGAAGCTCGTCCAGATTACAGAGTCAGAGATCAAGCACCTATGTGTTGCTTCTCGCGAAATCTTCATGCAACAGCCCAATCTCCTCGAACTTCAAGCCCCCATCAAAATTTGCGGTACAACTCTAAGCCAAAAATATCATGCATTTCTATACGATTAGTGTAGAGTTGAGCACAAAGATAGTTTTTTTTTCCTCTCTTTGTTTTGGGTTTTTATTCACGAGATTTTGAGGAGTTGTTTGTACTGTGAGCAAAAAGTGTCCAATTAGTGGTGAGTCAACTCGTAGCTTTCTGCGATTTGGGAAGTCACACGGAGTTGATTTTTTTGGTGGGTTTTGCGTCATAATCGGATTATAGAAGTAGCTGCATTTGAGTAGAGAAGCACAGTAGTAGTTGCAACTTTACAGTCAGGGGTGAAGCCTGGATCCAAGTTCAATGGGATCAAATCTGAAGGAAAGCCATAGCTGATATGTTCTCTTCATGTAATAAGCAGTCTTGTGTTTCAAAAATAATTGGAAAAAAAGGCAAAATCTTAAATTTATTGATGAAGACGCTGACAAAGAATAGGTTTGGGGAAAAGGGAAGACTGAAGCTACCTAGTATAGTAGTCTGGTAATTGCAATCTTACTTAGATTTTGTTGTTTCGAGAAAACCTATGGTGGTTGTGAGAGGATGTTCTAGTCTGTAGTTTATAATCCGAGAATGAGTAGTACAAGAGAAAGAGGCGTGGGATAATAAGCATATGACAATTATTAGATTTTTTTTGTAGGGTGCGTAAGCCAATTCAAATTCCTGCATGGCGAAAGTTGTGGAAATATTCAAATATGAAACGGTAATAAAGATGTCTGGACATTCAGCGGAGTCAAATTGACACCACTTGCCCTTTCTCACCTATATCTGTGGTTATTTTTTTTGTCGATTGGATATGCAACGTGACACTGAGTGCAATGTATTGTAGGGCGGTGAAATAATTGACATGCACTAGTAGCATGTAGGCAAAGTAGTGCTTTGCGATTATTCCTCAGTGCCACATGATCGCTATGTTTACCTGAGCTTGTGATTGTTCGCCTTTTGTTTCAGGTGACATCCATGGGCAATACAGTGATTTATTAAGGCTCTTTGAATATGGCTGTTTTCCTCCTCATGCCAATTACCTCTTTTTAGGGGACTACGTAGATCGTGGCAAGCAAAGTTTGGAAACAATTTGCCTCTTGCTTGCTTACAAAATTCGATATCCGGAGAACTTCTTTCTTCTGAGGGGGAACCACGAATGTGCTTCTATTAATCGCATCTATGGATTTTTTGATGAATGCAAGCGCCGTTTCAATGTGAAAATATGGAAGTCCTTTACTGAATGTTTTAATTGTCTTCCTGTGGCGGCTTTAATTGATGACAGAATACTGTGTATGCATGGTGGTCTTTCTCCTGACCTTACAAACTTGGATCAGATTAGAAATTTACCCCGTCCAACTGCTGTTCCTGACACTGGTTTACTATGTGATTTACTGTGGTCGGACCCTAGCAGAGATGTCAAAGGGTGGGGAATGAATGATAGAGGAGTTTCATTCACATTTGGCCCCGACCGAGTGTCAGAGTTCTTAACCAAGCATGATTTGGATCTTGTTTGTCGTGCCCATCAGGTTGACTCTTTCGTTGTTTGTTGTTTAACTGACTTCTTTGAGGTGCTGACCTTTTATTTATTTATTTATTTAGGTTGTGGAAGATGGTTATGAATTCTTTGCCGAGAGGCAGCTTGTGACCATATTCTCAGCCCCTAACTATTGCGGCGAGTTCGACAATGCCGGGGCAATGATGATTGTTGATGAAAATTTGATGTGCTCATTCCAAATTCTTAAGCCAGCAGAGAAGAAAACTAAGATGATGATGTCCACGAAAATGTAATTATGCAATTAGTACTCCTTGTTTTACCAAGGTCAGTTCACCACACTTCAGTTCCATCTTCTATGTATTCCTGTCAGCTATGAAGCACGGATACTCCGAAACTAGTCACGTACCCGTATCGGATACTTCTCTGATACCGATACTCACCCGATACACTCCGATACGTATCGGATACTCCAAATAAGTATCCAACATTAAAATTAAGTCATTTTAATTTCGGATACTTTTCGGATACTCGGTGGATACTTCTAGGATACGGCCGGATACTTTAGGAATACGGCAGGAGATGCATTTGATTCGCTTGAGGGTGCCGGTATACTTGAAGCAGCTAGTCTTTTCCTTGATTAGCCGGATATAGAAGCTATAATATTCTCCGATGAAGGTTGAGAGGATGTAATTGAATGTTGAAGTTGATATGAATAAAAATTAATAGGAATTATCATTTCTTGATTTAGACTTTAGTCACTTTCTTTCTATTTTGAATGACTTTTGAAAATTAACTTGTGTTAAATGATTGGTATAATATTATTAGCAATTCAACTACTCTTCTAGTTCTTTTGGCTTCCTTTTATGCATAGTACATAACAGATAATTATTTTTAAAAAAAAATTTATAGCCGTATCCCCGACGTATCCGTATCCTAATCCTATTTTTTTAGGTTTTACCGTATCCGTATCGTATCCGTATCCCGTATCGGTATCCATGCTTCCTAGCCTGTCAGTGAGGATTTCAACGGTTATGCTCGAGTATGGAATTTCTTTCGTTTGCTCTCTAAGAGAGATGAAGAGAAGGTAAATATAATTGAAAAGGGTTCATGTTACAGGGACTTCCAGTTTTGCTGTGAGTACAGCAGGTTGGATTTGAAATAAATCCTTGTTTAGTAGATATTTTCATTCCTTTCTTCCTTTTTTGAGAACTAAACATGGCCTTGAAAGTACATGCAACAGATGTCTTTTCTTTCTTTTTTCTCCTTGTAGTGTGGCAATGAGGAGAATGGCTATAGTCTTCTTCTACAGTGTAGGGTGGCAAAGGAGTTGTAGTATTTGAGTATGTTTGGGATGCCTTGGGTTTTCCCTAAATAGTGGACTCCTTGTGGTCATTGTAGGGTGAATATTTTGATGTTGGATATTATACTTTTGTTTCTCTCTCCAACAAGCTGAGCTTGAGCTCACTGTGTGCTCACTCTCTTAACTGGTATATACTCTCAGCTGAGTTTTGTTTATAACATGACCCTATATAAATATGTGGATTTAGGCATTAATGTCGCTGCCTTTTCTGCTGGCGTAGCCAACTGTTTTGGTAATCCACGGGTTCACTTTTTACCCTTAATTGGTTTGAATCGGATTGTTGCCAACGAAATAAAATCAAGTTTGGTTTCTTGAATCAATCTAATTGAAACTCAATTGTCCGCCACTGTTGCTACAGTGCTTATTCTGTAACGCTGGCATAACCATTTTTTGGTCTATGACCCTGTTGTTGCAGGGAGAAGTAGCTATTTTGAAGTGCTTCAGAAGGTCCTTCCTGTGCAGTGGGACAAGTGCATAGCTTCATGCTAATTGCAGACTATGGACTCTATATCTGGGGAGGATATTCAAAGGTGGATGGGGACGAACTCAATCTGGCTTGGCATGTACCAGGAGTATTAATGAACTGTACCCCCTTCCCCTTACTCCATGTTTTTTATTGTTTCTGGGTTATCCCCATGGATCTTTTTACCTCTCTTTTTCTATTGTAACAATAGCAGCAGATTGTGTAAATATCTTTTGTTGCAACGGAAAGCTTCAGTTTTGGTTATAGGCACCGAAAAATAGCTCAATTTGACTTTTAACCGGCACTTTGTTGTGCCTCGAATGGGTCCTTGGAATTTGCGATCAGAATTGATGAATTTCCCCTTTTTTCCACGTTCTAGAAGCAGCACCTCTGGCTCTTCAGCCTGTGACTCTTTTATTTAGGTGCAAAACTCATTTCTGTGCTGAGTGAAATCTTTAGTATTTCCAGTAATTCCTTTCAGTTTGAAGTTATCAATAGATGCCATGTTAGCCCTAGCCAGCCAACCCCGATGAGCTTACTTGGTACGTGAGGGGGAAGCAGCTTTCAGTTCTTGATGGCTTGAATGCACTTTACAAAGAATAGGTTCTTTGGGATATCATCATCGGCTTCATCTGACTTTCATTTTTTTAAGTCTGCTGAGCACTTTGTTGGTGTAAAAATTGGATGGTTAGTCACGTGATTGGGGAATACATAGTTCTTTGCAAATATGATTTGGAGGATGAACTATGAGGGAAACCTCTTCAATCGTGAGTTTTTATGTGTTCAATTAATTTAAATTTTTTAACTAGTGAAATTCTTAATGTGTAGTCTATAAGAGCATTTTTAATGGGTTTCAGTAATTTTTTAATTTGCTATATTTGTGTGTGGTCAAATTTTGACAAAATTGTTCAAACAGTACCAAAGTCATTACTACCACAAGTACAAGAAAGGAAAATCTCTCAATTTTCAAGAATTGGTTTAAGGACATTTCTCTTGTTTGTTTTTGTTGGGAAAATCCAGTGTTGGTCTTTTTGGCATAAAGAGCTTTTTGGTTTATAATAGGGAGATTAGAAAACTCAATCCCGTGGGGAGGCTTCCTCCCATAGACGAAAGGAATGCCCGAGCAGGCAAGCCGGACGGAGGGGATTAAGTTATGTAGACATCCGAGTTGTTAGATCACTTGAATAATTTTATAGAAATTTGAATAAAAAATAATCGCGCAAAAATACTGATAGGGCAATTTACATTGCAAAATTTGGCTTAAAAAATGACAGTTATTTTTTTACTTGAGAAACAGCCAATCATTGGAGGTCACTTTTTAAGACTTTTAGTTAAATAATATTTTTGGCTTGAGAAATAATATATCATTGAAATTTTCTATAATAAACAGTTCAAATTAGGATAATAAGATATAAAAAAGACTTATTTAAATGCATTACAACGGCATTTAGTATACTACTGGAATTGAGGTCCCGAAACTTTCAATTAATTCACATTGTTTGTAATTGCTTTTGTAAGATTTGAGTCTTGGAAGGAAACCTTTTAAACTAGTAAGTTGGCCTGATTAGTTGGGTGCTTCATTAAGTTTACTCGTATTTTAAAAAAAATTAGTTGAACTCAGAAGGTGGCCGAGTTAATTGGTTGTTTAGTTATGTTCATTCAGGTGAGAAGTCAAAATAGTACGTTTGCAAGGCATTTGGGGACATGATTGATCCTTTTGTGTGGTGAGGAGACTTTTTGGGAGTAGACAGAAAGAGATGGCAGCAAGAAAGACGGGAGCACGAAGGAGAGAGCAATGGCTCGAGTAAATAGGAATCGGGAAGGAATTGGAGATGGAAATAGATATGGCGAAGACGAGTAGCACTTGGTGGTACAGATGGTTCTGTGAATGAGAGTTCGCAGATATTGGGTCACTGCTACCAGCTGCTTGCCTTGCCCAGAGGTATGTGGATTTGCGGGGGAACTCACACATGTGGTTCTTAGGGGGGGAGAGCTAATAGGAGCTATCCCATCCCAATAGCGTAGATTTGGAGCTCAATATGAAATCCTATTATCTTGCAAGGCCCGTTAAGCAATAAAGACGTGGCTCTCTGTCATCAACTTTGCCTTTGAAAAAATATATTTTTTTAAGAAGAAAATGTTATCCACCGTTTATTAAGTGATGAATATTTATAAAAGATATTGTGATATTCGTAAAATGTATATTAATATTTGTAAAATATGTATTGCTATTCGTATATATTGAACATTATCTACCGCCTAATAAGAGATGATTAGGAAAATTCTTTTATAGCTTGGGTCTTACCAGTAGCTTGAATATTGTGTTTTTTAAAAAAAAAAAAATAACTCACAAATGAGCATTCCTAATATATAAGAATGTTTTTCTTAGGGGTGTAAAAAAAACCGAAAAAACCGCTAAACCGAGACGGTCTTTTTGGATTGATTTTGTGGTTTAGTGGATTGTTCATTGTTTTAAAAAAATGAGAACCGAATATTATGATTCGATCTATGATTTCATAATTATAAACCGTGGTTTGAATCGAACCGGACTAATTATATATATATATATATATATATTTATAACTTTTATGACTCTTCCACTCTTTCAAAAAGGTTACAACCCTTGTACTCCCCAAAACCCAAAACTCATTCATTTTCTATGTAGTTATATTTTCCATAAATTTATTAGATGTATAAAATTTTATTTAATGATTTTAAAATCTTCCATTCTCAATATTTCATAATCTTCCATTTTGTTATTGTGTTTGTTTGATGATCAATTTTCCGATGGTTTAATTGTTGTATTTTGTGGACAAATTTGATTTCTACGAGTAACAAAATTGATGCAATTATTATGTTGTTTATTTTTTTTACAATTTTTAAAAGTTAGTGTTATTTTATTTATATTTTTTGGGCAATTTTTAAATGTAAACATGGTTTACAATCGGAATCGAAAACCAAACTGGACTACTCTAACGGTTTGGTTTTTGATTTGATTCTATATGTGTAACGGTCTGATTATGATTCTCAATTCTTTGGAACCGTTAATATAATTTGCTTATTGAATTTTTACAGAACCGATCCAATCCGGACCATGTGCACCACTAGTTTTTCTTTTACCCATGCTGTTTGGGTTATTTTATATATGAAAATATTAGATTCACTGATCAACAAAATTACTGACACTTTACAAATAATCTCATTTTATATCGCATGCCTAGGTGATAAACAACCATAAAATTAGAGTCGACGCCACTTATTTAAACACTTCATAATTATTTACCACCTAAATATACAATATAAAATGAGTTAATTTATGAAGCGTCAATAACTTATTAACTAATATCTGCAATATGGGGTGATTCACATTTCACTTTAATTCAATGGTAGCACGTAATTTACAATTTATTTCATTTGTAGATTGGTAAATTTTGCTTTAAATTAAATTACAACGAAACTATTCAAAAATTTACAATTATTTTACAACCCGGATCCGAGGATTCTCATTAGGGCGCCCATTTTCTGCAACCCTTCCTCTTTTTGAATTTCCGTCCCTTCTCTCAAAATAGGTAGGGTTTCAAACATCAAAATCTCTATTCCTCCCTCCAGAATCAGCGCATAAAACTGAGATCTCTCTTTCTCTCTCAGTTGCTGCGGGGAAGGGATCATGAACTTCCCGGATTCATCGACGGCATTTTTGGCCGCTGCCGGCCGCGATACCGTGAAGCTCTTCGACGTCTCCGTCGATTCCGGCGATCCTTGCACATTGAGCTACACTCCTTCACCTGGGTTCCAAGTCAATTCCGTCAAATGGAACCATACCAGTGAGCCACCCCACTAGTTTTACTCTGCAGCCTTTCTTTTACTTGAATTGACATGTTCTATAATGTTCTATTTAGTATTTATTTTTCTCGGTTTTCATCTTTTAGTGAGTGTTGAATTTGGTAAGCCATTCTTGTAGATTTGGTAGTGGCGAGTGCCGGAGATGATAAAAGAATTTCCCTGTGGCGGAAAAATGGGCAGAGCATGGGGACCATTCCTGTGGCTGGCACTGATTCTGGCGACAACATTGAGGTGAGTTTCAGCTGTCTGTGGTTAAATTTCAACGTAATTTCTAAGGGTGTTGGCCGTTGCTGTGCAGCAACTTATATAACTAGAAAGAGGGAGTTGTGCCAACATGTACCTCTACTGAAATGTTTGCATGTTTGCTTTATTTTGGGTAATTGCATGAAGAGAAATGCAGTTACCAGGGAAGTTGATTATGGCCAGGTTGATCTTAATTCCTTTGGCTCTGTTTGTTAGTCCACACCCGGTTACTGTTGGTTAAAAGAATCTTTGTTTGTGAAAGAAATAAAAAAACTATTAAGATCCTGTTCCTCCCTCTTTGTTTTTAGTTTTTGAATTGCTTTAGCTTATTTGTCTCTTTTTTGTTATGTGCTTTGCAGTCTGCATTTTCTTGGTGCATTACATTGCAAGTTTGATATATGTCTGTGTATATATATAATCCCACCCATACACACCCACCCACGCACACACACATATATACACACACACATATGTACACACACACACACACACACACATATATATCGCATGGATACTCGGAAACTGGTCATGTATGCGAATCGGATACTTCTCGGATACCGATACGCAACTGATACGTATTGGATACGCCAAATAAGTATCTAACATTAAAATTGAATTATTTTAATTTCGGATACCTGTTGGATATGCGGTGGATACTTTTGGGATATGGCCGGATACTTTAGTGATATGGTAGTTTTTTCCTTGATGAGTTGGATATGGAAGCTGTGATATTTACCGATGAAGGCGAAGGGATTGTGATTGAATGTTGAAGTTGATATGAGTAAAAATTAGTAGAAATTATCACTTATTGGTTTAGACTTTTGGCATGCATTGAATGCTTTGTAGTATTTTTTGGTCGCTTTCTTTTTATTTTGAATGATTTTTGGAAATTGACTTGTGCTAAATGTTTTTTTTAATCTTATTACTAATTCAAGTACTCTTCTATTTCTTTTGGTTCCTTTTTATGCATATTACATAACTAATAATGATAAAAAAATTAATTTTTATAACCGTATCCCCGATGTATCCGTATTTTATTTTTTTAGGTTTTGACGTATCGCCGTATCTGCATCGTATCTATACCCTGTATCGATATTTGTGCTTCCTAGTATATATGGCTCTGTGTGTGTGCAGGCATGCATGTGGCTTTATGTTCTGTGGTCTAGTCTGGTTAATACTCTCTGCACGTATTTATGTTTGGAAAAAACTGTCAGGAATCTATAATGGCCGTTAGCTTTAGCAACAAGGGGTCCCGATACTTGTGTTCAGGAGGAAGTGGTCAGGTTGTTAGAATATGGGATCTGCAGAGGAAGCGTTGTATAAAATGGTTGAGAGGTCATACTGATACAATAACGGGTGCGGGGTACAATTGCAAAGACGAGCACTTAGCTTCCATCAGTCTTAATGGGGATCTTATTCTTCACAATCTAGCTTCTGGTGCAAGGGCTACAGAACTGAAGGATCCCAATGATCAGGTGGTTTTACTAGTTCCAACTTTTGTCTGAAGCGTATAGTGCCTAAGGCTCTATATGTATAAGTGTCTTGGTGATATTATTTATCGTGCTGTAATAAGTTTATTTCTTCCCTGGTATTCTAAATGTTTGTGTGATGATTTTTGTGATCAGGTGCTGAGAGTGCTTGACTATTCTAGGATCAGCCGGCACCTTTTGGTCACAGCTGGTGATGATGGGTCTGTACATCTCTGGGATACAACTGGTCGTAGCCCAAAGGTACGCTGCATTCAACACAATGGATAAAAAGTAAAAATATGCGAATACTTTTGATACTTAATGATATTCATCAATGATCTTCCTCCTGTGTTGACCTATTGAGATGATGTGGGGCCTTTGGACTGTTTGAAACTATGGTTGTAAAACTCCTTCAAGTTTGTCGAGTGAGTCCATTCAAGCACCTATAATTGACGATTTGGAAGACTATTAACTATAGTCTGTGACCAAATTGAGCAAAATACAGACGATTGTCGCTCTTTAGCAGAATGACGACTCTTTGTTTTTCTTGGTTTGCAATTCTTATATTTAAGTGGAATAACAGGAGAACTCTGTAGAACCATTTCTTGGATGGTCTATGATGCTGATTAGTAATTAAGGTTTTAGTCTGTTTGTTATTCTTCTCTTATGCTTTATTTTTCAAATGAAGTTGTAGTTTCCAAAAGGCTATCTTTTGTTTGCAGGTTTCTTGGTTGAAGCAGCATTCCGCACCAACGGCTGGTGTTAGTTTCTCGCCATCAAATGACAAGGTCTCCTATTTGTTAACATTTGTTTTACTTGTTTCATGTTTGTATGGGAACCCAATCTGTCAAATGCGGCAGATACTGAACTCTTATAGGGACAGGTTCTGCTACATTGTTCTTTCCTTATCTTTTGACACCATGGCATCATAAGTGCAGGTGATTGCTAGTGCCGGCCTGGATAAAAAGTTATACAGTTTTGACTCAGGGAGTAGGAGACCTGCCTTTTGCATTCCTTATGAAGCACCTTTCTCTTCATTGGCCTTTAGAGATGATGGTTGGGTACTGGCTGCTGGAACAAGCAGTGGACGGGTAGTATTCTATGATGTCCGTGGAAAACCACAACCATTCACTGTTCTTCGTGCTTTTGGCAATTCGGAGGTGAATATCCATCGTTCTATATGTGTTTTTTAACAGAGGGATCTTAAATTCAAATTTCTGTTAATGTTTTCTGGTTGGTGCATACGTGCATGCTGTGGCATAATGCATCTGTATTTCCCCCGACAGAGAATGAAAACAACTGTTTAGTTTTGTGATAATATGATTTTAAATTAAAGTTCTCATCTCCTCATCTCCTCTTGTTCTTTGACTTACATAGTTCCCAATTCTAGGTTGGCAAGTTACATCTAATGGCCCATTCTTTTGGCATTTATGTGAAAATTTATTTTGCCCCAGCTGTTAGGCCCTTTTTCACACGTCGCTCTCTCTTTTATGGGATATTATCATTAGATTTTTTCAGCCATCAATCCACGATTGGCACCTTTTAATTTTGGTGTTTATTGACGGAAGATCAATTGATTAACAGGCCTAGCCTAAATTGGCCTTATCATTCTCATGTTTATCAGTGCAATGTTATAACTTTCAGCTGGCCATCAAAAGTCTGCCGGGAAAGATGAAACCTTTCCTTTTTGTTTGTAATGGTAGTAAAGATGACTTGTCCCAAGCTAATTTACATTAGAATGTCATGGTTATCATTTATTTATTACTATGATTTTGATCAGGCTGTCACAAGTCTCTGCTGGCAAAGATCAAAGCCAGTATCAGTAAATGAAAGCAACTGCACAGCTGAGACGGCTCTGCTGGGAGGTTCTGTTGAAGATTCAATCCTTATGCCTGATCCACTCCCTTCCGTGACATCATCAAGTCTTTCTACTGTAATAACAACAGCGGGTTCTCGAAATGCTGGTCGTTCGGGTCCTTCAGTTGACCCAACTTCCATGCTAGCAGCCAGTAGTGGTTTTTTGTCAAGCTCACTTAATTCATCCACAACAGAAGACACACCACTTAGAAGCACTTTATGGACTGGTGGAAGTTTGGCAAGATTACATGCTCCTCGTGGTTATAATTTCAAGGACGATATGGAGGTGTTTTCCCCACTTGTAGAAGTTCAGCCAATTACACCATCACTTGATAAGCTTTGGAGTGAGCATGAGAGAGCAAAGAAAGATCACCAACCCGTCGACAAGAAACCTTCTATGCTGTTTCCTTCATCTAGTAGGAGATTTCCTCTTTCAGATGAAGGGGGCAGTGACATTCATCCTATTTTTGATTGGAAATCTAATTCCACTTCAGTACAGGTTTGCTCTTTGCCATGTCTAATTTCCTTCCCTTTTATCACAGTAATTAGCAAAGGCTTAAATCATCTGTTTGCTACCTAACATTACTAATCTAGATGGGGAGTATGTGTTGCTCATTATACCATGCTGTAAATCTCTTCCCTTGAGATTCTAGCTTTGCAATCAACAACATGTCGCTTATGCCAGGTGGAAGGTGGTACAAGATCCCTTGATTTTTCTGAAGACTGTACAAGGCTGTTAAATGACGTCCCTATCCTCAACATGTCCATCAATTAGGAAAATATGTAGGCCTAGTTTGGAATATGTTTGTTATCTATTGTTATAATTGTCACTCCAAACATCGTGCAAGATTGGATAAAGGTGGGGCCCTCTATTGTGATGGATCCACCACAGACTGGTATAGGGTAAGAAATCTTTGCAATCCCCTCTTATCTATGAAGCACGGGTAATCCTAAAACAATCGATGCCTGGAACATAACTCTCATGCCCATACTGGTACGTTCTGGGTATTTGTACTTTGTTGGTACTTCTTTGTGCATACTGGGTATGCAAAATCGTAATTTTTTGCTCTAGTTTTTGCCCTACCACAAATATACCAAGTATATTTCCAAGTCGTACCCCCCAATCAGATGGTGTTCTTTTTATATAGAGATGAACTTAGCTTGATGATACTTTTTCTAGGTTTAGTGTGCTTTTTGAATTAAGCTTTGGGCTATTGGTTCTATAATGTCATCGCCATAATAAAGTTTCCGATGCATGCTTTATGCAGGATGACACCCGCTTTTCTACGCAGATGGGATCTACTCCTTCTCCATCTACCAAGAGCAATGATTCCTCATCCATCACTCCCCCAGAAGCTTGGGGTGGCGAAGGATTATCTGATAAATTTACCCCCCACTACCAATCAGTAACTTTGCCGTCTCGATTCGCAACATTGGCATCTAGTAGTCTGATGTCAGGATCAATGTTTTCTGGGACAGAAGATCTTTCTTCGTCGACAAGCCAGACAAGTATGAGCTATCTAATGAGTTCAGGCCTCAGCTTGGGAAATTTGCGAAACAGAGACATCTCTAATCAAGAGACTTCACTGGGAATTTCGGAGCATGTTCCCTTTAGTTCCGGCTCTGCATCCCTCTCTCAAGGTACAAAAAGTATTTCATGGCAGTCTAACCTGGATTTACTGGGGCCAGCATTAACTCTCCCTCGTAGATATACCACTTATGCTGAAAGGATAAGTACCACTTCCGCCTTTGGTGATGGAACATCCCTTTCTGTGGGTTCACCAAAAACAAAGAAGTCGGGAGCTGAAACGAGGGAAGAACTTTTGAATAGCTTGTTATTCAGGTCGGAGGCTTCATCTGCCACAGAACCAGTGACTCTCCCATCTGCAAATGTAAGAACACCACATGATTTCTCCAGTTTCTTGTTTGCACAGTCTTCCTGTGCCTCTATCTAAAAAGTCATCGTTAATTACGGGAAATGTGAGCTTGACAAATATTCTGTGTTGGTTCAAAGTAGCGGGCTTTCTTTATTTTGGTTTAGAAAAAGCATGGATCATGCATGAGCACACTTGACATAGCCAGCATTGATTCTATGTTTTTAACATGAAAGGTGGTGAAGACCTCCATGATGATGCGTCAGCAAAAGATTTCTTACTCTTTGTTAGAATGAAATGGTCATTGACCTGCAGTGTTTTGACAGGGAGGAGTTTCACAACCCCAGAAAATCCCGTCTCAACTTGACATGCAGCACGGAACCTCCTTTACACTTCAGCTATTTCAACGCACTCTTGACGAAACCCTTGCTTCCTTTCAGAAGTCCATCCATGAAGATATGAGGAACCTTCATATTGAAATTTTAAGACAGTTCCAAATGCAGGAGGTATTTTTTCAATATCAAGTTCGTAACCTTGTTCTTGTTCTTCTTTGTTTGGCTTTCACTCACTGTCTCACTCGACAGATGGAAATGTCAAGTGCGATGAGCTTAATCCTAGAAAATCAAGCTGAGCTTATGAAAGAAGTTCTATCCCTACGTAAAGAAACTCAGCAGCTTCGGCAGTTCCTTTGACCATTTGCAGAGCCTTTGGTGGTTTCCTTTTAACTTTTTTTGGTTTAAGGTGGCTTGTTTTGCATCTAGCAGCTGTTTCATTTTCCATCTGTGCAGTTTGTTTGTGGCTTTTTGTTAATAGGAAAGTTGGACACAGCTTCAGTTTGTATCTAGCACAAGGAAAAAGAAAGAGAAATGGAGAACGAAAAAGAGAATCAGCTTATTAAAATGGGTACTTAACATGTATAGGTTGGTTTGGTTCAGATTGAATGGAGTTTTGCTTGGGTAAAGTAATTGACAATATTCTTTCATTGTAATTTATATATCTTACAATCTCAGGTCATTTGGTTTTCAGAGAATTTGTGGGCATTGCTTTTGCTGCCCAGTCACTGCAGGAGCCACGTGTTGTGAGAGATTCCCATAAACATCGTCATCGTTTATTTCTTGTAGAATTTTTTTTATTAGTAATGGTCATGATCTGAAGCAGGAATAGAACCAAGATAAAAACTTGCTCAATGGCTTTAGCTTCCAATTCCAATTGACTTTCAGATCAATAACAACTCTGCTACCTCCGGTTTTCTCGGTAACCAAAAGAGTGTAAAGATAACTTTGTTTCATGTAAGTGCAACATTTTACCGAGTGTTTTTGTAGGTTCCACCTTAAAGCTGAAGAAGATTTTGGGTTATCAGCATCTCGGTGAATTACTGTGGCAAGTTTACATAATCCAAAAGCTGAGGGATGCAATTAAGAGGAAACAGGTAAAACACAAATATGGCATGAATACATATATTGACTGCAAGTTATAGCTGATACAGTAGTTATTTTAAATTGTATAACCTTGTTTCCATACGAAGAGAGAAACATTGTTAGCCAATGGTTGTGTGATGAAGCCCCAAATATGGAGAAAGAAATTAGAATTTTTCGCCATCGAGGCTATTGGGGTAGGTTGTGGTGATCAATTGCAAAGTAGCTTGTGGTATTCAATTACAAAGTTGCTAAGCCTTCAAATTTCCTTACTATATTCATTTTTGTACGGTGGGTGCATGATACCGTGGTGCATCTGGCCACAGAAAAGGAATTATAGGCATGTTTTTAATTTTCAGGAAAACTAAAATAAATTTGATTACCACTCATAGTTGGCACATAACATAGCAAGTTAGCATCCGCCCTCCTTCAGTTGAGAAAAAAAAGGCATGATGAAGGTTGGAGAATTATCAAAAACTGGTCAGCTCGGTTCCCTTCCAACACATAAAATTTATCTAATATTATGGTACATTGGACACTCTAAACATGTATATACTGCTGCTTGAGCTAATATTAATCAGAAAGCAAGCATTGTCATTTGACCAGATTTCTCACATTTCCTCCATTTATTCACATCGCTACCCCTTGTAGCAAAAGAAAATTAAACCAGTGACCCAGTCCCACCTCCCACATGGCAACCAGCCGTAATCACATTTCTCTGCACATTCTTGTACTTGTACCCCTTCGCAATTACCACATAAATGAACAAATTCAGACCATTCAAAACTGCCAGCAACCAGTAGAAATTGTCCAAACGACTCTTATTCAAGTCCTTACCAAACCAACTACTCCCAGCATTCTTGGTGATATGATCCACAATAGTTATTAGTAAACTGCTCAAGAAGTTCCCTAGTCCAATGACACTCAGATAAAAAGCTATTCCTAGGCTTCTCATTGAATCGGGAACTTGTTCATAGAAAAACTCTTGCAGCCCAACAAGAGTGAACCCGTCTGCAATGCCCACAACAATATACTGTGGAGCTAACCAAAATACACTCATAGATAGAGTCACACTCTGCTGTCCTCCTGTGATCTCTCGGTCTACAACTCCTAGCCTCTTCCTTTCTACTAATGCTGCAATAACCATGGCCCAAACAGAAAGTACCATTCCAATGCCAACCCTCTTGAGGATTTCAATGCCTCTTTCATTCCCAGTTGCTCTTCTTAATGTTGGGACAAGGATCTTCTCATAGAGGGTGACAGATATTATCATTCCAACGGCAGAAAGAGTACCGGTAGAGGCAGGTGGGAACTCAAAATTGCGACCGATCTTTCTGTTCATTGTACTGCTTTGTTTGACGAAGAATGTTGGGGCTTGTGCCATACATAAACCAAATGATAGTGAAGTTAGCCATATGGGAATTAGGTTTATTACAAGCTTCATCTCCTCCACTTTGGTCACTGTTGCTAGCCTCCATGGATTTGTTTGTTTCTCACTTAGTATATTCTCACTGCCATCAATGATTGCAGCTTTGTCGAGAAATCTGTACATGGAAAACACATTACAATTGATTCACTAGCCAATGCACTAGTCATTTAGGTTGCGTTGGATTTTTGGATTTGAAATGAAAATTTGGTGGTAATGAATTGTGTATGTTTACAGATGGGGATTTCACTGTTAGCTTTTAGATAACTTTAGCAAAAGCAGTGTATTGAAACCCTTCGTTCTAAGTATTCTAGTTGTTTCAACCTCGTTTAAACATTGTGTTCTATCCCTCTACTCTATCTTTCCCCTTATTTCTAAGTGAATCTATACGACCCAAGTCTTTTTTGTTTCTGAACTTTAACCCCAACTCCCCTTTTATTTGAAGTCCATATATTCAAACAGAGCCTTGAGTTTGTTCACAGAACTTGTTAGAATATTAGAGTTAGAATATAAGAGTTAGAATATAATTTAGTCCCACATTGATTATGTGTAGTCTCCTAATTAGATTGTTGCCTATATAAATAAAAGCATATGTGATAAGGTAACTTAACACCCTATACACTTCTATTTCCCTCTCTCTTTCTTCCCAATAACATGGTATCAGAGTGGGTTCTGATTCCGCCATGAACCCTAATCTATTCCATCTCAATCCTAATCTCCTAGAAACCCTAACCTAATCATATTCAACCCTAACCTTAATCTTATTCTACCTAATCCTACCAAACCCAAGCCCATACTAAAAGCTGCACACTGTCGTCATTGTTCACCACTGTCATTGTTCACAGCCATCATTGTTCATCACGCATTGTTCATTGAAGATACTGTTACTGTTCATCAGAGGCGCTGTTTACTGTTCTACACTATGTTTTGCTTTCCTGGTACTTTTATGTCGTTCTTATGATTTTTAAAATTTTTCCTCCATGCCCATATGTTATTTGCCCTCGGTGGTATTTCGTTATGTTGACAGATTAGGTGGTTATTGATTCTTACTTTGGTTGGCGTTTTGGTGATCGGTTATCGATCTGTTGTCTTTGATCTATTGGTGGGTTTTGTACTATGTCTGCAAAGGAGTCTAACTCTACTACCTCCATTGTTATTTATACTATTGCTAGTTCTTCTCGCTTCTGCGATAGGAGGTCTATTATTTCTATTCTTTTGAATGGAAAAAAATTATGCTCTTTGGGCCAAGGCTATTGAGGTTTATTTGAGGGCGATTCCACCTCACAGTGGCTCACCGATGATCCTCCTGCGCCCTCTAGCTCCACATTTGCTGCTTGAAAATCTGAGGATGCATGCATTCGCACCGACCTATAGAATTGTATGGAACCTCATATTAGTGGGCCTTTGATGATTTTACCCATCGATAAACAAGTTTGGAAACAGGTTCAGGAGATGTATTTAGGGGTTAACAATCTTCGCCGGACTTATGATCTTCACCAGGCTTTTTTCTCGCTGACCATGGGTGAACAGTCCTTGGATCTCATTATGCTCGATTTTGTGGCATTTGTGAAGAGATCAAGATTGCTGAGCCTATTTTTGCTGATATTCAGGTTATGGAGCGCCAGCACCAGTCTTTGTTTGTTGCTAGTTTTTTGTCCAGTTTGCCTTCTCCCACGTATGATTCCGTTTGTTCGCAGCTTTTGGGAGATCGGACTTTAACATCTCTTGGTAAGGTTTTCAGTCGTATTCGTCAGGCTTCCATTTCAGACAGTGGTTCTACTTCTGCATCTCTGTTATCCTCTGACCGTTCGGGTTTAGTCACTACAGTTCCTTTTGGCAGTTATTCTCGTGGTGGTTCGACGTCAGGGGAGTTGGCTGTGATAGTATCAGTCATGATTCAGGTCAAGGTAGTTCCATTCGTGGTGGTTTTGGTCGTGACTCTAGCCGTGGGGGTCGATCATCTGCCGGTGGTGGCCGCGGCTGTGGGCAGGTGCCTCGTCGCTACACTTGGTGCAATGCTAATAATCATACTATTGACTATTGTTGGGATCTCAATGGTCGCCCGTCTGCTCACCAAGTCATTGTTTCTGAGGATGCTGGTTCGCATTTATCTTCTAGTCTTGTCCCTCGTGTAGTCACTATTCCCGAGGATGAGTATCAACAATATCAGCACTATCGGTCTACTCACCAATTCTCTGCCTCCACCGCTATGCTTGCTCAGACAGGTCCACCTTCTACTTATCTTGCTTCTCAAACTCCTTGGGTCATTGACTCTGGGCGTCTGATTATATGACTGGTACTCTTACTATCTTGTCTAATTGTCGTTCCTCTGGGACTTTTTCTCGTGTCACCTTGGCCTACTTCTATTGCTGGTTTGGGTTCTGTTCCATTGACTTCTTCTCTTAGTTTAGATACTGTTTTACATGTTCTTCGCTTTCCTTTTAGTCTGATGTCTGTTAGTACCAAAGCTTTAAATTGTTCAGTTACTTTCTTTCCTCTATTGCCTTCCGATCCACAGTTTTTCCTTACTAGCATCATTGTTGCCTTGGTCATCTGTCGCTTTTCAACCTTAAATGGATGGTCCCATCATGTAGTTGTGTTGAGTCGCTTCTTTGTGAAGCATATGAGTTTAGCAAGCATAGTCGTGTTTCCTTTCCTCCTAGGGAAGACCGTCGTGTGTCGAGTCCTTTTTATTTAGTGCATTCAGATATTTGTGGCCCTATGCGCGTCCCGTCCTGTTCTCACTTTCAGTATTTTGTTATTTTTGTAGATGATTATTCTCGTACCACTTATATTTATCTTATGCAAAATCGTTCTGAATTGCTCTCCATCTTCACATCTTTTTACAAGGAAATACAAAAGCAATTTGGAGTACCTATTCAAATTTTTTGTTCTGACAATGTACATGAATATTATCATCATGCTTTATCACAGTTTTTGGATGCGCATGGGGTCTTACATCAATTCTCTTGCGCTAGACTCCACAGCAAAATGGAGTTGCCGAACGCAAATTAGGTCACATTTTGACGGTCACTCGTGCTCTTCTGTTGCACATGCATGTTCCTAAATCTTACTAGAGTGATGCCGTGCTTACTGTTGGTTACCTTATTAATTGGATGCTCTCTACTGTCTTAGGCGGTCAAATATTGTATGCTTTCGTGTCCTGATCGCCCTTTTTACTCCCTTCCTCCTAAAGTTTTTGGCTATACTTATTATGTTCATGCCTTAGATCCTAATCGGGACAAACTTGATCCCCGGTCCATCAAGTGTGTTTTTTTAAGCTATTCGCGTACTCAAAAGAGATATAAATGTTATTCGCCATCTCTTCATCGACAGTTTGTGTGTGCTGATGTTACTTTCCATGAGTCTGTCCCTTTTTTTTGTAGGAGCTACTTCTTCTTCTACAGACATGTCTGCTTCCGTTCCTCTCCCGGCACCCCTTCCTTTACCCACCCCACCCCCCTCACTACCTTTGCAGGTATATGTTCATCGTCTAAAAAAATCTCCGCCACCGTTTCTGCCCGCTACTGATTCTTTCCTGCCGTCCAGAGATTCGCCGCCTCCTTTTCTCATGCTCCAGCGCCTCCATCTCCCGCTTTTTTACCCATTGCTCTCACAAAGGTACTCGTACTCGTGCTATTTCTCATTCCATTGCTCAGTTCGTTTCTTATGCTCATCTTCCCCTATCTCTTCTTGCTTTTGTTTCTTCTGTATCCTCTGCTTTTGTTCCTAACATTGTTCAGGAGGCCCTGTCTATTTTTGAGTGGCAGACAACTATGGAGGAGAAGATGACTGCTCTTCATAGCAATCATACATGGATGCTAGTCCCTCTTCCTTTCAGAAAGACTACTATTGGGTGTCGTTGGGTATTTATTGTGAAGTATCATCCTAATGGCACTGTGAGCGTTACAAAGCTCGTCTTGTGGTCAAGGGCTACACTCAGACTTATGGTGTTGACTATGCTAAAACATTCTTCCCGATTGCCAAGCTCGGCTCTTTTTACATTTTTATTTCTCTTGCTGCCAACCTTGGTTAGCCCCTTTTTCAGTTGGATGTTAAAAATGCCTTCTTGCATGGCGATCTCATTGAGAAAGTTTTCATGGAACAACCACCCGTGTTTGTTGCTCAGGGGGAGTCTTCTCAGGTATGCCAACTTCAGAAGGCCTTTTATGGGCTTAAACAATCTCTGAGGGCTTGGTTTGGCAAATTCAGTGATGCTGTCTTGTGTTTTGGCATGAAGCGGTACAAATCTAACCATTCTGTTTTCTCTCTCACATCCGACTAATGAAAAATCTTATTGATTGTCTATGTTGGTGATATTATTATTACAGGTGATAACAAGAATGTGATTGATGATCTGAAACTTTTTCTACTACGCCAGTTTCATACCAAAGAGTTAGGGAAACTGAGATACTTCTTTGGTATTGAGGTTGCCCATTCTAAGAATGATATTAATCTATCACAAAGGAAGTATGCGCTGGATATTCTAAAAGAAACTTGTTTACTAGGATCAAAGCCTGTTGAGACTCTTATGGACCATAATGTCAAAATTATGTGTTGATAGGGGGAATTGCTTTCTAGTCCAGATCAGTATCGCCGCTTGGTGGGAAAGTTAAATTATCCTACTGTTACTCGTCCGGATATTTCATTTGCCGTTAGCCTGGTTAGTCAATTTATGTCTGCTCCTCGTATTCCCCGCTGGGAAGCTGTTCTGTGAATTATGAGTTATCTCAAGGCTCATCCAGGACGTGATTTGTTTTATCATATTAGTGGACACTTGCTGGTTAATGCCTTCACTGATTCTGATTGAGCAGGCAGTCCGTCTAACAAGAGATCCACTACAGGATATTATATCTTCTTTGGTAGAAATCTTGTTAATTGGAATAGTAAGAAGCAAACGGTGATTGCGCGATCTAGTGCAGAGGCCGAATATAGAGCTATAGCTCACACGACTTGTGAGATAGTTTGGATATGTTCATTTCTTGTGGAGATAGGGTTTCCAGTGCGGGTGCCGGTAAATCTATATTGTGATAATAGCGCAATCATTCATATTGCGTCCAATCCAGTATTCCACGAGAGGACTAAACATATTGAAGTAGACTGTCACCTTGTACGAGAAAAATTGACCAGTTGTGTTATTGCTACTCCGTTCGTGTCCACCGATGCTCAGTTAGCCGATATGTTTACTAAACTGTTGTTCAAATCAAGGTTGTAGTTATTTTTTGACAAGCTGAGACTTGTCGACATTTACTCTCCAACTTGAGGGGGAGTGTTAAAATATTAGAGTTAGAATATAATTTTGTCGCACATTGATTATGTGAAGTATCCTAATTAGATTGTTGCCTATATAAATAAAAACATATGTAATAGGGTAACTTAACACCCTATACATTTCTATTTCTATACACTTCTATTTCTATGCGCTTCTATTTCCCTCTCTCTCTTTCTTCCCAATAACAGGACTCATTCCAAATTAAAAAAAAAAAGGAAACAGGAGAGTTCCATTTCTGTGGAGTGTGGATGCCTAACCTGAGACTGTTTGTATGACACAAGAGCCTTCCTTGGGACTTTTCTGACTTTGGAACTTCACATAACAAATCAGGGCTGGGGGGATGACAGAGTTGTCTCTTTCTGATGGCTGCAACCAAAACCTGTGACATGGGTGTCAAGGGGCTCCCTTCTGGCACTCTATACCGGTAAAATCGCTTCCCAAAATAGAAGATAGTGATTGCGATGGCCATAATAATAGTAAGAAGTAGAGTAGCAACACCCCAGCTCATGTAGTCTTCCATATAGACGACCAATGTTACACCAAGCAACAGCCCACAACAGAGAGCAAAGTTCCACCAGTTGAAGTAAGACATCTTCTGCTTCCTTTCTTCCATGTGGTCATCATCAAACTGATCTGCTCCGAAGCTTTCTAGGCATGGTTTGTGACCTCCAGTTCCAAGAGATAGAAGGTACATTGCTAGAAAGAAAACCACTTGATGGACCTTCCTAGTCTGTGAGCACGTTTCTGTACTGCAGGGTTTCAGGCTTGGGATGAATTGAGACATTGTCAAGAGGCCCAAAGCCTGAATTAGGAGGCAATGTCATGCATATTTAATTGAATTTGGTATGTTTGGCAATTAGTTATGACTACAGGTTAGAAGATGAATGTACCATAAGATAGATAATAGATGAGATCAAGATCATTGAAAATCGGCCGGTGTAGGAATCAGCAAGAAACCCTCCAACTAATGGCATCATTGTTGTTACTCCTGACCAGTAGTTGACATTTTTTGCTGCTGGTTTAAGATCCTGATGCATCACTCTGGTGAGGTATGTGATGAGATTTGTTGATATTCCGAAATAGGTCAGCCTCTCGCTAAACTCAATTGCTACATACCAAGAGAATAAGATAATGGCCGAGATAAACTTAGAAACAAAACTGTGATAAATAATTTTAAGAACAAAACATGATTTTCTAATGGAACTTTTTCCATGATGCCAATATTTGGATCATATATTGAATCATTTTTGTAAATTTATTACTTTTTTGTGAAGGCATCAAGGCTCGGAAATTACATGCTGTTGCTGAAGCGGATTTGGGTTGGAAGGCAAGTATAAAATATTTAATGACTGGCTGTTCAGTTTTTTCTAAAAGTATCCCAATCTTTTCTTTAAGTCTTCTTATGAGCTTGAACAGGAGCTTTAGTGTTAAGTTAGCAACGCAGCCATTGTTGTGCAAGAAAGTGAACTCATCAGACCCTTAACATGGCCATTGAGAATTTTCACACTGAAAAGAGAAGGATAGGTATTGTGACGTGAATTTACTGTAACAGAAAGTAACCAAATTTAGTGGTGAGAGAGACAAGACATTAAGCGAAATGGCATCAATTCTTTAGTTACCTCTAAAGCAGCTTTGAGAGACTAGATTTTTAGTTGGTTGGGTCTTGGAGGTGATGTCTTTTAGTTTCCACTCTTCTTAGCAAAGAACAACTTTTATCAATTTGTACTTATTGAAACATCATTTTAAAGAAATCACGCCCACGCCTACTATACAATGGAACCAATGAAGCACGGATACTGATATAGATTATAGATACGACCTGATATGGCAAAAACTAAAAAAATAGGATACGGATACGTCGAACATACCATTGTAAAATTAGTTTTTATTTTTTTAAATAATTATTGATCATGTACTACGCATAAAAATGAGTAAAAAAAATAACAGAGTAGTTGATTTGTTAATATCATTATACGAAGCGTTTAGCACATATTAATTTTTAAAGTCATTCAAAATAAAAAAGAAACTACCAAAAGTACTACAAAACATTCAATACATGGTAAAAAGTCCAAAACAAGAAGGGATAATTTCTACTAATTTTTACTCATATTAACTTCAACATTCAATTATCAACTGAATATCATGTGTTTTATATTCGGCTCATCAAGGAAAAGACTTGCAATTTCAAGTATAGCGGCACCCTCAAGTGCATCTCCACCAACATCTCATAATTTGGTGTCTCCACTCGATTTATTTCTCCTTGCTAGGAGACAAAGATTGTTGTACACTTTGCCCCTTGTATATATGAGATGGTTTTTAAAAATTTCATTTTTACTCCCGCCGTATTTGTATCCCGCTGTATCCTTAAAGTATTCACAACATATTCGAAATTAAAATGATCTAATTTTAATGTTGGATACTCATTTGTCGTATCCAATACGTATCGGGGCGTCTTGGTATCCGATACGCATCTGTGACTAGTTTCGGAGTATCCGTGCTTTATAGAATGGGATATCGCACATAAAGTGGAAGGGTGAATTCTAACATTCGGTGTTTGAGAAAAACACATGAATTTGAAAAAGCAAGAAAAGGAAAACGGAAAAAGATCAGGATATTGGAGTATAAGTATTGGCCTTGTGTAGAAACTAACATTCATGTATAGCTAATATATTGCTTTCATCTGCCATTTGTGGTTACGGCAATGATTGACAGAGGAATAAATTAAACTAAAATTCATCCAACAGTTGGAACAAAACATTCAGCTGAAGCAGGAAAGAAAGAGGACGAGAAAACTTTGATGCACCATATTTTGTGGGGTGTTCATCGGATTTGAACCCTTACCGATGATGAAGAATGAGGCTTTCCACACACCTGTCGAAGCCCTGAGAGGAGCCTGCCCTTTGTGATCCAAAGACGAATCATGCACCCACTTTTCACGGTCATCTTCTCTAATTCCACCTCTGCTTTTCTTTATTTCTTGTTCCATCTTTCTAAACAATGGTATATTGGTACTAAGCAAGTACAATAGTGATTGCAGAAGGTCAGAGTAAGGCTCCTCTCTTATTTTGAGGAGGAGAATTTTTTGTGTGCGTGAACTTGCTTTGCCTTGTAGTTCTTTTATAGTGTAGCCTGTGTAGGAATCCCAACTGTTCCCAACTGTTTGTTATGAATATGGGTAGGTAACAGCCTAACTTGGAATGACAGAAAGAAGGAATTCAAATAAGAGAACACCATTTTTGTGTGTGTGTGTGTGTGGGTGTGTGTGTGAGAGAGAGAGAGAGAGAGAGAGATGTTGGGAAAAAAATCTCGAATGAACAATGTTCAAGCCCACAACGCCCCTTACGGATTTTGAGAACAATGGATCACCGAATAAAAACAAAACAATCACACGTGCGTAATAGAAAAATAGAAAGAAAAGAACGAGACACAAGATATACATGGAAAACCTCAACGCGAGGAAAAACCACGGGAGCCACACCAGTCCACTATAAATCGAATCAATGAGTACAAGTCTTCTCACAATCTCTCTAAGATTTGTGTTTTCTCTTGACTCTATCTCTCTTTAGAAAGCTTGATTATTCTTCTAATAATATCTTAGGAAACCTCCCTAAAGATATATATAACAACTCATATCTCTTAGGAAACCTCCTAAAAGAGATATATATTAAATCCCTAAACAATAGGAAAAGATTTGATTCTAATTGGATTAGGAAAGAACAAATCTTGAGAGTCTTGGAAATTCTCCACGCATCCCCTCACTACCGGTAGTACCAGTCACTATTTGACACTTATTACTAGTAATCCCAGGCACTGCCAAAAAAAGTCAGTGGTAAACACTACCAGTAATTCCAGTAATTGCTTGACACTTATTACCGGTAATACGAGGCACTGTTCCAAAAATTTATTTTTGTCTTCAAGGCACTAAATCAACCCGGATGGGCATTCCAGTGGGGGGTCTTCACCTCCTAACAAGAGAGAGAGAGAACATATATGCAGGAACGTACAGTGATTAGGTCTCTCTTTAAGTCTTAGATCAAAATCTACTTATTTGTCTAAAGTTTGGTTAGGGTTTGTGAACTTTGTTTATGATACGAAATTCATGTTGTAATCTAAATTTTCATGCTTCATTTAGCTTTCTTTAGATTTTGGACTTTTGGCAATTGACATGTACAAATGCTCTGTATTAGCAACTCAATGAATGTACCCTTCGTTTTGTTTGTTTTTTCTGCATAATACAAGACTAATAATTACATATGGTTATAATCAGTACAAATGTAATTCCGACTTATCCGTATCCTATTTTCAAGTTCGTTGAGTGAACATATTTGTCTTCTATATATATCCGCCTGTTTCATTGCAGCATGGTATGCAACTTCATCTGAATGGGGTCACTGTAGATATATGCAACTTAATCTGAATGGGGTCACTGTAGATGAAAGTGAAACTGCCATTGTGAATTGAGGTGTAGATTCTTATGATGGATATAAGAATTGTAGTTCACTTTTACTTTTATGAAAAAAATGTGAAAGCTGAGATCCTGACAAGACCTTCATCTTCTGTGGTATGAGATGCTGTGGTCTCCTTGTCAAAAGCGCAATAGCTTTAGCTGTAAAAAAAAAGGTGTCCTGGTTAATGGAGCATTTTCTTTAGAACAGTGTCTTAAAATATTACTAGTGGTGGCATCTGTTCTAGCTTGTGATAACTCAGAATGGTGGACTGAACAGATCAGCAACTAAAACTTGGGGGTTTTTTTTTTGTTTTTATTATTATTAAGTTTTCAGTTTTCTTTATTTAGAAAAACTTAAAAATAGATTTTTGTTTATTTTTAGCAAAGACAAAAATAAAAAATATGTTTGATAACATAATTTTTTGTACAAAATAAAGTTAATATAAAATATGTTTCGTAATATTATTTCAACTTTTTTCATTATTATCAAAATAAAGTATCAATGACAAAATCATATGTTGCAAATAATATGGAACCATCACTGATTTGCAACCCAATGATTTGAAGCATATTAATTTAATGGTCATACTAGAAATTATGATTCATAGTAGTTCAAATGTGTTCTGGAATGCAATCACAAATATCTAACATACGACAGGAGGTGGCTACGAATAATGTGTGTGTGTGTGTGTGGAGAGAGAGAGAGAGAGAGAGAGAGAGAGAGAGAGAGAGAGAGATGAAGTACTATAGTTATTATTGGTCGTCAAATTTTATCTCTTAAACAAGTAAAAATACTATTTTGTGGTTTTAATAATTTAAAAAAATCCTATGAAAACGTTTATTGTAAATGATAAACAACAACATATTTTTACTAAACGTATTTTTAAAGATATTTATAAAAATGTGAAGAAACAAACAACTGAAAAGTTATCCAGAAATTAATAGTCCCAAAATTAAAATTATAGTTGTTCTTTGTTTGGTTTGGTCTATTATTAATTGCAGTATAAGGATTATGTGAGTTGTCCAATTTTTGATATCTGGAATAAGAGTTGAGTTAAATTTTTTATATTCTATGTACTTTACCTTCACCAGAACATTAAAATTGTCTTTCATCATAACATTGATTTCAACGTGTAACATGAGATGTTTATCAGTATACGTTCACAATTTTTTTAAATTACTGATAAATAAAATAATAAACCGACTTATGACTAAACTCATTTATAATAAAATAAAGAACTAAATAAAGTTACTAAACATCATTTGAAAATGAAGTAGTTCTTACTTTACAATAATAAGCAACATCAATTTTTTTTTTTTTACAGCAACAAGCAACACAATAAAATATATTGGAAGATTAAAGGATACTTCAATAATCAGCAATAAGCATCACTTATTTAGGAAAGTGATTTTCACACCCCTTTTTAGCTTCATGCACTTTTGTTTTTGTCTTTATTATACAGAGTTATTAAAATGCCCTTCTATTAAATAATCTTTGTTCTTTTCTTGTGTTTAAATTACTATACTACCCTCACAATTATCTAAAAGTAAATAATCATTTTTTTTGTTTTTATTTAATTTTTTATTCATTATTTTTGTGTTATTTTTTATGGTTTATTTGTTCGTCTCGACGAAAAAAAATTTAAAAAGTATAAAAAAATTATGTTTAAAATCTAAAAATAATTCACTAAAAATAAAATAAAGTCTCAAAAAATGATGTTTTAGGCTTATTTTTTTGTATTTTTTGGAATTATTTTTAGTTTTTGATCATCTTATATTTTTATAAAATTTCTTGTCGAGACGAACTAATAATCTAATAATAAATACAAAAAAAATTGAATAAAGATAAAAAATAAAGATTATTTATTTTTAATTAATTGTAAGGGTAATATAGTAATGTAAACACGAGGAATAAAGATTATATAATAAAAGGGTGTTTCAGTAATTTTGTATAATAAGGAAAAAAAAAGGAGTACATGAAACTAAAAGAAGATGTAAAAATCAATTCCCTTTATTTATTTATGAATTCAGTGGTGCTAATAGTAAAGCAAGCACATGATGGAACTTATTGATAAATTGAAGGACTTGAGACTCGAGATAAATAAATTTATGCATAAGCACATAAACAAAGGTGGGAGACGGAAGGAGCATATGATTTTGAGATTCTTATTTTCAGAAATTGCTCATATTCTTGGAAATTATTTAGGAGAAAATGAAAAGGAAACAAGACATTTAATTGAATGGTATGTTTTGTGGGTGAGAGTTTCAATTGAGGGTCAAATTACTTGCCCCTTCCTTCTTTGAAGTCTAAAGTCGGGTCATAATTCACTCCGATTAACACAAGAACGTAAAGTGAAACAAAAGGTACGAATAATTCAAAGATGGGTTTCGACAAATCTGATCCTTTTGATTGAACTCTTATTTAAGTGAAAAAGACGGGCTTCTCTCAATATGTCAAATACGGCATGTTTTTTTTTTTTCATTTACTCCTCTTCAAGAAAGTTGTTTAGACTGGAGTATTTTTTAGTCCTCCAAAAATAATACGACCTTCTTGATGGTACTATTTTATCTCACCATTCACCAATGATGCTCTATGCTAGTTAAATTGGACTTGTCAGTCTTATTTAGACTGTAATCAAACAAGAACTTGAGACAGACTAAAATGAAATAATCCAATTCAAAAGTAAATTATCTGGCAATCAAACATTCCATTAAAGTACGAATTATAATCAAGGTAGGCAGGATTTTTGTTTTGGGATTGGATTATCTTAGATAAGTAGGATTGGTCTCGAGGGGCTTTATTCATGGGAGCCATACATCGCATTATTTTGAGAGCAAAAGATGGAGGGACAAAAGTGAGATTATAATAAATATATATCAGAGGGAGATGAAATTTTTTATGAATCTATATGGATGCTTATGAAGTGCGAAAAATTTCATTTGGTCCATATGTCAATTTGCCAGCCTAATCAACTCAACATAAACACTACAATTTGAATTTTTATTGTCGAGTTACTGAAATGGTGGGTTAACGTGGGATTTTTATAAAATGGTAAGGGGCGCAATAGTAATTAATTCTAATTTAAGTGCTTGACTATTGTGTTTGCACATTCAAAAATGATACACACACATCACTTTTGCACATCATTTTTGCACATCACTTAAAACTATGTCGTTTTGTGTTGAGAAAAAACCATATTTGTTTTTTACCCATATTCGCTCAAAATATATTTGGGTCTTCCTCAATATAAAAGCGATGTTGCACATTTATGAAATCCATAGGCCCATACCAAGAGATGATTGGAACTTGACACATGCTTCCCCGATAGGCCCACATCAAGAGATGATTTTTTATTTTTTTTTATAACCGAGGTATTTGGTCAACTTAGAATTAAGTTGTGATAAAGTTTGGAAGAGTCTTCACCTAAATTATTGACTAGTTCTCGGGACCCTGAGTAGAAACAACCGGACAAGCTCTCCAGTAACCGCAAGTATTAATTAAGTTGCTAAATTTTGACCGCAGAATATTTCAATTTACAGTTCATCCTTTCTATCACTCAGACAATCTCGTAGGATGCTCACACCAAGAGATGATGAAACCCACGAAGAGTTGTTAGAGTCCTTTGAACTAAATTATATAATTTTTTGTTAAAATTTTTACGTTTTCCATTCGTTTCAATGGGAGGTATAAAAAAATAAGACAGTAAGGTTATGTTTGGTTGGATATAATTAACATGAGAAAGAAATAGTTATTTAAATAAATTTGTGATTCTCATGTTTGATTCATCAAAAATCAAAAGAATGTTCATTATGAATTGAATCACTATATCTTTAAATAAATGAACTATCATTTCATTAAAAATTAAAATAATCATAAAAAATTTAAAATACCTTCTTTGTTCTTCATCTCGTTCCCTCTTCTCACTTGACTCACTCTTCGTAGAAATATTTTAAGTATTCTCCTAGGCTCACTCTCTCTCCTCTCCCATCTTTTTCTTTACACACTCTCTCTTAATTTACCTACTCTTTATACACATTGCTATGGGAAAAAGTTTTTATAGAGAGAGATTCACCCGCCCTTTATATAGATTGTTTGAAAAAAAAAAAAAGTCATGTTCACCACCAATGTTATTGATACCGTACCGTACCGGCCGGTACCGGCCGGTACGTACTGTTTTGGCAAAAAAACGGTACCAAGTACCTCTAGTACCGTACCGTTCTCAATACCGGCCGGTACCGGCCGGATACCGGCCGTACCGGCGAATACCGGCCGTATCGGCCGAATACCGGCCGGTACCGGATTTTTTTTTAAAATTTTTTTTAAGAATTGCGGAAAAAATTAATTTTTTTTGGCTTTCTCTCTATAATTTAAAATATATATTGATAGTTGCGATAAATCCGGTATGGTACCCGGTACATCACCGGTACCGGTACGTACCGTACCAGTAGGAAAACCGGTACACAAACCGATCCGGTATTCAGAACATTGTTCACCACCGCTGACTGTGCGGTAAATAATATATACATAATGTCAAATAAACACGATTATTAATACATATTTTATGGATATTAATGTATATTTACAAATATTAATACACAATTTATGAATATCGATATACTTTTTATATATTATCCATCGCCTAATGGACAACAATTATCATTCTCCAAAAAGAAATTCTTAAAGAGAGAGAGTAATTTCTTTTTCCTCTTGCTTATGAAAATAAGACCTAAGTAACAAATTCAAGTCATATCTTAATTCTTAATTTTTATACACAACCAACCATAAGAATACGAATGAAAATGTTATTCTAATTGCATTCCATTCAATATCATTATATTGTTTGTTTCGCTTGTTTCAAACAATCATTCTGTAGAACCCAAACATAGCTTAAAGACAATGAAAATCTGTATTTTTTATTTTTTTTGTCTTCTTACTTCTTATTGAGTTTTTTTTTGAGACTTTTGGTAATAATTTTATTAATTTTCAGATTTATTTCATCAAGATGAATGATTAATGCAAAAAAATTAACAAGAATCTAATAAAATATCAAAAGAATAATTAAAAAAAAGGCGACAGTTATAGTTAAAAGTTTAGGCCAGAGGATTGGTTATTAAAGTGTTAAGCGTCAGTTGCATTTGATACTTTGTTTATAAAACCAACCAATCGATTAAACTTGCACATGCACATATAATTGAATAATGCTAATGGCTCCCATTGATTAGGGATCTGGTGGATAGTAATCAAAGTAGCTACCTTGACAATTATAATTATAATTAATATAAGAATGAAGAAATTAGGGAATTATCAGGCGAAGTCAATTCTGGAGCATTAAATTATCCTTAAGAACAAGCAGGTGGGTTAGAAAACCTAGACATTTTCCGCTAAGTTTGAACTTGTTTCTTTTTTCTGTGGAATATATTCAAAGTGTTTAGCAAAAGCAAATACTGCTAGGACCGCATAGTCGGCATAATTTGCTTAGAAGATTAGTTTGAAAAATACCCCCTCTATTCCTATGCGAATATATGCTCTAGCCTTTGGTTGGCTTATAGAATAATTCCATCGCTACCTTTCCATCGTGCTAAGTGCGTGCTCTCCTTTAGAATATAGATCGAATGTTGTGAATTTGATAAAATATGAAGACTTATAGGATGTAAGAGTCACCAGGAGCAGAAATTATATGTACCCAGAATTTTCAAAGTTCTGGGCACTGGGGATAAAATACAAAACTTGCTTTTGATACCAGAACCTGTTGGCACCATGATCTGAACTAAGGAGGGCCCAATAAACATTCCTTATGTCTCTCACTTCTTCACCAATCTTAGTAGATCACCAATAAGATGTAAAGAACCAGTTACAAGCACCTGATATACCAAGTAAGGGAAAAAGAAAATATAGGCTCAGTAAATTCAGCAAAAGAATCATAATCTGCGAAAATGTAGCTTGCTTCAAATACAAATGTAGGCCACATCTAGCTATAATCTCTTCTTTCATCTTTTATCTATTGGAACTGTACTAACATGGAGTTTTTTTTATCCTTGGAGACGTTATTACTTGATCATAGACTCACAAAGAAACTCAACAAATTGGCAGAATTACGTATTTTGCTTTGGGCATGGCCGCATGGGTCCTAACTGGAGATGGTCAATAAATAATATGGGGGATTCAATTAATGGCGTAACCAAAGAAAGTTGTTCATTACTACATTTCTGATGTAAAACATGGCACAAAGGTTGCTCAATGTTTCAAGGGTTTTCAGTTTATGTTCTTCCTAGAAGATTCAAGTTCACAGTGCATTGTGCTTTAACAACCGTCAACCTCGTAAATCTTCTTTGACACGTGGCAAGCCCCTAGGCATTCTTTCTAAGGTCCCATTTAGTTGCTGAGAACAAACAAGAAAGTACAAGAATGTCTAAGCGTCAACTCATTCAAGGAATATTGTTTCATTCACCATACGGCTTAATTTGTATGTATTCTATAGCAAGAAAGTAGTGGGGGTACACGTCTTTAATTTTTCACTAGAATTAATTTTTTCTCAAAGACGTGTATCTCCACAGGACTTCCTGATTTTTAATTTCTCATAAATCTCTTTCATCAGCTAAACCCTTGCAGAAAACTATATTTTCTTTTTCTTCACTTCACTAAAATTTTCTTGAAATTAAAATTTGTGTACTAATATTACAGGGAGGCTTAAGGAAAAAATGGATACTCAGACGCCAAAAGTTAGTGATTACCTGAAAACGGACAGATTTATTCTGTTGAACAGTGTCACGCAGCCATTTGACAGCTAATGGCAGTGAAGGGAACACTGTACTGTTCTCACAACTCCCAACACACCTTTCCTTGTCAACTTCACCCTGTACGTTGGTGAGATTTGCATTTTTGGCATCCCCTCCTATCATGTCAAAACCCATATGAGCTGCAACTAGAAGATATGAAAGAAGACTCTGCAAATACAGTTGCTTAAACTAGAGAAGATAATTAAAAGCACATGAAGTAAAATTAGAATCATTAAAATTAAAATGAGATCTAGTCACCATTTTCCTAGAATGCCAAATGTCCAAAACTATGCAAATCGAAACTGTTGTCAATTTTTGGCAACCCCCCCCCCCCCCCCCCCCCCCAAAAAAAAAAAAAAAAAAAAACCAGAAAAAGGACTTATAATCATTAAAAATTTAAAACTAATACCTTTTTGGTTATTAATCAGGTTCTCCCATACTTTCTGAAGATTAAGTTGCCATGAGAGATCAACTTGTGAATCAGTTGGTGGTAAGGCGCCGGACCACACCTTGTTATACAGTGATGTGTTTGGTACAAACAGTGCCTTCTTGAAGTGGACTCCTGAAACATCAAAAATCAAAATTGACAACCCATGAATACCAAGCACAACTTCCTTCTATCCATATATTCTATGAATACATATGGATAGTTTCAAAGATTTTAAGACAGTTTAGCTAGGCACTTAGAAGTTCTGCTAAACATGGTTTAACTGTAGCAGGTTTGAGTTCAATTCGTGTCAACTGTTTCTTGTACGGTTCCTAGAATTTCGCAAGTCACTAGGCATTTATTAATATGAAAGATACATCCGTATGAGATGATTACCATGGCTAGCACACGTGTTAACCAGGCGTGGAAGGAGCAACTGCGGGTCCCTCACTGACATACAATTGAACAACAAGATCTGCATAATTTTCAACTACAGGTCAGCAGCATTCAGTAGGAAATGAAGAAGTATGACGTACACAGCCAATGTATTTACTCATTCACTCGCAAAGAGAAAATCAGGTATTCTAATGTTGTAAATAAACCAAAGCCTGTGTCACGTAATATGGTTCTAGAAATCAGATATACAGAAACGTAGCCATATATACGGACATAATATGCCCCTTTTTTTCAAGTATATGTAACTCTTAAAAACTAAAAAACACAGTAGAGATATTTGCTTTTCCCATTGAGTTCCGAATAGAGTGGAATCATGTTACCAAATTACTTAATCTTAATGTAAACTAAAAAGTTGAACAAAATGTTATCCCTTACAAAGGAAAGAAATCAACAGCAATACTTGGGCTGGTAACAATTATAGCCAGAAATCTTAACTAAAATTAGCATGTAAGTTCAATCAAAGTGGAAGCTCCATCTACAAAAAGACTGACATTCCAACGACACTGCTCTCTGAGTTTTTTCTGCTTTGTAATGCCTCTTAACAAGAAGTAAAATCCTCAACAATGTTTTTGTTTCTTCTTTTTCCCTCCTAATAAAATTTAAGTTAATGCTATGAAAGTAGAAGACTGCTCGCCGAACAGAAAAAAAGTAGAAGACTGGTCGTTCTTCCCTTTCAACGAGCAATTGGGTTTTTATGACATGCACAATCGGTCCCTTGTGTATCCATATTATCTATACTATAGCCAAAATAAAACGTTCATAACCTCTACATTGATTCTTTCAAGAGAAATTGATCCAACAAGATCAAAAGTTTTGTGCTCTTACCTGTGTGGAGTTCTTCCTGGGAGTTTCACAACCATAACTAAAATTGTCCTGTCGGTGATTGTTTAACTTCTGCTTATTCTCTTCTTGGATGGCATGGGAAAACCATTTTGCACATACTTCCATGCTTTCAGGACTATGGGCTCCATCCAAATAAAACACTAGATCTCCTGGGCTTTCAATATCAATAAACCGATCAGGAACAATCTGAGCACGTCCTTGTAAAGTAGCCGTTGTTAGCCCTTTAAGGAAATGTTCGGGAAGAGGACCCTGTTCCAAGAAGGAAAGAAGAAACAAGTTGAATGAATCAAAACAATGCCAAATCTAAACACTGTTTAGAAAGCATAATTTCCATTATACATACTAACATTTTGCTCCAGTTTGTTGACTTCAATGCGACCGGTCTTTTGGAGCCAAGTAGAGCATAAAGCAATGGCAAGACCAGCATTCAGATATTGATGCTCACCTTCGAGGCCTAGATGTAGTCCATTCAAAAGATTCACTTCCAGCGGTGATGCTACTTTAAGTGGTACCTGCAATCAGCATGATTTGCTCAACTCCGTAACAAATCAGCTGCTCATGATTCTTGCAAACAAAAAATGCCACATTTTGGCCTTATATTTACAAATGCAACTACAAGCAGTAGGTGCTACCTTGACTGAAGGACGTTTCTTGCCTTTATGCACAGTGGAAAAGCATATGCAGCGTCAGTGGTTAAGACCAGATAGCATGGTATTACTATATGCTCATAAGGAGGAAAACACTTAAACCTCAAGTTAAAAATTAAAAGTAGTGACAGAACACTTGTCAGCAGTCTTCATGAATTTGTCGACCTGACCAATGGCCTTTGCTGGCAAGACAAACAAAAGAGGTCCATAAAATCTACCGTGGACCAAGTTTCAAATAAATGTTTCATGCAAAAGTTGGCCATTGAAGAGGTCATAACCCAATTGAGTATTAATGATTCCCCGGTATATTTTCCATCAAACAGAACAAGCAGTCTTTTGTTGCAGTAATTGGTCTAATGTTCATATTGTAATCAAGTTAACATGCATTAGTAAAACGCTGAACTTAAAGTTAAGCTTTGCATCACATTATTCCTGACATACTGTAAAATAAAGAAGTTGTGAATAAATAAGCAACCTACACCCAACTGGGAAGCCTTCTCTTCAAGTACCCCGCATTGCTTCTTCAGGCTGGGGCACAGTAAAGGCTGGAACGCCTTGCTGCATCATCAAAAGAGGATCAAGACAAATGAGGGCTCATAAAAATGAATGAAGCCAGATAGAAGAACGAAGAACAAATAAATGAAAACCTATTTTTGTTCAAGTCAGAAATTTGTCATTTTGGAATATAGCCAAGAAAGGATCTTTGATTTCGGAAAAACACCTTGAAAATACCAGCTTTCTCCCCTGCAATTTCTCCAAGAGTATTACCTGTTTATAGCATGTTATAAACGTGGAAGAAAACTTATGTATTAGAGTGAATCATTAAATGCGTCATTGCACGCAACTCAAACCTGGAACTCACATAAAACTCCAACATAGTTTGCAAATAATCAATAATCTGACAACCAACCAAACTGCCATATTTCATTTTGAAGTATTGCAATCAAATCCAAGGTAGCTGGTGGTACCAAGTACAAGTCATCACTAATCCTTCTAGAGCATTTTGTGTGATCTATCAAAACGAGTGTTTGTTAATATCAAACCAAATGCATATCATTATTTTACAAACCCTTATTGGTCGGTGCAACAAAATGTCCTATCAAACAACCAAACGCATAATGGTATATGTCGCATTTCATAGTATAGAATTAGTATATGTGACGCCGTATGACATTGATAGTGAGACGAGCAGTCACCCTATAGGAGTCACTAGGGATAGAACCTTGTAAATAGAGATTGAGAGAAAAGTGTTTTAGGGTTAATTACCTTACCCTAACACACATATGATATATAGAGTGTGAGTACAAGGTAAAAAGACAAAGAAACCGTCACACCCTAAATCCTAATACTAAAAATACTAAACACACATATATAAGAAAATAACAATAACCCTTAACAAACCTTACCAAGAATTTCCATGTGATCATACCCAAGAGAAGAAATACCGCATACAATTGGATTCTGTACCTGAAATGTTAGCATAATCATGTTACAAATGTCCCAGCTGCGACAACCTACCAAGAAGGCGAGCACATTGGATGTAGTGTACATCTATTTCTTGGGTAAGATTCAAAAAAAATTGCTATGCGAAATAAAAAATTCTTAAGGTCCAAGCATACCACATTTGTTGCATCAAACCTTCCACCTAAACCAACCTCTAAGATAGCAACATCGACCTACATCAAAATGAACACCCTCATGGGACGATTTATTGTGGACTAGCTTCATCAACTAGAATGAACAAAAAAAGCGGAAGAAAATATGTTGTTTAATGCTAGGGGATTCTCTGAGCGGAAAGAAGGAAAAGAAAAAACAGAGAGAAAGAATGAGAATAGTGCATGCGCTACCTTTTCTGCAGCAAATATCTTGAAGGCAAGTAAGGCAAGGAAGCGAAAGTAAGTAGGCATTGGCATATCATCGCTGGTTTTTTCCTGCTTATGAACAAAAGGAATCACAAAAACAAAATAAGTACGAAATCAGAATTTTCACCATTTAATAACGGCATATGCAGTTATGCACTCTCTCAAACGTGTATATGTGGATTCCCATTCTTTTCCATTTCATCATTTAACAACTGACAAGGGAGTGGGAGCTTGGAGAAATGGCCAAGCTACTCTGACGAGGGCATGCAAAAATAATAGTGTATTCGTCTTAAAGTGTCACTATAAGGATTGATTATAATAAATTATCCTACTTGACTCCTAAGAGTATAAGTAATTCCTATGTAAGCTCCAACTAAAGAACTGTCTCCCTTATGAGCCAAACTGATGATGCACCTCGACACTGTTCACTTTAAAGCGGCAGTATATCTGATGCTTATTTAGAGGCATAGAGTATACATGTTATAAAGCATGAGGGCATTAATATTGCAGTTTCTCCACCCGAGGAAACAGCCATATGAAGACCATAATAACAGCATTCTAGCCTGGTCCCTACAAATTTCTTTGAGAAGGAAATCGATACCACACTTTTTCAATAAAAAATGTGAGAGCTCCAAACTGGTATTTTCGATTCTAAAGAGGAAAAAAATGCTAAGTATTGTGTCAGGCGCTATGAAAAAGGAATTTAAGAAGCCAAGGCCCAGTTTGAGGAAAAAAAAAGATTAGTTCGCCAAAGTATTTCCAGAAGTTAAATTTTTTGCTACAATACTACGATTCAAAAGGCAATATGAAGTAATTGAATAACGGATAAAAAAAAACTGGACATAAATATGCCTGCCTTGAGCCTATGCCAACACCACCAGAAGTATGCCAGAAACTTCTCTTTGCAGATGTCCACACTGAGACAACCAACCAGAATGGAAAAATCAAACAAACTACTTGATAACACACTTTTGCAACAGTAAAATAAAATACAAAAGAATTCCTGGGGAATGAGTAATCTATCCAACTTGGTGCACAAATTTAGGACTTCCCACCCTAAAGAAACACTACACACTTTATCAGGCTCAAAAATCTAAAAGGACCGAAGCCAAGATCTAGAATTTTAAGAGATTGTAAAACCTGTGGGTCTGAGCACTAATAGAATTAGAATAGTTAATTGAACTGATCCAGTTACTTAACAGGACACCCAACTTGTCTTCACCTTTCAAAGTCCACAACCAGATATAAGAAGAGCAAAAAAGTGTTCAATCAGCAATCCATTTTACAAGTAAAAATAGTAATGCATTTGTTCCGGTCAATAAACTTAATGACTTGATTATATCAATTAAGAAACGTACCCATTCAGTCGAAATCTTTCTCGGACATCAATGAGGTGAGGAGATGTGAAAACACCAGTTTGGAAGCCGCAATGACGTAAAATGGATTCTGTAAATGTGCATGTTGATCCCTTTTTAAATCTCAAAATGAAAGTTTAGTTAGTGTTGCATCCAAAACAAACTTTAAAGTAAATTTAAACACCTCTTACCATGTGAACTTTAGTACTATACGAAGGAGATGGGTTTTGCTTATGTGAGTGATTCTATTTTTAATTTATTGTAACAAAGAAAATTCTTTTCCCTTCGCAACATCCTATCCAAATCCAACATACATATACAGCCTTACAGACACCATATCTAAATTCATCAACAAAGTAACCTAAGGAAGACGAATAGCAGATCCATGACAGGGTCCTTTTGCATAATCACCAAAAGTTAAAACAATTCCATAATTAAATGACCTTTTTTGGCCTTGAGAGGGATTAAAAAAGGTTTCCGAATTTCTTTTTGGTTTTGTTAATAAAATGGAACAAGTGGACAACCATTTGTAGTTTAGAAGCTTCATTAACAGAAGTTAAATTATTATTGAAGTAACTTTCAGTTTTCTAAGTTCTGTTCTATTGACCACAGATCCGCCATTTGCACGATAGAGGCTCTTTTATTTTCAAATTCTCAAATTATCCTCCAGCATAATCATTCACTTCTGGGATTGTAGACATTAACATTTTTTATTGGATATCCAAAGACAAGATTTAAAAAAAAATTCCAAAATAACTTAAATGTACGTGCAGTGACCAAGGGAAACAAAAATTGGCATCATTACGAAAGCTGCAATGATCCAAGGTAGCAGTAAAAAGGGAAATAATCACAGATGACAAATCATTTCTTTCAAGAATTCATAGAAGCTGTATCAAGGTAAACAGCAATTAAGCCCTTCTAAGTTGTATCACATACACTTCTTGCAAAAAAATTCTTCAAGTCGCAAATGGCCTCATTCCCTTTTGCCAGGAGACAAAAGGAGGCCTACCAACGAGCCAGCACTCAAAATTACCACGTCAACTTCAACAACAAAAAATTGCAGGGGAGTCATGGACTGAAAAAGGGCTACAAACTATGCCATCAGGGATCAAGTCAGGGCTCTGTGGCTAGAAGATCGTCATTGTACATGCCTCTAAAATGTGTCACAGTCCTCTTTTTCTTGTAACTAATTTTGTATGCGTTACAATCAGCAATATGATTCAACTTGGAAAAAAGCTAACACGCTTTCATCAAAACCACAATTTGAAAAAGAGTAGGTAATTACTACCTTTCCTTTCGTCCCTGCCACATGAATAACGTTCATTTTCGAAATTGGTTCCTCCAACTCCAGCATCTGTAGCACGTACATCCCAAAATTATCAGCTCAAGTTAACAGAAAATTAGCAGGAGAAGGTGTCTAGGTTAGCCAATTAGATGATTCACCTTCAGATAATCGTACAGGAAATCGAAGCGATCGCCTTTGTTGCTCTTATCCGCACGACTGCGTTTTGTAATCAGAGATGACAAGGAATCCATTGCCTCGTCATACGAAGAGACTGTAGGGTTGGCCGATCCATCGTCACCTTCACCAACATCAACAGCCAATATATAATTCCACACACTGTATATGACTTTTCGAATGAGCAAATACACAGGAATTTCGACCCTGCAACCTCAAATCAAGTACCTTGTGGCATGTTGTTTTTCTCCGAACTTTGAAACCTAAACACAGAAGATTACTATAAGCTCAACAGCAGAGGTATATACGACGCTTACACATAGAGTCATACATATACGCGTAAGTGGATGTTTGTTTATACATACATATATCGATAATGTATATATGTACAATATGTGTATATGCACGCGCGCGCACACAGAGAGAGAGAGAGAGAGAGAGAGAGAGAGAGCAACCGGAAAGCGAAGCTACTATGTTCGGAGCATCTGATGAATGAAACGTAAATTGTTTTGGTTTTTGGAAGATGAGGAGAAGCAATCAACGGTAGTTATGTGAAAGAGGCGCGGATAGATGGATTGGGCTTGAACGGTATTCAAACGCTGAAACGAATTGGATTATGTTTCAGAGGCGACGGACGGTTCTGCTCCAAGAGAGTTGCGTTGGACGCATTCGGAATTTATACCTTCTTGTTATGTCAAAACTACGAAAACAATCCTGGAGGTTTAACTTATTAGACGAACTCAAGCAACGATATTCGAATTCTTTCAATGAAACCCTAGTTGTTTTTCCACAGTAACAATCTCAACCTTCCTTTGAAATCTTTAAAATTAACGTACGGAAGAAAATTGTCACTTTCCCTAGCCACCTTCTTCCCAACCACCCTCTACGCACTCTGTCTCTATACGTAACCAATTATTAATTTACCTTGCCTCCGAACACGATTGCTCACCACACAATCGTTTTGATTTAGATACTGTGTAAATAAAAGTTAGAATTGACGATCATCAGGTTTCATAATATTTTTCATCATTCACCCTATAAAATTGGTTGTTGTAACAAGACTAATGTACTATCTAGTCATTGTCCACATATGCTTTTCTATATCAATGATCTAATTTGATCATCAAATTAAAGATTATAGGATCATTGACCCAAAAACACTCCCAATTTTTTTTTTTACTTGTGTTCAAGTTTACGGAAAAGTTTTGAGAGTTACCATATAATTTTTCACACCGTTAATTGTATATGGCCATGTGTTTTTTTTTGTTTATCAGCGCATTTCTTGCACGACGCTGACACCTCACTTGTATATGGCCGCCATATTGTTAGTAGGGCTTTCGTTTAAACCCGAAACCTAAGCCGCCCTTTAAGCACTAAGAATAACAATTTGTGTAGCATCACCATCTTCATGGCATTTGTTGCTCAAACCCCTAACCATCTCTAGAGTCCAGTGCTTTTATCTTTTGAACTATGCCATGATATGATCATACCGTGCACATTATTGCTACTAACACTATATTTTGTATATCATGTTTTGTCGCATATTAAGCGCATTTGCATTCCCTTGAGCTCTCTCACACATTTATTTTTAATTTTTTTGTATTATTCAATTATTTTTTGTATTTATTAATTTTTTTATTATAAATCATTAGTTCATCTTAACGAAAATAAATAAAAAGTATATTTTTTTTATCTAAAAGTTAAAAAAAATTACTAAATATAAAAAAATTAAATCTAAATAGTATAAAAAAAATGTCACCTCAACATGCAATAAAAAATATGATGTCGTAACATTATTGAATTTAGCATTCGATCTCGTTCTCGTTTCTTGTACTTTTCTACATATCCGAAAATTTATGCAATTGTAGTAGACCCTTGGCCCTTGCCTAGTAGATAATCGAGGATCACCACCACCATATTAGTCACCATATTAGTGGTTGCCACAACCATCTTCTCAACATTTCTCAAGAACGCACGCATGTGTTTCTGGAATTCAATAACATTGTTAACTTATTAAGGAAAGATAAAATCTCGAAAAACTGACCATTTTTCTTTTCTTCTGCAGCATCCCCTAGTAGTCTGTCTGTCTTGATTAACAATATTTTTTATCATCTTAATCTATCTCTTTTTCGGTCCATTACCTCGATCTTTTACAGTTCTAGATCACACTAAATGTCTTGACTCTTTTTTCTTTTCCTTTCGTGAACTTCCTTTCTTTTTAAGTGAAATATTTAGTGACGAATGCGTATACCATAGCTAAAGCTGTCTTCCTACTAGCCTTTGCAAGTTTAGTAATTGGATACATGATTAAGGGCAAACTGTAAAAAATAAAGTTAGTTAGAGGTATGTAGGAAAAATCTAATGAGACATATTCGTAGAACATACGAAAGTTCCATAGAGTATACAAATAATCCCTTATGAACGAATCAACAACAGTACAAAATAAATACATCGATACAAAATAGGAATTGAAAATGTAACGAAGTTACCAAATCGAGTCATGTGTTTAACACGGTTCTCTTAAGACTAAATCGTTGCCTCACCATGGGTGTTGGAGGATAGTTTCGACGTCGCTTCCTAGGATAAAATGACTCCACGAACTAAGTAACACCTAATCTCATTCGCTTGTCGAACTTTTTTGTGTCTGTCTCTCTCTCTCTTGTAAGAATCTCAACTCTTCGAATAAATTAAAATTATAGACTGGGATCTTCCAAATCCCCTAAAAGAAGTGAAAATACTATATAAATAAATTGGGGAAGGAATCTTTGGTATCCTACAACCCTTTTATTAGTGCATCTTTTAGTTCTTTATGTAATGTTCGTACTTCTTAGATGGATTGATGAATTGTACATATGAAATAATATATATGAGCGCGTTTGAACGCATAAGAAAACAAGTCTGGGTGGTGTAGTCGGTTATCACGCTAGTCTCACACACTAGAGGTCCCCGGTTCGAACCCGGGCTCAGACAATTCATTTTTCTTTTGTTCTCAATTATTTATTTTCTTATTCAATTTGCTATTTGACTATTCATCCCCCCCCCCCCCCCCTCTCTCTCTCCTTCTCTCTCTCGCGCGCGCACACACACAGAACTCTTCTTCAGAATCCTCCCCGTCGGATAACCTTTGGAGCATTTTGTTTGTGGGCTCTGCCCTTACTAGTTTTAATGGTATAAAAGGTTAAATAAGAAAGGAAACTGGTTCACTTGTACTAGTAGTATATGGTTTTGCACAATACAATCCATATGTTTTCCATCATGGTTTGGGTGTAGGTTGCGTTTATATGTTTATTTCTTGAATATTTAGTGAGGACAATTTTTAATTTATTTGATCGCCCGAATAAACTAGTGAATGGACCGTTAAATTTGTAAATATTGTCTCAAGATGTTGAGCGATGCTCAAAACACACCTCGCATTCTCTCTTAAATGGTAGGTCCAATAGCACAAGAGACTCATTTTGAATTGTGAAGTCAACTCTTTGTGAGAATATGTGGTTTGTATTATCCATATTGAAAAATTAATTGGTGTTTTCAAAATATAGCAAAGTAGTGCTCCAAATGTAACGCAGTTGGATAATTAATATGTAAGACTTGATAAATGATGTGGAAAATATTTCAAGACTACCAAATAACTCATTCATATTTGAGATTTGTGGATATAACATCACTGTAGTGTGATTCAAACAATGTTATATTGTTCCTCCCTACATACGGGTAGTACCACCAAAGTTGAATATGCATTGTTGACATTTGAATCAAGAGAAAACAATGATACTAATAAGGTGCTTGTTTATGATAACTCTTTCTTGAGAGATTTTGAGAGTTTAGCTTTTAAATTTTAATTTTGTGTCTTTATAAAAAAATTCTAGGTGATATATTATAGAATCTAAGGGTTCTTTGAAGCTAAAAAAAGAATAAAAATTTAAAAAAAATTCCAAAGCTGGATTGTTGGTGCTTCTTTAAAGCTACCAAAGTGATTTTGAATGCAAAGACGAAATTGTCTAGCATAAGAGTATTTTACGATGAATTCATATTTTACCTCCCAAACTACTTCTTTTTTCCTGTTGTAACACACGTGCTATGAACGCGACTAAGTTTACGGAGAGATTAATAAACGCCAATCAACAAGCAATCACACGACACACAGATTTACATGGTTCCCTCAAGAATGAGGTACGTCCACGGGCGAGGAGAGAGAGGACTTCACTATCAACCGTAGAGAAGAGATTACAAAGAGCCGGCTATGATCCGTAACTCTAGAAAGGCCACCAATATGAGAGAAAGGCAACAAAAGGGATAATGAATAAGAGTTCCCCAAAACCTCTATTTATAAGAGGATACAAAATCCACAACTCTCTAGTTTTCCAATGTGGGACAAAACCCACAAACCTCTATTTATAAGAGGATACAAAACCCACAACTCTATAGTTTACCAATGTGGGACTAAGAACTTCAAGGCATTCTCAACAATTCTCCACCTTGACTTGAATTCCACTGAAAACAAATCACCAAACATAGCTCTCCTCTTCTAACCTCTCACTCGCCAAATGCCCCCAAGGGGCGATCAACTGCAAATGCCAAGCAAGCCCAAGTAATGCTTGAACTTGGCAACCGGAATCGGTTTAGTCAACATGTCTGTCGGGTTGTCTGCTGTACCCACTTTCTTCACCTCAACTTCCTTCTGTGAGATGATATCCCGAATGAAGTGATACCTAACATCAATATGCTTGGTCCTCTCATGATACATCGAATTTTTAGTAAGATGTATAGCACTCTGCGAATCACAAAATACAGAAGTGACCCCTTGTGCAATACCAAGCTCACAAAGTAAACCTCTCATCCACAATGCCTCCTTCACAGCTTCAGCAATAGCCATATACTCCGCTTCCTTTGTAGACAGCGCGACTGTAGCCTGCAAGGCAGCTTTCCAACTAACGGCACTTCCGGACAGGGTAAATACATAACCTGTTAGAGACCTCCTCTTATCGTGGTCACCAGCGAAATCCGAATCAACGTAACCAATAGCCTGATTACCCGAATTAGCAACCCCAAACAGTAAACCCATATCTGCAGTTCCACTCAAATACCGAAGTATCCATTTCACAGCCTCCCAATGTGTCTTACCAGGTCTCGCCATATAGCGGCTAACGACACTAACTGCATGTGAAATATCAGGACGAGTACATACCATAGCATACATAAGGCTCCCCACTGCGCTTGAATATGGGACCTTTTCCATACGCTTTTCCTCCTCCTCTGATTGCGGTGACAACTCAGCTGAAAGTCGAAAGTGTGCTGCCAAAGGGGTACTGACTGGCTTCGAGTTCTGCATAGCAAAGCGCTCAATGACTTTGAGCACATAGGACTTCTGATTTAGAAACAATTTGCCAGCTACTCGATCTCTGCGAATCTCCATACCCAAAATACGTTTTGCCGCACCCAAATCTTTCATCTCAAATTCACCACCTAGCTGTCGCTTCAACCTGTTGATCTCTAATACACTTTTGGCAGCTATAAGCATATCATCAACATACAACAGCAAATAAATAAGCGAACCATCTGGAAGTTTTCGAAAGTACACACAACTATCATATTTACTCCTAGAATATGATTGACTTATCATGAATGTGTCAAACCGCTTATACCACTGCCTCGGAGACTGTTTAAGGCCATACAAAGACTTACGAAGTAAGCACACATGATCCTCCTTACCAGAAACAACAAATCCCTCAGGCTGACGCATATAAATCTGTTCCTCAAGCTCGCCATGCAAAAACGCAGTCTTGACATCAAGTTGCTCTAACTCAAGGTCATAACATGCAACAATAGCAAGTAAAGTGCGAATGGAACTGTGCTTAACCACTGGAGAAAATACCTCGTTGTAGTCAACACCTTCTTTTTGACTAAATCCCTTCGCCACTAGCCGAGCTTTGAACCGTGCCTCTTCAACCCCTGGAATACCTGGTTTGCGCTTGAAGACCCACTTGCACCCAACAATCCTCCTTCCTTTCATCGGCTCTACTAACTCCCATGTTTGATTCTTGTGAAGAGACTCAATCTCCTCACTCATAGCAACTGACCACTGTGCACCCTCAGTACTCGAAACAGCTTTCGTATAGCTAGAAGGCTCATCAAACTCCACTGTCTCAGCAACTGATAAAGCATAGGCCACCATCTCAGAATAAGTCGAATACCTTTCAGGAGGACGAATCTCCCTCCTAGGCCTATCTTTAGCAATAGTGCGCGGTTGTTCTATTTCTGCATCATTCTCTGTGTCTGAACTCTGATCATCCTCCTCAATTGGCTGATCAACAAGAACCTTCCCTGAGTCGGAAGATTCACTCAAAAGCTCCACCTGCTTTGGAACACTCTCTTTCTGAACTGCATCCCCAATTTGCTTCGACCCCTTAACCAACAAGTTTTCATCAAAAAGTAACATCTCTGCTAATCAAAAACTTGGAGGTTTCTGGACACCATAATCTGTACCCTTTAACACCTGCCTGATAGCCCAAGAAAATACACTTCTTGGCACGTGGCTCCAACTTACCCTCATTCAAATGAGCATAGGCTGGACACCCAAACACACGCAGTACGGAATAATCAGCCTTATGTCCCGACCATACCTCAAACGGAGTCTTACACTCAATAGCAGTTGACGGAGACCTATTCACCAAATAACAAACTGTGAAAACGGCTTCAGCCCAAAAATCTTTGCCCAACCCGGCATTGGACAACATACATCGCGCCTTCTCCAAAAGAGTCCTATTCATCCGTTCAGCCACACCATTCTGCTATGGGGTTTTTCGAACTGTGTGATGCCGCACAATTCCCACACTGCTGCAGAATTTATCAAATTCGCCAGAACAAAACTCCATACCATTGTCAGTCCTTAATCGTTTTATTTTCTTACCGGTCTGATTCTCGATCAAAATTTTAAACTTTTTAAAGTGTCAAGTGCCTCACTCTTATGTTTCAAAAAATACACTCACACTTTACGAGAGAAATCATCGATAATACTCATAAAATAATTATAACCACCTTTAGAAGTTACCTCAGCGGGACCCCAAAGGTCCGAGTGAAAATAATCCACCGTGCCTTTGGTGCGATGAACAGCTGTACTGAATTTCACCCTGCACTGCTTGCCGTAGACACAATGCTCACAGAAATCTAGCTTCTCAAATTTCTGGCCACCCAGCAAACCCTGTTTGCTCAAAACTGTCATCCCTCTCTCGCTCATATGCCCAAGACGCATATGCCATAACCGAGTCAAATCCAAACTTGTGACCTTTGATGAATCAACCACTGCAGCAGAACCTGTAACTGTACTGCCCGCTAGCAAATAGAGACTGCCCTTTTTCTGACCTTTTATCAGCACCAATGCACCCTTTGAAACCTTCAAAACTCCACCTTCACCGTGGAATTTGTACCCACGAGCATCAAGAGCACCCAGGGAGATTAGATTTTTCTTCAAATCCGGGACGTGCCGAACCTCAGACAGAGTCCTAACAATACCATCATGCATCTTCAACTGAATTGTTCCCAAACCAACAGTTTTGCAGGCCTGATTATTGGCCATTAAAACTGTACCACCATTGACTGCCTCATAAGTGGAGAACCACTCTTTATGCGGGCACATGTGGTATGAACATCCAGAATCCATGATCCATTCGGCCTGCGAGTGGGAATCACCCGCCGAAACTGATAAAACATTATCAGTATCTAACTCATCTGAACTTTCAGCAACCCCAGCAATTTCCTTTCCCCCTTTCTGGCCTTCTGCTTCCTTCTGCTTGAGTACCAAACAATCCTGTTTCCAGTGCCCGGGTTTCTTGCAGTAATTGCACTTCCCCTTCTTCTTTTTACCTGCTGACTTAGATCGAGCTCTATTGCTCGAATCGCCCCTTTCATTCGTTCTTCCCCTAACAAACAAACCCTCCGCTTGCACGTCACCCTCACCAGACACCTTTTTCCTCAATTCTTTCGAATAAAGACTGGCTTTAACATCCTCCATAGATATCGTGTCTTTGCCATACAATAGGGTTGTAACAAAGTGCTCATACGAAGGTGGTAAAGAACACAATAAAATAAGGGATTGATCCTCATCATCGATCTTGGAATCAATATTTTTCAAATCCACAATAATATGATTAAACTCGTCTAAATGATCCTTAACAGGTATACCTTCACGCATACGAAACGTATAAAGACGTTGTTTGAGATATAACCTGTTTGTGAGCGATTTCGTCATATAGATGCCTTCCAACTTCAGCCAAATTCTCGCTGCTGAAGTCTCTTCCTCTACCTCACGAAGAACATCGTCTGCTAGACTCAACTGAATAGAACTCAGTGCTTTAGCATCCATGTCTTCCCAAAGTTCGGCGCTGATGCCGAACTTTCCCTGCCCCTGCAAAGTCTTCTGTAATCCCTGTTGCGTTAACAAAGCCTTCATCTTAATCCTCCAAAGACTGAAGCTGCTGCTCTGTCCGTCGAACTTTGCAATCTCAAACTTAGCCGCCATAGCCACAAGCGGAAATCTCGAAACCCTAAGGCTCTGATACCAATTTGTTGTAACACACGTGCTATGAATGCGACTAAATTTACGGAGAGATTAACAAACGCCAATCAACAAGCAATCACACGACACACAGATTTACGTGGTTTCCTCAAGAATGAGGTACGTCCACGGGTGAGGAGAGAGAGGACTTCACTATCAACCGTAGAGAAGAGATTACAAAGAGCCGGCTATGATCCGTAACTCTAGAAAGGCCACCAATATGAGAGAAAGGCAACAAAAGGGATAATGAATAAGAGTTCCCCAAAACCTCTATTTATAAGAGGATACAAAACCCACAACTCTCTAGTTTTCCAATGTGGGACAAAACCCACAAACCTCTATTTATAAGAGGATACAAAACCCACAACTCTATAGTTTACCAATGTGGGACTAAGAACTTCAAGGCATTCTCAACATTTTCCTCCAAATTGTGGCAACTGCCTACAAAACAAATAATCGTTATTCTTCTGTTCATGTTAAAAAAATCCATTGTCATATTAGTAATAAAATATTATTCCTTAGCATGAATATATATCATCGTATTAATTTTATCTTTATATATTGGGACTATTTTTATGCATTTATTAAAAATATATTAGAAATAAAAATATTTGTATTTTTTATTAAATAAATTGAAGGGAAAAATAGAAGGAGTAGACGTGGACATCCATGAGGAGTGTGTTGTGGGGCCAGGTAAGAGTCCTAGTGGACCGACTCTGGGTTTGTCTCCGACGAGTTAGGTCCCAGCAAAGATATCGTGATGTAAGTCTATTATTCTTTGCATTATAGGTGTTACTACGTCTTGAGATCCCAATTGTCACGATTATGTTGCATCACAAGGAGCAATTGTGGAGAATAGTCATTTGAGAACAATCATTTGGTTTGGTTCATTCTTTGACTGATCTGCTCCACCACAAAAAAAGGAAGACTTGTTCTTGCTCTTGAGGAAGACCCGTAAATAAGACACTTTGCCATTGCCATTGGTGTTGCTTTATCTGGAGTGGAGGGATTTATGCAGCAATTGTCCAGCCCTTGGACTCTTGGATCTGTTCGGCTGTCTCACCCCTCACTTCTCTCTATGGTCCCGTTAAGCGGTGTGCTGGGGAGTGAGTAGATGAGTGGAGTATTTCTTTGCTTGGGTACCTGAGGAAGAATAACATGAATTGTTAGATGAGTCGTTGATTATCTCAGTGGGGTCTAAGGTGTGGTGGTGGTGGTATAAATGGAAGCCATACTAGTTGACCCAAGATTCTGAATACCGTATTGGCGTGAGTACCAGTTTTTCTATTGGTACGGTACGTACCGGTACCGGCCGCATACTGGGTACCGTATCGGATTTACCGCAACTATCAATATATATATATATGTGTGTGTGTGTGTGTGTGTGTGTACACAAACATAAATTTTTTTCCATAATATCCAATTCAATATGAAATAAAATTTTTTAGACAACAAACATCATAAATAGACTTCAAACAAACTACTAAATGTCCCAAGTGCATAACATGATAATCAAACATACACAATTCAAGTACAAATCCATCGCTACAAAAGATACCGAAAGTTTCCTAAAAGACAAATACAAAGTTTTATAAAAGAACATACGCAAAGTTAACAAAATATGACTTAAGAAATAGATATAGGAAATCATACATTGTCATTCAACATAAATGTAGGGATCATTTTCTCCTCCAATGTCCCAATAATACTGGCTCTCGTTCTTAGTGGGAAAATTATCCGCGGCATCATCAAAGGTAGGCTCACGATCATCTAAAGTCAATACATCTAAAGATGGTGGTTCAATAATCTCCCATGCAACATCATCTTCATCAAGCAAACTAGGCTCTTCATTCACCCAGTCATCCAACACATCTATGTTCTCAAGACTAATTGGGTCAATTGCATCTTTCATTCGCCTAATATTCCTACAAAAGTAATTTTCACAATTCACAATTCATGATAAAAAAAAATAATCAAATTATATTAAACAACAGATGAGTTGACACGTTGAAATAATATCTTTCTCGAAGTTTCAAATTATAACGAACATAGACTAAATCATTGAGTCTTTTGTGCTCTAATCTATTTCGCCTCTTAGAATGGATGAACTCAAACATACTCCAGTTTCTTTCACATTCAGTTGCACTGCAACATTGACTAAGTATTCGAATAGCAAATTTTTGTAAATCTGGACTTTCGTTTCCGAATTGCTCCCACCATGCAACTAAAAAAATAAAATATGACGATTTATGAAACAAAAATTCAACGACTTACAAGTTATAAAATTATCGATTAAAAAAATAAAAATAGGCAATGTCGTAGATCAAGATTACCTGGATTTAATTTCTCTCGTTGACGTATAGCAAGGGACATACCGAAGTCACCCGTTGACTGCTTGTATTCCTCCATTTGTTCACTTATAAGGTCTTGTATATGTTCATCCGGCACCAAGACTGTAAGAGCTTGAATCAATCGTCGAGCAACTTCTTTTTTCTTTGTAAAAGAGGGTCTAAAATATATCCCGGGATTAAGAAAACAACCTGCTACATGAAGATGGCTATAAAGTTATTTATCCCATCTTGCATCAACCACTTTAGTGTATGAGATATATAAAGAGAGCCTATTGTTTAACCTCGCTTTAATTGCATCCTTCGCCCTATCCATTGCTTCATACAAGTAACCCATTGTCGGCTTTTCATCGCCATCAGTTAAACGAAGAATCCTCAGCAAAGGTTCACTAACTTTGACCACAAATTGACAATTTGACCAAAACTCGCTATCCTCTAAGATAATTTTAGCAACTTCCTTCCCACCACTATCTTTAGCATATCGAGATCCAACCCATTTGTCACTAGTGAACATTTTTCTAAACTCTTTCTTGAAATTCATAAGGCATTGAATACTTAAAAAGTTTGTAGCAAACCTTGTGACGCTGGGACGACACAAGTCTCTACCATTTGTGAAGTCTTTCCTCATTAAGTTCACAACCCATGCATAATTATAAATGTATCGAGTTACCTACAAAATTAACAATCACAATTCTTAAGACCAGTATTCATAACATATTAACTATAAATTGAGCAGCATTCATATAGCGAGTTACCTTTTTTGCCTTTTGGATGGTAGCATCTATGTGCGGAAAGTATTTAGGCTTCACAAAATTCTCCAACATCAAGTCCAAGCAATGAGCCCACAAGGAGACCAATAGAAGCATCCGTAATGTGCTTGTAATCTCTTTCCTGCCGATTTGTAAGCCGCCTCATTATCCGTAACAAATTGTACAATGTTACTTGGTCCCACTAGTTCAACAACTTCACTAAAAATACCAAATAATGTATCTGCATCCTTAACAAGCCCCGATGCATCAATTGATTTCAAGAACATAGTCCCTTTAGGACAATAAACAAGAAAATTTATTACCGGAATTTGATTTTGGCTTGACCATCCATCCGACATAATAGAACATCCATAAGTCTTCCATGAGTTTTTAATTTCACCAAGATACTCTCTAATTTCATGAACGTTGGTATTCAAAAGAGTGCATCTCAAGTCATGATACGAAGGACCTTTGAAACCCGGTCCAACACTTAGCATTGCATCAATCGCCGGTTGATAGTACGGAGATAAACTTGCGTTAAATGGAATGCTAGCATCATACCACCATCGAGCAACCGCCATTCTTGCTTCATCCATAACTTGTTTAGATGACAATGCACTTCTTATAGAAGGTTGGGAACCCGAAGTTGTTCTTGGAGCAAAATATTCCAAAGAGAGAAGAGGAGAAGAAGAGGGAGGAGGGGGGGGGGGGGGGGGGGGGGGGTAGGCATATTCCAAAGGTAAAGTACCATAAAATAGTCCAATCAGAACACAATTCTTAGCTTTAGTCAGGATAAAAATAACAGAAAATAAAATAAAAGGTCGATCCAAATTGCGTAAACAGTGATGTAAAAAATTGATATATCTTGTAGTCTAATTGGATGAGACATAAATTCACGTGTTAAATTAAGAAATATTACTTAGATAATAACAAAATACTCATTTGGATTATTTTTCCTCTTATTTATTTTTTAATTTTTTTTGCGTCAATTCAGATTGTTGGTTCGTTTTGACGAGATATTTCAAAAAAATAAAAATTTATATTCGAAAGCTAAAAAAATTTATAAAAACAAAAGTAATCTAAAACATATGTCCCTTTTAGATTATTTTTGTATTTAGTAATTTTTTTTATAGTTTTTAGACATGCTTTTTTAATTTTTAGATTTATTTCATCAAGACGAATCAATAATTCACAAAAGTTAAATGCAAAATTAAACAAAGATGATACAATTTTCATACCCGGAGGTGAAAAAATGAAGATGATGTGTGAAAATATTTTTGGGAGAGGAGATTATTATTTTAAAGATTTCTTCTATTTTTATAGACAATTAGGAAAGTATTTTTGAAATTCCAATAGGGTGTGTTTGGTTGAGTGTTTTTTTTTAAAAAAATTAGAAAATATTTGTGAACTATATTTGGAAAAAAAAAAAGTTCTCAAATATTATTTGGTTTATTTATCAATCATTGATTATCATTACATCATCATGTTTATTAATGATTAATGCATTAAATAGCTACATTTGATCATATTTTGATTGTATCCGACACAGTTTATTTGATCCCTTTTTGATCGTGTTCTTTAAATTTTATTTTCAACAAAAATTTACAAATTTACTATTGACTTTAAAAAATATTTCGTGATTAATTTCGAATTCAAAATTTTAAAATAAAAAATTTTGTTAATAGAATATGTGCACAACATACATAATTTTTTATTTTAAACGCAATAATTAATCTCTCTAGAAAATAAGAGAGAGAGAGAGAGAGAGAGAGAGAGAGAGAGAGAGAGAGAGAGAGAGAGAGTTAAAAAACTAAAAAAAAATTAATTCTCAATTTTTTTTTTGAAATACTCATACTAAATAACATTTCAGAGTATTTTTTCTCAAAAATCATTTCAGAAACACTCAACCGAATATAGTCTCAAATTCTAACATAAGTTATCTAGATGGGGAAAATGTCTAATATTTTGTAAGGTGTGGGAGGTTTTTGCATTTTCTAAAATGTGAGAGTGAAAAACCTCAGGGGAGGTCAGTGAAACTTACCATTATTTTAAAATTAAATTCCAAGCCCGCTCCATCCCTTTCGCTCAAAAAATGTTAGTTAACGCGGCGCGCCTTTATTAGCTGCTCTTCTGTACCGGTCTGATCATAGCACCTCGTCGTTCTTCTTTCCAGAAAGAAAAAGGCAAAAAGCCCGACTAGGGCACGTCTCCGATCGACTCATACTGAATCTCTATTACTATCACCATCAATTTCAGTCTCCCTCCTTCCCCCCCTCTCTCTATGGACGAATCATACGCGAACCTTCCGACAAGCCACTTGATCGGTTCAGTCCCGGTACGCATTGTTTAAATGCCCACAAAACTGCATTACTGTAACGGTTCTTTCGTGATTTTGGTCCTGGTCTTGCATTTCTCATGAATTTTCTTATATTGTTTTGGACGCTCTGTGTTTCATGAAAATTGACGACTTTTTTTTTCCCATTGCAATTCGGAGACCACGATTGCGTATCTACAGATGGGGGAAGGATATTTTTTTTTCCTACATTATATGGTGCCTCATGGATCTTCTTGTTTTTGATGGTTCAGTTACTTTTCTCAGAAAGTTGACGGGTGATTGGAGGTTGTAGTTGAAAATTGGGATTGCTAGGTTATTTGAAGATTAGTTTTGTATGCTACTAGATCAAGTGTGGATGAGTGTATTTCCAATGAATTAATTTGGCCATGTGACTAAAAACTCATGCTATTTGTTCTTTGATATGGTTGAAGTTTGTTTAGAAGATCAGTTTTAGAAGGTGTTATTTATACTGGTAATGTTGAATCTTACAGTAAGTTCATCCCCGAGACTGAAACTTGGATAATTTAGTCCTTTATTTATGCCGATAGTATATTTATTGTTTTTAACCAGAAGTAAAATTTCTTTTGCCCAGTAATGTGTTTTTGCTTTGAGTTAAGTCTAAGTTCATTTCATTCATATCTTGGGTCTTAAAACCTGCTGATTATGACTTTTAAAAGCACTGTGCAAACATCAGAACAACCGCATTGATAATTGCTTCTAGTAGTGTTTGTCCTTTGGATCATAACTTGAAATTCACGTACAGGCTGTCATCACTGAAGAAAATAGAACCACTAGTTATGAGGGTATGAGCCTAACATTGGAAACCCTTTATATCCATCTAGATATTTTCCTCGCTTGTACTTGAATCTTAATCACAAACTTTCTTTAATTTTTTTCAAATTATGTGCAGCCCCTGGAGCAAATTCGCAATTATTTCCTCCAAACAACGGTATAAGTCAGGCGCAGGGATATCAAACTCTTGGAGGTCCAAGTGGTATGCGATAATAATAGCTATTTCCAGGGTTTGAAGCATGATTGAAATCACGGTTAAGCTTAAGTAACATGTTCGACAGTCATCTTCATGATTTGAGTGATCAAATGATTTTGCACTTATCTTGTTAAACAATCCAATTATATTATCTTACGTGCTGGAAGCTGAAAGCAACCCATCTAGTTATCGTCTTCTTTAACTACTTGATTTGAGGTAGCTATGTTTATTTTGTACTCCTGAATTATGTGAAAAAAGAATGTAGAACTATAGACTTGCCAGATTATAATCAAACTGGGTAGCTGAATGTACTTACTGACACTATACTGTTTCATGTTTCTCTTCTGCATTGAAAATGCATGACAATAATAGGCATGTAAATGGAGCTGCTTATTCACAATTCATCTATTCTTGTTGGTTGAATTTAGTATTGTCATTCGTGATGAGGCACATGATTTAGATTTGTTTGTTCGAGAGCAATTATTTTTAGATTCTAGATTCTAAAATTTTAAATTAGAATTAGAATTTGTGAAAGTATTTGGATGAAAACTTGCAGAATACATGTTATAGAGGGATAGTGTGGGGGTCTTTGGCAATCCCTTTTTTTTTTTGCATTGCAATTTTGCATTTGAAGTGTTTGGGAGCAGATTACAGCATGCATTCTTCTGATAAATGAACTGGAAAATGTGTAATCTCAAAATCATCTCCGGAAGAACTTGTGGGACTATCTATACAAATTTACACACCATCCTTCTCCAAAATCTATTTTGCAGATTATCATCCCAACACTTTCACACATTCTTTATTATAGTAAAAAATCTACAATCTACAATCTGAAATCCAGAATTTAAAAAATAATTGACCAGGTAATTTTATATAGAGAATCTAAAAAGTTCCTCCTGAGGTGATTTTGAAATTATGCATTCTCCAGTTCATTTCTCATAATTCATTTTGCATTCTATAATCTGCTCCCAAACATTAAAAATGCAAAACTGCATAATGAAAAATGTAAAAATGGGGTGGCCAACACCCAGACTGAATGGTTGTTACTTGAAAGTTTTTTTGGGTGTGGATATTCTTTCCCTTGTATTGGACATCAGTTGGTTTTATGGTGAAAAGATTGGTTTGATAGCTGCAAAAAAGGTTGTTTACTAACTTTCAGTTGTTTCTTTACGGTGTGTTTTGCTTCCAAAATGCTTTATTATATGAGGTGAGAAATGCAATGAAACGGCAATAACTTCATTCTTAGTTGTATTAGGTGTGTCCAGTCAGAACCTTTTGTTCCCTTTGCACTTCATACCTGAGCTCGGTTTAACTCCTCTTTCTGTATCTTAAGAAAATCTGTACGTGAACATAACGCCAAAGTTGAAGAAAAAATGCTGTTTGTAGGATAAGATGTTTTATGAAACTCATGATCCATAGAGTTCCCAGGAGGCATAGACTTTATCAATGGGGCTTACTTGTTTGTCCCAGGATGTTTTGTATGTAACCTGCTGCAGCAGTTTTCTCAATGAACATCGTTCATCCAAAAAACAACCCAGAAAAAGTACGCGGATGCTGTCAAATTTTGTTTCTAATCTTTAAGTCGCTATGTACTACACCACAGCACCTGAGTCAGGGCTTTATGTATTGATGCCGATTTATATGATATCGATTTTGTTGCTCATATGTTCCCTACCTTCTAATGTGCAGACAGAGAACAACAATCAAAAAGGAACTGGAAGGGAGTGTTTAGCATCTCATCATACACACAATATTTCAATGTGGACACGGACATTGTGTTGAATAGATTGACGAGTTCGTTGTACCCCATTAATGGAGATTTTTTCAGCAAGATTAATACCAACCCTGATCTGTGGGTGCTTCTAATTTTTACTTTATATTTTTTGCTTCATCTATCATTTAGCAATATGACCATGTGGTGTTACTTAAATTGTGTTTTTGTTTTGTTTTGTTTTGTTTCTTCATCTGCATAACTGTAATGCTTAGTTGGAACAGTATGTGGGAATAAAGATTGCTTTTTAAGGAGGGAGTATATGGAGGTGGGCTGTTATGAAGGATGGATGATTTTTATAATGAAATAGCAAAAAGAGTAGTGCGAAATATGCAAATTATTTTAAAATTTGTTGTTACTCAGGCATAGAAGTTATCTCTAAGACCTTTAAAGTTCACAGAAGATTGTGTTTTTTGAGATGTAATGTACTGAACATGGAAATCTTAATGCTTATTTTCATACGTTTACTGGGAAATATGAACACTGTTGTTTAAAGGAAATCAATGGATTAATTTATTGAGAGACGCAGAGAGATTCTTAACCTCTCCCTTATCCATGGGATTCGCATTTTCCACCTGCTCTTTCTCCAAGGTGCAAAATGAGCAGAAGCCTTTGGCTGGGTCCGTCGATACATACTTGAACTAAGTCTGCCAAAGTGTCTAGATATCAGTATGCGCAGCTGTGTCGTTCAGGAATCAATTGGACTTGTTGTGCCGACTTCTCCTAGCAGGAGATATACGATTTAATACACATTACTTTTGCTGAAAAGGAATTGTGTAGTCCTCCGGTTGTTTTAGGTGCTGGTGGTGGTAGGTTCATGCTTTCATTGTTTTAGACTATGGATAGGTTGTGAATGCTGTCAACACATCTTTGCTGTTTCTGTTTCATTTTACACCTATTTTATGGATCTAACCCAACAAGTTACAAACCTTTTGTTCTGTATTCGTACCTGTTTGTACATTCACCTTCTCTTTTTCAGTGTATACCCTTCTTACTTCCGTGGCAGTCCAAGGAATTCATGTTCCAATAATCCGTTTTACTCTCGTATCATAATATATGCTTGCTGATGGCTGTTCTCATACTTCAGTTACGGGCTTATCTGGATTGCCACTACGTTGATATTTGTGATTGCTTCCCTTGGAAACTGTGCCACCTACCTGATGAACAAACGCAGTGACACTAGTACTTCTTGGAGCTTTGATGTCAGCTACGTAGATGTGGCAGCAGGCTCAATATATGGGTATGCAGTAGTCGTGCCGTTGGGATTTTACTTCTTGCTTCAGTACCTGGGATCGAACCCCAGCCTCGTTTGCTTTTGGTGCATGTGGGGATATTCACTGTTCATTTTTATTCTCAGCTCTGTAAGTATCCTTTGTGATTCGTTGCTTTGAAACTACTCCTACTTGAACAACCTCAGATAGACTGATGAATACACAATGGCCACTTGCATCACCACATTGCCTTTTTTTTTTGTGGTTATTTTCTTAATGGCATACAGTATCTATCCTTCTTTCATGCAATATTTTAGTTCTCTGACTTCTGATACATTCTCTTCAAACATATTCCAGTTTTTGTTGGTTATCCCTGTTGAATTTATCCGGTGGACTATCATCCTCATTACTGGTGCTGCATCGGCTTCCTTCGTTGCCTTGAATCTCAGGTCATCTATAGAGGGGAATGATCTGACGCTGGTGCTAGTTGCTGCATTTGTTTTGCAAATGGGTTTGGCACTCTTCATCAAGATGTGGTTCTTTGCATAAACCTTCCATGATACTGTCTCTACTCGGTTGATGTGTTTCTTTTTGTTAAATGAGAATTGAGGTACTAACCCGCTTAAACCCTGATCAGGGAACAATATATATTCTTTCACGTTTTTTCTCTTGTTTGGATTTACTCCTCCTGCTGATGATGTAATTTTGTAAACCGAAGAGACATTGAACAATTTGAAACTTCTGATTGATGAATAGTTTGGAGGAGTATATTGCTTGTGAAGTGTTGAATGTCCCAATATTGCGCAAATGCAGTATGTTTGAGCAAATTATGTTTCAGTATGCCCCACAATCACATCAGTGTGATTGTTTTTGTATATTTGTCACCACATTATTCTGTTTCCATGCCCATTTGCGTACAGTGGGCACTCTGTAACTCGCAGAAGTCAGACCTATGCAAAAATAGGTAAGTAAGGGCCCCACGTGCATCTGTGTCTGGATCTGTGTACACAAGTCTGTGTACACAGACTTTCTCTAGTCAGAAACAGTACCAAGATAGAACCTTTCAATGTTCATACATATTAACATGGTTTCACACATCAACATGATAATAAGAATGCCTCATCTTTTTTCTTCTTCCAAATACCACGATGCTAATAGCACAAGACTTGATTTTACCAAAGATGATGAGAACATTAACTCCCAACCATTTATGCGTTGGAGAGACCGTTTCTTATTTTGTGCAGAAGCAATTTATAAAGCACAAGCTGAAACAGGAGAACCAGCTAGCTCTGGGTTCAAGTGGCATTTCACATCTCTGCTGAAATCAAAAAGCAATGCAAAGGATGATATTTGCTGGTCTAAGAGGAGAAGCGAATGTTATAAAAAGCATTGAAAGACAGCCAACAGTTCTAACACCATTGGCACGGTTAAGGAAAGAATAAACCTAGCAGAAAAATAGTTTAACAAACCTAGAGATTGAAGAGGTCAATCCATTACTCGTCCAATTTCGATTCCACCTTTCGTTTGCCATCAAACATTACAAGTAATATTCACGGGAGTTTAACCGTGCCCACCAAGCTGAGAAAATACAAAAATGACAATGGCTCCCGAGTCGTCTTAGGGAGCATATGAAACAGAAGTAACAGCGGATAAAGATGCAATATAACTAACATAAGACTAAAGGTTGACGCGGTTACAGTGAGCCAAAAATTGTCTCCTAAGGTAGAGTTTACTCCGCAATGAATTTCTTGAGGTTTTTCAGCCACAACGTATATTCTTTTCTGTCTTTGTTTGTCATATAGTTGTGCAAGAAACTGGCTGTGCTGTTATTGAATCCCCTAACCTCTAGGTACTTGTGGAGAGCATCTTGAAGATCTTCGGACAAATCCCTGATGGGGGGGGAACATGAGAGATGCATGTTATTCAAAATAGAGACCAGAAACATCAAAATGAATAGACAAAGTCACGAAGCACAATACTCACGAGAATTTGTCGGGCCCCTCATAGGCAATATCGTCCTCTTGGGGATTTTCTGGGTCCGTAATTGACAAGTAGTCAATCCCAATCTCATCAGGGTATGCAGTACAACCGAACTCCAAAAAGGGTCCGCTCATCTTCGAAACTCTAACAACTAAGGACATACTAGTTTGAAAATAGTCTTCTACATCATCTTCATCATCCTCGTCCTCACCCTCATGGCCCTCATCCTCTTCCTCTCCCTCTTCCCCAACCTCAACCTCATCCTCATCCTCGTCTTCATCTTCATCTTCATCTTCATCTTCATCTTCATCTTCATCTTCATCTGGTGTGTAAACTTCAACAGTGATAGTTTCACCCTTATATACTCTGGTCAATAATATCATTTGTTGACCTGGGTTATCTTCAATTTTGAAGGGGAAGCCTTTTGGAACCTGTTCATCCTGCAAAAAAATCCATCGACTGAAATGAATGTCATTGCAAAGATTATTAAACAAACCAAATTTTAGGGCACCTTCAATGAAACTTCCATATGAATGACTAAAGTTACTTGCTTGGTAGCAATGTAACTCTCAACAAGAAACAGGATACAAAGAAATTTTGGCAACTACATACAAGAACTGTACTGTTTGAACAATACTAACATCAATTACCTCCATGTGTTTCAAATATAAGTGCTGTTTGGAAGTAAAAGTATAGGGATACTACCATCACATTTTCCGACATTCTTTAGTTTAATCATCACTAAGGGTCAGCTTGTTTCAGAGGCAAATAAGTTCTTGTATCTGGACATATATTTGGACTTCTAAAGTTCTTGTCATATAATTTCCTAGGTGTTTAGCATAATGTAATTTCTTTTCCAGAATGCCATGTTTGATAGCAACAAGCTTGTTGCATACAACAACTCCAGGAATAGAATATACGATTTTTTATTCTACCGTTTCTAGATACGATGGAATATCTTTTCCTAAAACTCAAAATTCTTCGATCCAACAAGCAACTAAACTCTCTTATGTCCCAGAACAACTCATTTGTAGAGCATAAGCTGTACTGCAAATCAGACTTTTTTCCAGAATTTTTTGAAGATCTTTCTCCAACTTCTGAATATAGAGCTACGTCTATACCTCCTAAATTACACAAAAGATCAACTCATGAACGCCAAAACAAGCCACTGGCGGCACCGAGTGTGCAACAACCAGTAGGGGATTAAATAACTTATACTGCTTGTAATGCTAACGACTAAAATTAGGACCAAGGGAAAAAGTGGAAACCACCAAAATAAAACAATCATCGAATAAACCAAAAAATAGATTTCTTTGGGTTTATACTAGCATACCAAAGAGGAACTCACGACAAAATAATCGTCAGACTCTTCGACGAATTTGATCTCCGAATCAATGACTCGGAGGAGAGACTCTTCGGGACTCGGTGGCTTGGGACTCGGCCGCTTGGACTTCGAAGAGGAGCGAACGGCTGACGGGAATGACTTCCCAGAGACATGGCGAGAGACACTGTTGTTATTGACGGTGCAGAAAACAGCAGAAGAGTGGTAGTACCTTTCTTTTCCGATGAATTTAATAGCCGGAGGTAGAATGGCCGAGGCTGGCACGCGAACAATGCTAGTGAAAGCCATATGCAAGAGAGAGACAGAGAGAGAGAGAGAGAGTGGGGGGGTTTTAGGGTTTTGGTTTGAACAAGATAGGGATAACAAGTTCAAATGAAAAAAAAACACAAGATATGATATAGGGTTTTGAGAATGTTCGGAAGGGGATATACGTCTTTCTGGAGCAGTGTTTTCCCTTTTTGTAGAGATAGGGTTTTTATCCAGTCCAGCTAGGAAACTGCAGGGTCCAGTTAATAAGCATAGGTGGGAGATAGATGTGATTTAAAGTCAATTATCAATACCTGTTGGATTATTTATGTGCTAATTCCCATCTTCTTCCATTTCTCTTTTGCTTTCGGAAACTTTTTTTTTTTTTTTTGGTCTCTTGTAATGTGTTAGTAGTTAAAATTATAATTTGATATCTCTTTTATAATTTTAGTTGTTAAAATAATTATAAAGATTTGTTAAAGTACTATCTGACCTGCCAATCAAATAGAATTAAACAAAAAAGAGAGAGAAATAGTTGTGTTTTTTTTTTTAAAATTTCTGTACTATATAATTTGGCTATTGGATAATAGGTCAATAGTAATTAAGAATCAAACCAATCTAGGCATTCAGCGAGCTTCCATTGCATGCAATGATGTGGTTTGTGAGCCCACCATTCATGTTCAGTGCTTTTTGAACCATGCGAGAAAATTTCCCATCACACGGCTCGCCAACTTGATCTTTTCGTGGGAACTGTATGTCTAAACATGCTAGGAAAAAGAAGTAGTGTCTCTTCTCTGTGTATGACATTTACCATGATTAGGCCCAGGGGTGGATTCAGGGGTGGTCAAGTGGGGTCACTTGACCCCCCTCAACTTTCCAATATTTACATTATTGTTTGAAGTTAAAAAATTAGTTTGTGATTTTGCCCCATCAAAATTATGATATTGCCCCAAATATTTCACTTGAAGTATGAAAATTTTCCTAAACATTTCACCTATATCAAGTATTTTATCTAAATAAAAAATAAGTATTTTTAATATGCATAATGTACAAAGAAAATAACTTATGAATAATACTTTATACATCCATAGTTTAAAAAATATTCTAATTTTTTGCATAGCGAATTACTCTTTTCTATATATTTTCTTAAGTAAGAAAAATCGTTAAGTACTATTCTAAATTAATATGTATGTAAAATTTATATTTATCTTTTATTAAAAGAATATTTGTCATGTAATTGTAGATAAAACTTTGACCTCACTAGTTGAGATCTCTGGCTCCGCCCCTGATTAGGCCCCTTCTTCTCTTTCCTAATAAAAAAATCCACTGCACACCTTAGTTAAATATAAAGTGTGCAATCTTCTCTGTTTTTTAGTAGGTAATTCACACTACCGAAGTAAAGAAAAACTAGGATAAAGAAAATAAAGTACTACAAGCCCTTTGCCATAAGCATCTAACTAACTCGCATAGAGTGATTAATCATTACAGAGGTGTGCTTGAAGTGGGGGTGTGTTATCCTTGGGTTATGCCCTTCCCCGTAAGGCTCCACTGTCGGGACATAAGCGCCCTCTTACTACTCATATGCGAGGCGCGATTTTAGTATTTCCTGACCAAGATCGCTTCCGTATCAGTTGAAAGGTAGGGCTTCACGACCAACCAAGGGAGTAGGGTATGCCCTCGCCTATTCCTATGGTGCCCCTGGTGGGTATATATTAATATAAAAAGGTCACACATTACTACTTAATTTGTAACAATTTTTTTAATTTACCATCCATATTAGGAATTGATGGCGTAAAAAACAAAAATATGGCACGACAATATTGGAGGTTTCACGGGGTAAGAGTTAAGACTGAACAAAACTTTGGAAATTTTTGACAATAAGTAGTTACTACATTGCACAATAATACTAAAAAAAGGTTACACGCTACTTAAAACAAAGAACCACATCAACACATACTAAAAAAAGGTTACACGCTACTTAAAACAAGAACCACATCAACACAAAAAGTTCCGTATTCGTTCATGAAAATGTTGTCTAAAATTGGGACTCGGAGTTCTGTTTTGCGCAAAAATAAAGTTGTTTTGGTGTACACAAAATTGCCCATACAGTCGAGCAGTGTTGGAACATTTTTTTTATGTGCCAAAAATCAAAACGATCATGGTGCTCCATTCCCAAAAGGTGTTGGAAAAGACCATTTTTGTATTCTAGCTCTTCCGCTGCAAATGCCAAGGATTTGAAAATAACACAAAAGTTGGGTAAGATTCCACCTAATAATTATGAAATCATTACACAATAAGAAAGAACAATTAATTACACATTAATAAAATCAAATTGCATAGCAATATGAAAAACAATAATTCAAGATGAGTTGTTACCCAAATTTCACACACGAAAAAAAGCTTGCATGATTTATAACAATAATATCGCACGCGAAAATCACTAGGTCTACAAAATAAGGGCCCGATTGGATGCCGCCTTAGTTTTTAGTGTGTTAAATAAAGAGGGTGTGTTAAATAATTGAGTGTATTAAATAAGACAGGGTGGCCCACATTGATGTGACTTTTAAGGAGGGTGTGTTAAATAATCTACTGATTGGATAAAGAGTTAGTTTGGATGTGTTAGACAATAGAAAGATGTGTTAAATTGTCAAAAGATATTTTTGCCCCCATCATGTATTTAATGTATATGTATAATATATATTTATAAATGATATATATCAGTATACTTATATTGTACATATTGATATATTTCTAATATATATAAGTACACTTATATTCTATATATATATATCAGTATATACTTAAATATATACTTATGTATATCTATATATAATGTATATATAAGTATATATAATATATTTACCAGTATAAGTATAAGTATGTATATATATACATATGTTTAAATATGTGTGTGTGTGTGTTTATATATACACATACATAAATACATACTTATACTATAAGTACGTGTATATAAAATATATATAAGTATATATATATTAGTATATACTTAAATATATACTTATGTATATCTATATATATAAGGTATATATAATTTTATATAAGTATATATAAGTATATATACTTATGTATATTACATATTTATCAGTATAAGTATGTGTATATATACATATGTTTAAATATATGTGTGTGTGTGTTTATATATACACATACATACGTACATGTATATATATATATACATACATGTACGTACGTACTTATAATATCAGTATGTATGTATGTATGTGTACTGTACTTATACTATCAGTACATGTATGTGTATATATATATATATATATATATATATATATATATATATGTACGTACTTATAGTATCAGTATGTATGTATGTTTGTGTACTGTACTTATATATACTATCAATACATATATGTATATGTATATATATATATATGTACGTACTTATAGTATCAGTATGTATGTACGTATGTATGTGTGTGTATATATATATATATATAGGGGCCGGATCCGGGGACACATAAAAAAACACATAAAAAAATACTTAATCTCAACCACTAAAATTAACGGTTAAGATTAAAATACTCTCTCTCCTCCCTCTCCTTCTTTACACATTAACCCCCTCTCTCTCCCCTCTCTCTCGCCTCGCCCGACACCTTTCCCTCCCAATCGACGGCGAACCTAACTCCGACGACTGGAAACCCAAATCCAACAAACCCAACTCCAAGAACAGTAGATTAAAAAAAAAAATTTGAACATGAGATGACTATGTTTAAAAAACCCAAAACGAAGAGAAATTCAGTAAATAACTAAATATGGCTATACTAAAATTCATAGCATCCATTAATTAAATTTCTATATACTCAAGCAGTCAAACTCTTTCAAATTCCACACACCAAAATGAAGTAATTAAACAAATCAAGAAATATAAAACTCATTCAACCTTTGAACTTCACATGGAGAGTTTGAGAGAGAGATGAGAGAGAGAGAATTAAAAAATGGGTTGGGTCCGAAAAGATTCACTCAAGCAACCCATCAGTGAAGTTAACCCTAACGAGACTTTTGTTTCCTTCATCTGTTTCTTTCGTATTTTTTTCCTTTTAGATATAATGGTTTTGTTTTTCATGGGTGTACGTGTGCATACTAATGCAGATCTGGCAGACAGTATATTTGCTTCATTTTTTTCAATTATCGTTCTTGGATTTGGGTTTGCGGAATTAGGTTCATCAGAGATTGGGAGGGGATAAGGTGTGGTGGAGGAGAGAGAGGGAGTTAATGTGTAAAGAAGGAGAGGGAGGAGAGAGAGTATTTTAATCTTAATCGTTAATTTTAGTGGTTGAGATTAAGTGTTTTTTTATGTGTTTTTTTATGTGTCCCCGGATCCGGTCCCATATATATATATATATATATATATATATATATATATATATATGTATGTATGTAACACACACTTTAAATATATATTATATATATACGAAATATATGTATATATATGTGTGTGTGCGCGTGTATATATATATTTATATATACGCGAAATGTATATCAAAATATGTACGAAATATATATATCCAAAATATATATACGTAATATACATATACATACAAGGGAATGGTGGATATTTTGGTCATTTGTTAAAGTTAACACATTGCCTTAGTTAGCTTTAGAGGGAGGGGGTAAGGCTAAATAAGAATTTTCTGGGGGCTTTAATTAGCCCCCGGGCTAATTAATACATACACAAAAAATTTGCCAATCAACATTTTATGAGTGGGCCCAACCTTAACTAAGGCATGCTTTAGCTAAGGCACCCCATAAGGCTGCATCCAATCGGGGCCTAAGTATTTAAAACAGTGGAGTAAATGATTTTACTGCATTGCACAATAAAACAAGAGCCCTACACATTGGTTAAATAACATCACATAGAAATATGAAAAGGTTTTACAACACCACTGTGAAAAGGTTGTCTAAATTCAATGAAACGGTTGCATGAATACATAAACAAATTTCGCACGAGAATTATGAGGAGAAATTAGCACTGGTTGCTCGTGTCTTCTCTTAGAAGTTTACCTTCCTTTTTTTGATCAGCGAAAGAAATATATTAATTTTTGAAAAGAGTAACAAAGATTAACAGAAAGCAAGAATGTTAAGATACCAACCTGAAAAGGAAAAGAAAACAAGAACAAAAAACCAGCAAACTAAGAAAGGAATATATTAAGACCAAAGATCAGCCACGAAAACAGAAACAAAACGACAGCAGCCAATAGCTTTGCATCCAAAAACCAGCAAACTTATGAGCACCCATCAGCCATACAACCAAAACCACACCAACAGAAAGTGACCAAACAGCTTCCATCCGAAAACTAATCATCCATCAGCATATAACAGCATCCAATAGCAACCAAATAACAAAGGGTAACAGTTCATTCAGCAAAAAATTGGGCAGACAAGCAGCATGAAGAATCACCAGTCGGCATCAGCAACGAAATAAAAACAGAAGGAACACTCTGAAGAATTTTGAAGCATTAGAATCATCAATCATCAAAAATCACCAATCCAGCCAAAGGGAAATATATCCTTGAATTATCCTGTGATACATCAGCCTTGTCGCAGACCAAACTTCCAACGGATAGCAACTTGAACAACGTAGAAAATTCAGCATAGAAAATTTGTAGCATAGTGCTGTAACCATCCAAACATCCAAAAGATTACAACTGCTCGCGAATGGAGCTTATTTTAGATGGATGTAAATAATATTTTCCTCAATGGTGATCTTATTGAGTAACTTTACATACAGCATCCTCCCAAGTGTGTGGTCCCCTTCACACAAAGTCTGTAAGCTTCATCGCGTACAGTATGGTCTTAAACAGGCTCCTCAAGCATGCTTTTCTAAGTTTAGTTCCACCAATAGGGATTTTGGTTTCACCTCTAGCTCTTATTCCGCTATTTTTGTTCACAAGACTGATGTTCACCGTATTTCTTCTGCTTTATAAAGACTATATGACTATTAACAGGAATTTACTCATATTTCTAGTATCAAATAATTCTTAATTGCAGTTATGAGAGGAGGAAGAGTTAGTTATATTAGCTACTTTTTTTTTGGTTTTTGATCTCTAGTGATGCTGATGGTTATCATGTCTCTCAAGCCAAGTGTGCCTGCGACACCTTAACAACGGTCACCGATAGTAAGATCATGTCCACATAGCTTGAGCCTGATTCCCGGCCAACTCCTCTTACGACACATTCTATCTAATACTACACGTTATCAATAACTAGTTGGTAGCCTTGCCTACATCACTAATATTTGTCCTGACATTGCTTACATCATTCACATTGTTAAGTCAATTTTTATCAGCTCCTGTAAGTCCTTCGCACATCGCATTATAATAAGGGCAATGTGTTTTATGGTCTTTATTAGTTAACGCATTCCTCTATTGAGTTGCTTGCCTACTCAAATGCTTATTGTGTAGGTGACTAATCGTCGTTCTAGAACTGAATTTTTCTTCTTCTTTATGGAATTCTCTTATAACTTAGCACAACAAAAAGCGAACTCGGTAACTTCTTATTGCTACGTCGAGCATTAAGACTGAATATCGTGCTCTTGATACTCAATAACTTCTTTGGACCAATGGCTAGTTGAGGACATGGACATCGTTCATTCTGCTAGCACAGTACTTTGTTGTAATATCCCATAATGCTATTCAAATTGCTGACAATTATATTTTCCAGGATCGCACCAAATATAAAAAAAATTGAGTCATTTTGTACAGCAAAAAAAGTTTCTCGTGAGGTTGTTATCTCTGTTCTATAGCTGATTAGACTGCTAATATTTTTACCAAAGCACACCTATCAGAAAGGTTTCATAACTCAGTTTCCAAACTCAAGTTGATATCTGCTCTCCCACCTTGAGTTTGCAGATATTGTTATTGATATGAGTACCTCAGGAACACCAACATTCTTTTCATTATTCATTACACCTAACACCTGCACGCGTTGTATAAGAGTGAAAGTTCCCAACAATCAACAAGTTGATCACATCCTTCTATGAACCATATTAGCACGTGATGCACATCCTATGTCAGCCCACCGCACAATGCCTTTATACCCTAACCCAACTTACTCTGGCCCTGGATCCTTACGCTAATGTTACCGCCTTCCAGAGTGATTTCACTTGTCGGCATTTGATTTAGTGGTTTCTGTGAGCAAAGAGATTGCCAAACACCCCTCTCGTCTGCTATCGCGCCACACGAAGAGCAGCTGCAGTGAGATGCGTCATAGCGTTTGGAAGAGCTTACATAGATTTCAGGGCCAATAGATTAAAAGACCATGTGGGCAACTTCGTCTTGCCAGTTACAATACCACGGGATGGTATTCTAATAAGTAATAACACCTCCCTTGGAATGGCAAATCCATACAAAACGGAGGACAAATGGTCTGGTTGGATTACTAATTTGGTCCACCTAAAAGCACCACCAAACATGATTTTAAGGACCCGCCACTTTATCAAACCTATGGATATTTCGACTATTAATAAATGTTTGAGAGTTTCACAATTTTTTCCTTATGGATTAACGGGAAAAAAACCCTCAGATTATTTTTTTTTCCTCTCCTATGGTGATGAGAATGGAGATAACCCTTTCCTACCCAAACCTTGAGATGAAGACTGGATAAGATTCCAAAGCCCCATTCTTCACCATTCAATTGAGATTTACTCAGAATATTCATGCCCGATCCTTCACTTGGCATTGGCCCAAATGCACCACTACCTTGGTCTACATCACAATCACAACTTTGCTCAAAGGATTGTTTATACCCAGAAGAAATATTGGGAAAGCATGCAATTAAGTTGCATCCAAAACACTTAGGAGGTACCAAAAACACACCCTCCGCGCTCTGGTCACGTTGTTAAACGACCTCTCTTGTAAAAGCACTCAGAGACCATTGCAATAGAAAGATTTTCCCTAGGCATCTTGAGAAAAGAAGAGCCCCAAAAACGAAATTGATACAAGTCACTAGGAGCCATTAAAAGCATCTAAAGCAGATCACTTCAAATTCAAATCCAAAAACTAAAAAGTGCACTTTATTAACAGAAAATCTCTACAAACGCAAAAAATAAAAGGTGAAAACATAAAGTAATAATATCTTCACATTTGAAGGATGTTACTTAGGGTTTGGATCCTTCATCCAAGCTTGTTGTTCTTTTTATCTGCCCTAATCATGATGTATCGCACCCCCCCCCCCCCCCCCCCCCACCCAACCAAAAAAAAGGCAAAACCCTCACCGTCTCCAACCAAAACTTCATCCCCTCTTTTGTCCTGAGTCCATGATCTAAACGAGTCACGCATACACCCCTAATACATATTTCTCGACGGTAAGGGCATTCCCAAAAGCGGAGGCACCCTAATTCATCGCTTTCTGCTGTATTTTTGCTGTCTCTGTAAATTGTGGCTATGTTATCAATGAAGTTCCGCCTTTACAAACAAAGACAAAATAAAATTGTAAAGAAGATTATGAAGTTATATTATTCACAAACCAACTATAGGCCCAGCAGTGCATTCCATGTTCTCGATTAGGGTAAGCTCTATGGAGACTACTTGACGCAAGAAGGAAGTTGAACAACGTGGCCAACACCACACCAGGGTCGATCATATCCAGCAGCAAAAATCCAAACAATTGTGTTTACTTCACGGCATGTTATTGTAAATGGAAAAAATGAAAGTCAAAGTCAGATTCGCAAAACATCAAAGCTTTTGAAAGACACCTCCTTCAGCTCGTAGGCATGCTACAATTGTAGTTGGTTGGTCCAGTATTTGCCTAAGAACTGGGGTCCCCGTAGATAAGAGAATGAAGGATAATAGTTAAGTTGGGAAGCGTGGGTGTTATTCGTCAGAAACTCGTACAATTTCCCGTAGAACTAACAAACACAAATATCGATTTCTATGTAAATTCCATACATACATATCACAAGTCAGACGAATAGTAATATAAATTATACCAATAATGCATTTTTTTCCATGGTGTATGGATAATTTCTTTTTAGTTACAAGTTCAATGCGGAAGTTTTTAATTGGACTGTTCTTGCTCCCCAAAAACCCCCCCGACTCGACCATGGTTATAATGGACTTGTAGGAGGGAAAACACAGACAAAACTCCTCACTTCATAACTGAATTTTGTCTCAGGTGTGCAAACATTCAGGTGCTGATTACTCAAAGAGTCAATACATGTCCTCATTACTCGACACACATGGCATAAGCAATAAGAGTTTACATCCTTAATGATTTCAAAGGCAGAAAATAGATTTTATATATATAAAGAGTATGTATGTAGGTGTTTTTAACTAGAGTAGATGGTTCTCATATTGCAGCAGTGAGAAGACGGGGGTGGAGTCTCGAGAGGAGGGATGGCCTGGGGGGAGGGTGGAGAAGTGGTTGTTGGATCTGAAGAAGCCCAAGGATGAAATCGGTGAGCCGGTGAGGGAATTACATAGAGATCTTTTGAAATGTTCGAACAACACTTGTGTTACTTCAGTGTAACATATACTAGTATCGTGTACATAAGCTAACAAACATGGGTTCCAATTCGCAAATTGGACGGACTTTCCTACCCTTCTCCTTGGAGCCAGATTTGCACCCTGCTGAATTCATCCTCCCTCTCAGGTCAGGCAGCGTCACCATGGACCATTTTTTTGACAGGACATTGGCCTCCCTTTCCGCCAGACATTATATGCTTAAAAGGAAGCAAAGGTAAATTCCCAGTAGCATAGACAAGTTCACTTGAGGTTTGTCATCCCTAATCTGTACATTCGATCACAATTTTTCACGATTGTAGAATCTTTCTCCGACTTTGAATTAAAGCTCTGCCTACTAAACTATTTACAAGATCTATAGATGGATTAAAAGAAAAGGACAGCAAATTCCTAGAAGCCCAACCGCTGTTTGAAGCCATTCTTGTTGCTAATTTCTGGTAGCATTTTATTTCTATGCAACGAAATCATCATTCGCACATATTAACTCAAGGGCCACATTGTCTCGCACTTGATTGCATTCAAGGCCATTTTGTGCTCTCAAACTTGCCGAAAATGATACTAAACATTTAACAAACAGGAAAACGAAGTAACAAAAACACAAAAAACCGAAAAACCCCATCAAAGCAATTCCGAATAACATTGCTTGTAGACCAGCAGCAGAGCTTACCATTGTCTCACTGGTTGGTGGTTTCTACCAAGACGCTTTCTTCACTCCCATCAAAGACCCTTGAGATGCCAATCCACGAAAAACGATACGAGACATTCGAAACAACTCGTACACAGAACGAGGGCGACCCGTGTAAATGCATCGGTTCCTCACTCGTCCAAAGGAACTGTTTCTCGGTAACTTGGCCAATTTATAACGATGCTTCTCCCGCAATTCAGTAGGAAGATCGGGATCTTTACAAAGGGCTTTATAGAGGTTTCGTTTCAATTCGTACTTAGCCGCGAGCAATCTGCGTTTGTGATCTTGTATGTTTCGCTTCTCCGATACCTTACTCGGCTGCTTAGGAGTCGAAGAGTACTGAAGGGCCGACGGGAACGAATTCCGAGGATGCAGGTGAGAGAGACTGCTGCGATTGACGACTGAGAAAAGAGCGGAGCAATTGTTGTAACTTTGATTTCCGATGACACGAATCGCTAGAGGGGCAATGGCGGAGGCCGATCTGCGAAGAATACTAGCTAAAGCCATTTCGCAGAGAGAGAGAGAGAGAGAGAGAGAGAGAATTTGGGGAAGGGAAAGGGTTTTAGGGCTGGTTTTGGTTAAGGTTCCAAACGAAGTCGTCTGATCAATTGGCCTGTAAACGACGTTAAAACAACGTGTTTTATGATTTTTTATGATTAAATTATATAGTATTAATGATATTAATTTTATTCGTAGGATATTTGGTTAAAGTGTAACCTGTTAGTTCATAAGTACTGTGACGAAACAATTGTTATATTTATCTGACATGATCACACGAGATTACAATTTATTCAAAATAATCATTTGGGGTGAATAATAATTGAGAGTTTGATGTAAAAAATATCAAAAAATTTACTAAGAGTTAAAATTTTTTAAAAAAATCCGGTACCGGCTGATACCTAGTCGATATGGACCGGTATTGAGAACGGTACGATATTAGAGACACTTGATACCGTTTTTAGTCAAAATGGTACATACCGACTGGTACAGTATCAATAACCTTGCTTTTAATACTATTTTATAAAAATAAAATTTTTATTAACTAGCGTTTGTTTATTTTTAGACCTATCAATAAAAATATATATATTTTTCTATTATTTCACCACCAAAATAATTTATGTCAGAATAAAAGGAATAGATAGCTTATTTAATCAAGTGACAGTAGCTTAGTTAACTTTTTCCCCGTGATATTGACACCAAGAATGAAGATGAAGCAAGATAAGTTTTTCTAATTTTTCGAATTACACTGGCTTTTTCTGTAGTTTTTGACAAATACACCGATCCTCTTGAAGTTTTTAAAATACTATAACATCTTGCTTTTTAAGTTATTATGCAGCTCCTATCATTAAAATTAGTTAAACTATTAAAATTTCAAATTTGATATTTTTTCTGACAAAATAAACCACAAAATAATTTATATCACATTCAAAATATCATGTATTAAATTTTTTTAGACTTTTCTAGAGCCAAAATTTGGAGAAAGTTTTGAAATTTGTCTGAATTTTAGTTGTAAAAAAATTTTAAAATAGGTTAATTCGAATTTGATATGAATTATGTTATAATTTTTTTGATCAAGAAGTTTTAATAACTTAAATAATGACGTTTGACTGATTTTAATAATAAAAAAAATAATTGTATAATAATTTAAGAAATAAAGGAGGTTAGTGTAGTTTTAAAAACCTCAAGGGGCCATTATATTTGTCAAAAACATCAGGGGAGGTCAGAGAAATTTACCCCTTTTTAATGCAGAATTTTCTGATCAAGATCAAATTTTTTTCCATAAAAGTGAAAGCATGCAGAAGATTGGAGGGATTAACCCAAATGGTAAGAGGCAAGAACATAGTTTCTCGGACAGGGACAATGAACATAACAAAATCAGCCCAATGTTTCGGGCCCACGTTCATATGAATTTGTGATTTACCACTTCGGGGATGGCGACAGACTAGTGGGCTCAATGCCCATTTACGATACTCTAGCCCAAAAGAAGTAAAATCTAACAAAACTGGAAGTACCTAAAATCCGATAAAAAAGTATTCAGATTTCAGACACACAAGAAGAAAATGAATATCGTTGACCATTATCATCCTTTGGTCACAGAGTTGAAAATGGGAATGAACTGAAAATGGTTCCAAATGGAAAAAAAATCATTAATTTTGCCTAGCTTTCTGACGGGGAACAGATTTTCAGGGCTTCTCTGTTTATGTCTTCCACCTCCTCCAGATCTTCAAAACCAACAGTTGTGATTTGTGGGGAACGTTTGTAGTTATAAAGCATACAAAGTGCCCATCTGCTTTGGAAAAGGGCCCCTGTACAGCGAAAGAAAGAAGATTTATATAGAGAGAGATTGTGTAGTTCAGACGGAGAGAGAGAGAGAGGATGAAAGACTTGCCTGGAAGCCCAGGGAAGGTGAGTGGGCTTGTGCTAAGGATAGGTCAGTGTTTGTTTGCTTCTGCTTCTATTGGTGTAATGGCGTTTGCTTCTGGCTTCTCTACCACTACTGCTTTCTGGTATCCCTTCTCTCTCTCCCTGTCTTCGTTTTTTCTTTTTCTTTTTTCCTTTTTTTTTTTCCAATTATTTCTTATCTACTTCCTCCTCCTTCCCCATTTGTTTTCTCTCTTTGATTTTAGATTTTTTTTTGTGGGCATGCCTGACACTGTTTAGATGTTAATCCCTGACACATTTTCTTTAAGATTTAATTAAAATGTTTGTGTGCACGCGAATGTATTTGTTTCTTTTGTGGTTCAATGGTTCAACAAATTGATAGTCACCACAATTAATTGGTTCATATATTCCTTTTATTGTGCTGTTGGTTCACAGATTCATTGTTCTTATGGTTCTCTTTTGGTACTGTTAAAGACTCTTAGTCTTCTGCGACAATTTCTTCCCAGTTTTGACAGATTTTTTCTGAGACTGGTTTGGGCGAAAGGATTTATGTAGAGATTTGTCAAAGGAAACAGAAATGCTGTAACTATTTCGGCTTTCTGGAAGAAAAAACTCACATTGAAATCATGGAACTCACTGCAGTGTGTCAATGACTGAATGGGTGAAGAAAATGGCATTGACACCATCGAAAAGTAGCTTCTAGCTTCCATACTCAGCTGATTGTCTCGATGTGATAACACTTGAGTTTTATGCCGTTAGCTGTCCTTGGAACTAGACCTTTAAAGATGTAGGAATTCCAGAAGGATTGGATTAAAGACTTGCTAATAAGGTGGTGTTGACAATCTCATCTACTGCTGTAGCGCTTTTTACTCTTGACAGCACGTCTAGGTGTCCAGAATCTCGTATGAGTTGGCTTGTTTATTCCATTTGGTGCTGCACATTTTGTTTATCACATGGGAACGTACAAGGCCATTTGGGTAATGCTCATTTGTCACATCACATGATTGTAGGCCAACAGAGATAGACAGTGATATACACGGAAAAATGTTCAACTAGATTTGGTATATTTGATTAGATTCGAGTTGTTAACATTCTTGAGTAGGCAATATACGTGCTGATTGTATTGGCCTTTGGTCTTAACATTGTTTTTGAAAGTGTTCATATAATATTCGGGAGTTTCTCTCTTTTCTTCCTCACGGAATCATGGAAAAGAAACTCAAGTGGAAAATGGCGTCCTGCTCGTTCCCTGCGTTACCTTCTAAGTCAGCTGTGGAAGAAAATTGCCCATCACACTAGTTCGACATTCTACAAGCAAAATAGGGCTAGTGCTCGAGGGCAGGGTTCTATACAATTTATGATACAATCACGATGAAGAATAGGAATAGAAAGCAGTGGTGCAGTTTTTATGTCAACTGCATTATGTGATGAATTAGTCGCGTTGCGTTTAAGATTTTACTCGTTCCAGGACACTTGGGTATAACAGGACCTTGTGGATTGAGGGGATTCAAGGGAATGGATTCGGGTTCAATCACTCAAGGAGTATCACTTTGATTTTCGAATGAATAGCTTACCTATAGGTTTTACTGATGTGAATGGAAAGATTTGAGAGGCTTATGTAACTGGATATGAGATTACAAGGTGAGAGAAGATATTTGAATTCCAGCCAAGTAGGGTTTTAGTTGCTTAAGGATGGAAAAAGGATATACATCCTCTACTTACTATGTTCACCTTCCTACATCTCCATCTTAGGCAACAAAAGCAAAGAGCATGGGTCCTGACGTTGCAAGAAATAATTGAAATTCAATTTCTTCCCTGATTTGTGTGGTTATATTAGCTTTTAATTATTTTCTTCTTCAATATCAGCTCCTCTAAATGCTGCTAAAGATAAGAAACTTAGTTCTGGCTTTTGACATTTTTATTGTGCTGTTGCCTGGCAAACAAGATCTAGGAGAAATAATCATATGAATGAGCTAAGGACAAAGGTGTGGTTTGTGGACTTGCATGCTCGGGTGCATATCTTGAGCTGCTGTGTTGCGTGTGTTGAGGGTAAACAGTAATTTAATTGTACATCTCCCTAATATCTTGAGGTCTTAGATTAGTTGTTCGTTAACAATTTGACATGGTATTAGAGCAAGCAAATGTCCTTGTGTTTGAATCCACCACCTATCTGATAATTATAGTACTAGAATGTGTTTGAACCGGATATGACAGGGACTTCAGCACAACTCAAGGTGCAAGTTGAGCACATAAATAAGTTCATTGACTTCAGTCTCTTTGTCGCTAGTTATTTATGACTTTTATATGAGTTGGGTGGTTAAGAGTTAGAATTTGGCATGTTCATGTGCATGTTGGTTTCCGCCCATGGTGGTGAATGCAGGGGCAAAGCTTGTATGGACTAGGCCCGTAAGCGTTGATAGCACCTGAGAGGTTTTGAACCTAAAATCTTAGGAGAGAGCAAATCCCTAAGACTTGGGCCTTAACAACCAGACTGTTAGAATATTAGAATAATATAGTTAAGTTAATCCCACATTGGTTATGTGAGGAAGCCTGTAGTTTATGCACTCTATATAAATAAAACTATTGTGTTACGGTGAATGATCATCCTAAACACTTCTCTCTTTCGTTTATATCCTATTATCATGGTATCAGAGCATGATCTAATTCCACCCTAGATTAAACCCTAACCCTAGATCTAACCCTAGAAATAACATCAGATATTATTTCACCCTAGATTAAACCCTATCCCTAAATAAAACCCTAACCCTAATATTCAACCACCTCTCCTGTCGCCACTAGCCTCCCTTTGCTCCTCCCGTCGCCTACTCTGCTGCCGCCAAAAGCCACCTCCTGCCGTCTACTCTGCTGCCGCTAGAAGCCAGCCGCCTCCCTTTGCTTCTGCCGCTACCAGCCTCCTGCCGCCCTGCTTCTGCCGCTACCAGAAGCCACCTCCTGCCGCCCTGCTTCTGCCGCTACCAGTCCATTGGTTTCTCTTCCGCCCACCCACCATCTGCCGCTACCACCTGCTACCGCCCACCCACCATCTGCTGTCCTATTGCTGCCCCAACTACCAGCCCCCACCAGACCACTGCTGCGCTGCTGCACCTGCTGCAGCCAATTGCCACCCACCCATCAGACCGCTGCTGCACTACTGCACCCTGACCTATGTGCCCTACTTGACTAGCGATGTTTTCCGCTATTGGTGGTCGATCCGCTCCTCGCCCCATTCGTTGCACCTTGCGATTGATTATCTCGATCTGTATGTCTTCTTGTTGATTTGATCGGATCTACCTATTTTAAACCATTGGTATGTTGTTATCCTCCGTTATTTGGTTGCTTGATTAAAGGTCGTCGTTGGTATTTGATTGCCCTTTTGCTGTGTGGCTTCTTCATTGTCTTTTGATACAATAACTGAACGGGGATCTGAGTCTACCGCCTCTCATGTTATTCCTACTGTTCCTAGTTCTTCTCGCTTTCGTGACAGGCGGCCTATTACCTCTATTCTTCTGAATGATAAGAATTATGCTCTTTGGGCTAAAACTGTTGAGGTACATTTTGAGGGCGATTCAACCTCACAGTGGCATACTGATGATCCTCCTCTCAAAACCAGTCCATTGTTTTCGGCCTGAAAATCTGAAGATGCTTGCATTCGTACTGACTTATGAAATAGTGTGGAATCTCATATTAGTGATCCTTTGATGTTTTTACATACTGCCAAGCACGTCTGGAAACAGACTCAGGAGATGTATTCTGGGGTTAATAATCTTTGATGGACATATGATCTTCATCAAACGTTTTTCTCTCTAACCATGGGTGAACACACTTTGGAATCTCATTATGCTCGGTTTTGCAGTCTTTGTGAGGAGCTCAAAATTGCTGAGCCTATTTTTGCCGATATTCAGGTTATGGAGCGCCAGCGACAGTCTCTGTTTGTTGCTTGCTTTCTCTCCAGTTTGCCTCCTACCTATGATTCCGTCCGTTCACAGCTTTTGGGAGACCGGACATTACCCTCTCTTGGTGAGGTCTTCAGTCGTATCCGTCAGGCCACCATCTCTGACATTGGTTCCGTTTCTGGATCTCAGTTACCCTCCAAACGCTCCTCTTTAGTTACTACAGTTTCCCGTGGTGGTTATAGACGTGGTGGCTTGCCGTCAGGGGGAGTCAGCCGTGGTAATATCAGTCGTGATTCACGCCGAGGAGGATTCAGCCGTGGTAATTTCAGCCGTGATTCGGGCTGCGGTTCTAGTCGCGACTCTGGCCGTGGAGGTCGATCCCCTGGAGGAAGTGGCTGAGGCCGTGGGTGGGTGACTCGTCACTGCACTTGGTGCAACATTGATAATCATACCATTGACTATTGTTGGGATCTCCATGGTCACCCTTCTGCTCACCAGGTCACAGTTTCTGAGGATGATAATATACAGTATTCTTCCAGTACTGCTCCTCATGTAGTTACTATTCTAGAAGAAGAGTATCAGCAATTTCAACAATATCAGTCTGTTCAGAATTCCACCTCCACTGCTACGCTTGCTCAGACAGATCCACCTTCTACCTATCTTGCTTCCAAATCTCTGTGGGTCATTGACTCTGCGGTTTCTGATCATATGACTGGTGCTCCTACTACCTTGTCTGATTGTCGTCCCTCTGGGACATCTTCTCGTGTCACTTTAGCTGATGACTCTACTACTCCTATTGTTGTTTTTGGTTCAGTCGCTTTAAATTCTTCTCTTTGTTTAGACTCTGTTTTACATGTTCCTTGTTTTCCTTTTAGTCTTATGCCTGTGAGTAAAATTACCAAATCTTTAAACTGTTCAATCACATTTTTTCCTGATTCTTGTATCTTTCAAGATCTCCGGACGAGGACAAAGATTGGTGGCGGTGTTGAACGCGGTGGTCTATACTACTTTTTAGATGGCGAGCCGTCTCCTTTTGTTGCATTTCAATCCACCATTTCACCTTACCAACACCACTGTCGCCTTGGCCATCCGTCGCTTTCCACCCTTAAACAGCTGGTCCCTTCATGTCGTAGTGTCAAGTCGCTTCCCTGTGAAGCTTGTGAGTTTAGTAAGCATCGTCGTGTTTCTTTCTCTCCACGAGAAGAGCGTCGTGTGTCGAGTCCTTTTCATTTAGTTCATTTAGATATTTGGGGTCCTATGCGGGTCCCCTCACGTTTTCACTTTCAGTATTTTGTGATATTTGTTGATGATTATTCTCGTGCTACATATATTTATCTTATGCAACACCGGTCTGAGTTGTACTCCATTTTTAAATCATTTTATGAGGAAATAAAAACACAATTTGGTGTGCCTATTCGCCTATTTCGGTCTAATAATGCTCGTGGATATTTTAATCAATCTTTATCACGATTTTTGGATGCACATGGGATCTTACACCAGTCCTCTTGTGCTCGCACTCCACAACAAAATGGAGTTGCCGAACGCAAATTGGGCCACATATTGAACGTCACTCGTGCTCTTTTATTGCATATACAGGTTCCCAAATCTTATTGAAGTGATGCCGTCCTTATTGCCGGTTTTCTTTTTAATCGGATGTCGTCTCTTGTCTTAGGTGGCCAAATCCCATATACTTTACTATATCCTGCTCGCCCCCTTTACCCTCTTTCTCCTCGGGTTTTTGGGTGCACCTATTATGTTCATGTCCTGGATCCTGGTCGGGATAAACTTGATGCCCGATAGACCAAGTGTGTGTTTTTGGGCTATTCCCGCACTCAAAAAGGCTACAAATGTTATTCACCCACCTTTCGCCGTCAGTTTGTGTGTGCCGATGTTACTTTCCATGAGTTTGCCTCTTATTTTGCAGGTTCTCCTTCCTTTTCTGAGGCTACGCCCGTTCCCATACCCCGATTGGACCCCTTTATGCCCCCCTTTACAGGTCTATGCTCGCCGTCCCAAAAGTTTTTCGGCTTCACTTCCACCCGCTCTTGACTCCTCTTCTCCGCCCCAAGATCCGCCTCCGCCGCCGTCTCCTTCTCCGGCCCCTCCATCTTCCGCTTCCTTACTCATTGCCCTTCGCAAAGGTATTCGCTCTTGTAATACTTCTCATCTTTTGGCTCAGTTTGTTTCTTCTGCTCATCTTTCACCCTCTCTGCGTGCCTTTTCTTGTTCTGTTTTCTCTATTTCTGTTTCTAACACTGTTCAGAAGGCTATGTCTATTTCTGAGTGGCGGATAGCTATGGAGGAGGAGATGACTGCTCTTCACACCAACCATACTTGGACATTGGTTTCTCTTCCGCCTAGGAAGTCTACTGTTGGGTGTCGCTGGGTGTTTACTATTAAGTTTCATCCTAATGGGATGGTTGAGCGCTACAAAGCTCGTCTTGTGGCCAAGGGTTATACTCAGACCTATGGTGTCGACTATGCCGAAACTTTCTCCCTAGTTGCCAAACTCCGCTCCGTTCATCTTCTTATCTCTCTTGCCTCCAATTTTGGTTGGCCCCTTTTCCATTTGGATGTCAAAAATGTCTTCTTACATGGCGACCTTGCCGAAGAAGTTTATATGGAGCAACCACTTGGGTTTGTTGCTTAGGGGGAGTCCTCGCATGTATGTCGCTTTCGGAAAGCTCTCTGTGGGCTAAAACAATCTCCGAGGGCTTAGTTTGGCAAGTTCAGTGATGCTGTTCTTCGGTTTGGTATGAACCATTGTCATTCTGATCATTCTGTCTTTTCTCTCGCATCTGACCAAGGGCGAATATTGTTGATCGTCTACGTAGACGACATTATTATTACAGGTGATAATAAGAAAGGCATTGATGATCTGAAATTGTTCCTACAGCGTCAGTTCCATACTAAAGATTTGGGGAAGTTGAGATATTTCTTGGGTATTGAGGTGGCCCGGTCTAAGGAAGGTTTTAACTTATCACAAAGAAAATATGTGCTGGATATTCTCGAAAAGACTGGCTTACTAGGGTCAAAGCCTGTTGAGACTCCTATAGATCCTAATATCAAATTGTATGTTGATCAAGGGGAGTTGCTTTCTAGTCCCGATCAGTACCGTCGCTTGGTTGGAAAGCTGTATTATCTTACTGTTACATGTCCGGATATTTTCTTTGCAGTTAGCCTGGTTAGCCAGTTTATGTCTGCACCTCGTCTTCCACATTGGGAGGTTGTTCTAAGAATTGTGAGGTATCTGAAGCCTCATCCGGGGCGTGGTCTGTTTTATCGTACTAGTGAGCACTTACGTGTTGAAGCATTCACTGACTTTGATTGGGCAGGAAGCCCGATCGACAGAAGATCTAGTACAGGATATTGCATTTTTCTCGGAGGAAATCTTATTAATTGGAAAAGTAAAAAGCAGACAGTAGTTGCGCGGTCTAGTGCCGAGGCCGAGTATAGAGTGATGGCTCACACGACTTGTGAGATTGTGTGAATTCGTTCATTTCTTGAGAAAATAAAGTTTCCAGTACAGTTGCCTATGAATCTGTATTGTGATAATCGAGCTGCTATTCACATAGCATCCAATCCAGTTTTTCATGAGAGAACTAAACACATCGAAGTAGACTATCATCTTGTACGAGAGAAACTGACCAGTGGTGTTATTGCTACTCCTTTTGTGTCTACCAATGCCCAGTTAGCCGATATGTTTACTAAATCATTGTTCAAACAACGGTTGGAGTTACTTTGTGACAAGCTGAGACTTATTGATATTTATTCTCCAGTTTGAGGGGGAGTGTTAGAATATTAGAATAATGTAGTTAAGTTAATCCTACATTGGTTATGTGAGCAAGCCTGTAGTCTACGCACTCTATATAAATAAAGCTATTGTGTTAGGGTGAATGATCATCCTAAACACTTCTCTTTCGTTTATATCCTATTATCACAGACCAATCTTGGGGTTCTGATGGGGTGTGCTTTGCTGCTCTTCTGAAATTCGTCTTTGATTCCTTTGTTTCTCTGGCTTGCTACATGTTCTCACTTTTCATTTCATGCGTATTTAATTGCATGATTGGGGCTATCCTCACTTATCAATATTGTCCATTTTTGTGTTTCAGCTATTTAATTGCCTCAATGGGTCTTCAAGTCTCGTGGAGTTTTGGACTCGCGTGCCTTGATATTCATGCGCTGAGGCTAAAAAAAGACCTGCGTAGTCATTTTTTAATGAGCCTGTTTGTTGTCGGCGATTTTGTAAGTAATTTTACCTCAGAAATCAGTTGATCAAAAATTTAGATACGTCATGTCATATTTTAATGAGATGAGACCTACTGTGGGTAGCGAACTTGGCATCTAGCACACTGCTTATTGTCTTGGTGATCTTTCTAACAGCACCCAACTGAAGTGTACGAGTATTTGTAAAACCTCAAGTTTGAGATGGTCTCTTAGTGCTCTCTCCCAAAAATAGTACCACGGATTCTGTACTGAAAACCAAATTATGATATCTTTCTCAATACAAAATTTCTCAAATTATGTAATCGGGTTACTTCAACCATCATTTCACATCATATGGACTACTGCATTGCATCACGATACATGAGAAAATGATCATATAACTGTCTTCTGTAGCAACGCTAATACATCCTGCCACACAAAAAAAAATCAGCACTTGTGTTTTCCTTTTGGTTTCCTTCAATTCGGGCCACTACCGGAATGTAGAGGGTCATAGTTTCAATCATAATCTTTATGACCAAAAATCTTGTCTGGAGATATCATCAAAAGGAAGTTCGTTGTTTGATGTGTACTGAACAAAGTGATTGATTGGGATGGCAGGTAACCTGTGTTCTATCACTTGCAGCAGCATGCTCATCAGCCGGGGTGGTTATTCTGTTTAGTAGAGATACCGATTTCTGCCGGGTAGAGAAGCAACTGGGGTGCAGCATGTTCAAAGTTTCTGTAGCTTTGGCTTTCGTTTCATGGTTCCTCCTTGCAGTATCTTCTTTTGTCATGTTTTGGCTTCTGGCCTCCGTTTGAATCATTCTTTTACCTCCCATGCTAATCAAACGCAGTGTATATGTTTTGGTACATATATTGCAATTCCTGAACACAGTTACTGAAACGGTTCATTATTTTCCCCTCTTAATTTTGTTTTTGGTAGTACAGGGTTCAGATCAATTGAAATCTCGTTATAGAGAAATTATTCGGAGTCCAAGATCACTGGTCTCGAATTTTTACAGCAGCATGTTTTTGCTAACCGAGCCCTACTACTTGGTGTAGACCCTCATCACACATTTGCAGGGGTGATAAAGAGTGGATTCGGAAAGACTGTAGTGCACATGTAAATAGGTTGTAGTAAAGTTTCATGTAGTGCGGACAAAATGATATAATTTTGTCAATCTTGTTCTCAAATTTATATCGTTTTTTATCTCATGCATTTTAATATCAATTCGCAAAATGATATAATTTTGTCAATTTTGTTCTCAAATTTATATCGTTTTTTATCTCATGCATTTTAATATCAATTCGCGTGATAAGTCAAACCGATGTAATTTCAAAGACAAGGCGGATTAAATTACACCATTTTACTCGCATTACACTGAACTATAGAGAACTGCACTACAACTCTCTCAAATTCAATAAAAGTTTCAGGATCATTGGCTCATTGCTCCTAGACTTGTGAATAATTTATTCCTCGTTATGTGAAATAAATGAACACCTCCATGAGAGGGCTAATCTGGAAATACATGTAATGAAATATTCAACATCTATAACTTCACTAAAAGAGGAAGAAAAAAAAACAAGTCATCGATTATTTCTACACATAAATTAATATTACACCTCACACTAATAATAATATAAAAGTCCTCACATAAGAGCACTGGCCCTTAAGAAATGTAGCTCTTGCACCATCCAACAAATAGGCACAATGTTTTATGCTTGCTGAGGAGGAAAACTACAAACAACCCCAAAACGAATCTTCTTTTTGAATCAAACACAATAGGTTACTATTCCCAACACCATACCTTCACATAACTATCTCTGGCTTCAAAATGCTGGATTTTATCTCTTTGTGTGGCAAAACAACACCCCCATTGCTGTAAATTTCATCGCAGACATGAACATCTTCTCCAAGAATGGTCATGTTCTCGACGCGGGCCCATTGCCCTACGGTAGAGTGCCAACCGATGATACTACTTGAAACGCAAGAGTGTTTCTTGACGCGAACCCCACGCATTATCGTGCATCTAGAGAGTCTAACTCCTGACTCGATCACACAGCCTGGCCCAATTGCAACATCAGGCCCAATCAAACACCCTTCGCCAATTTTTGACGTCTCTTCCACCAGGACATTTCCAACAATGTGGGGTCCGGTAGCCAATTTAGATGAGGCTTTCTTTCTCAATGACTCTAGGTAGAGTCTGAGGCCGGTGATGTAGTCTCTCGGCTGCCCAATGTCCATCCAAAAGCCTGGCAAAACCATGGCGAAAAGCTTTTTCTCCGCTGCAATTTTCGGGAATACCTCCTTTTCAATTGAAGTGGGCCTCAGTTGAATCCGATCAAGAACTGATGGGTCCAGCAAGTAAATCCCGGCATTTATCTTGTTACCCACGAATATTTTGGGCTTTTCAACAAATTTCTCAACTTCCCCAGTTGATTCTTCCATGACAACCACACCATATTTTGATGGCTCGTCAACCTATATAAACAACTAGAATGTTTCAAAAGGTCTTAACTAGAGAATCCTGGAATAACTGGTAAGAAGAAATATATGGATTGAAGTTTACCTTGGTTACCATTAAGGAAGCCTCACCTCCATGGGATTTGTGGAACTCAATCATCTCTTTGAAAGGGTATTCACTGATGACATCACTGTTAAGAACAAAGAATGGCTCACCAGATTCATCTATAAGTTTGTCCCTAGCCAGAGCCAGAGGGCCTGCAGTGCCAAGTGGCTCGGTCTCTTGTGAGCATGTGATCTTGATTCCAAGTTTAGTCTCAAATTCCTTCAAGAAGTTCAACATTACCTGCAGAAACAAGTTATTTTTTTCTTTATCTAACCGTGAGAGAGTTCAGCAAATAAATCCACATCAGCAATGTCTAAGCACCACGTTAATTTTTTTGAAGCAAAGAGGGCCACTGAATTTTACCTCTGGTTGGTAATTGATAGCTAGAACCACTTCAGTCACTCCAACAGCCTTGAGAGCCTCGATCTGTTACAATTCAAATACAGATCACATGAACACAGGGTGAGCAGCCACATGCAATTATGTACAAAGAGCAGAAAGACAGGACACACGGTCAGTAGACAGTTCATACTGTATAATTACTAGAACAATAGGTTTTTTTTAGGAGAACTAGAACAATAGTATAGTCCATACAGATATGCATGCCATATAGATGAGATTCCCTCTTCATTCAGATAGAGATGGATCTTTTCCAGAGAACTTCACTCCTAATACAAGTAAGATATATGGTAAAAAAATTATTAACTCCCCTTGTATGCTGAAGCCAAAGATTGATTAATACCAAAAACCGGAGATTGAGTTGCAAAATTCAAAAAAACCAGAATTATCAAGGCACGTAGCTTGGGATTGGGAACCTACGTGTTTTCAGAAACTACCTGTTTCTCCACTGGAGACTCAAAAGAAGAAGTAAATAAGCAAAATAAATTTTACAACACGAATTACTCAGAACATTCTTGACATGTATTATTTGTGTCAAACACATAAGATCATACAACCTATACATAGAAGGGAGGCAACCAAGAAATTTATCATACCACCGCTTATCAATCTGAATTGAACTCATAAAAACAAATACTGACCAAAAAAAAAAGCTCATACCTGATGTAGGATCATGGGTTTATTAGCAAAATCCACAAGGGGCTTCGGAACACTAAGTGTTAATGGCCTCAACCGAGTTCCGAAACCTCCAACAAGAATAAGAGCCTTCATTGCAAGATGTCCTGCTTATCCTGTCGATCAAATGGTCAGAATGTAGCTAAAGTTTATCATAAACTGACACTTAAATTAGACTGTGGTAAGATGATGTATTCCCATCCTTCGTACTTATTCACACAGGAAGGATGAAGGCTGCATCCTACAGAACCTTATATAGACATTCGTGGATCCAGAGAAATGACCATGAACTGGTCTCCAAGTGTGTCCGTACTTTACTAAATGTTGTTGTGCCGAGCTTGACATGAAGTCACCAAATGCAAGGTAGAGGAATGCAACACCAATCACCAATGGAAGCAGGAAAAAGAAAAAGGAAAAGGACCCAAGGTTTGAATCCAGGCTAGAAGGCAACCGGAAAAGATCATACAAGGGTCAAAATACGAGCATAATGTTGTGAACCGAACTTAGCAGTAAATCTGCAGGACTTCCCCACAAAATTTGAGTTGTGTTTTCTCAAGGTAGGGAAGATCCAACGAAATGGTTTGAGCAGGTAGAAGGATACAAAGTCCAACCACAACATAAACTGGAACTATAAAACCGTTGAATTTTATGATGGCCGACTACTTAAACATAAAAATTATGAAATACTCCAGATTCAACTTGGGAGTTAACTTTAGTTGAAGTCTCAGATGGTTAAAGCTAATTTAAATATCAAATTGGCAAAAAAAAGCAAAATTATTTATTATTTCATTAGTAGATCCAAAGGACTTCATTCGATGTTAGAATCACCAAATAAAAGGCTAGAAACCTTAATGGCTTAATCTTGCAAAAAGCTTTTGCTATTATCAGGTCGAGCAGTTCTTGTTCTCAGCTCTCTGTATTTTGGACAGGCGATAATACAGAGTAATTCGTTCACAAGCAATGCCGGTTTCACTCCTTAGATTACTACACAACAGAGGTGAAAATGGAGTTTTGGATTTCACACACAATGTTCATTGGGGGAATTTTTCCGGAGTCTCCGTATCCATCACTAGAAGAAGTACGAACTAACGATAAGAATTTACTTTACGGATAGCAACAACTACTCGAGAATTTGGTTGGCAAAATTCCCAATTACAGACACAAATCAGTAACAATTATCAACAATATGAGCTCGCCTTGTGAATTTAGTTTTGATCAGAGGGATTCCCGATTGAAACAACAGAAGATTTTGCAGACTGAAAAATAAGACAACTGGAGCTCTCATCAATTGACTAGAAGATACGCTACAAAAGCTTTCTTCATTCAAATTAATCATCCTGTAAGTGAGGGTAAAAATCAAACTTAGTCACAGAATGCAACAAAGATCATCAGGAAGAATACATACATATATATCTAACAAAATACATGTATACACACACAAATGTAGAAAGGGATGCATAATAAGCATTGAACATCGAAATTAACAACTTTCAACAACCAACTAAGTAAAATTGCGATAAGATCTTGACTAAATTGTGAGATTGTTCTTAAATCTCCCAGAAAGCACGGAAAACATATCAAAAGATGTGTCACGCAGTTCAAAACGAACAAATTCCCTTCAAAGAACCAATAATCACCAGAGTCAGCAGATCTATAGAAACAGTTCAAAACAAAACGCTGATTAAGAGCATAATTAGCAGCTATTCACCTCAGATCGGAAGGTGGAGTGAGTTAGAAAGAAAGGAGCCCAAGTTAGCTTCGACAGTTGAATCTGACTCGAACCGAGTCAGAATTTCCCCGTCTCTCTCTCTCACAATCCCGAGGGCTTCCGTCGGTAGTTAGAAGTCACACAGATTAGATACAGTTTATATAGAGTTAGATATATGCTTCCATGGGTGTAAAGTTAACCAACCCAGACTGTGGGACCTGAAAATAAAAGAACGAAAAAAATATTTGAATATTTCTGAAATGATTTTTGAGAAAAAAATTTTAAGATATAGCTTGATATAAATATTTTTAAAAAAATTTGAGAGTTAAATTTTTTCAGTATTTTCAAGCAATTATACTCCCTTCCTATGTAAATTACTGTTCGTGTTAGAGCATATTTAAAAAATATCAAATTTTGAGGTGTCAAATATTTTTGATTGCCTATGTGGCCATTTGACATTCAATTTTTTGATCTTCAATAAAAATGTCAAATTGTGACGTTTAAGATAAAAAAAACATTTAAAATTGAGACATTTAAGAAAAAAATATTTGACATTTGATACTAAGTAGCTTTTTTAATTGTCACATAGAATTTGACAATAATTTTAACATATTTGTTGGGATTAGTTTTAATGTTATTTTTTAAAAACTCAATTGTCATATTGAATTTGACATCTTTATTGGAGATGTCCTTAGCCATCAAAATTTTTAAAGGACAATATGGATAATGTGTGAATACAATTAAAGAGAGAATTAATTGAGAAGGAGAAATTAATAATTACTTAATTTGTTTACTTTTTATAAAAGGAAAATATATATTTCCTCCGTCCAAATTTATAATCCCTCTTCGAGATTCTAACTTTTTAAGAGAACGTAATAATTACTGTAAAAAGTATTATTCTTTCCAAATATGCCCTTAAGGTAGAATTTCAATTGGTCTTTTTTTAAAAATTTGATTGATGTGCACAGTATAAATTTTATTTAAACAAATGGACAAATTTTTTTTACCAAATTTCAATTGTTATTTTTGAAAAGTGGACTTTCATTTTGAAACGTCCTAAATTGAAATAATAGACTATGAAAATGAGATAGAGAGAGGATATGATTTATTTATTTTGTAATTAATGGAAGTTAATATGAGTGACTGGAAGAAATAAAATTGTAAATAATTTTAATTTGTCCCGACTCAATTCGAGCAATACGCACATTGCATTAATCCCAAGTTGGTAAAAGGGTTATACATTGTCCAAGTACACAAAATAAAGAATAACATCATGTTTTATTTATTCTTGCCAAGAATTATTAATTAGTTCTTACATCTACAAATTTTGGTATATAGGTTGGGAATATTAAATCCTCATTGGAGGAGATATACTAACTCGTCGAATAACATGTTTGGAATTTAAAGAACAAAACAATCACCGAATATATTACACCCGAATTATTATATCGATGACCATACTTTATCGGGCATGTGGCTACTAACAACCAAGATGAAAAAGACATAGTTTTGTAGCAAAGTATTAAACTTTTTCCCACAAGTTACAATTGAATTCTTTTACTTTGTCAAAAAAAAAGGAGTTCAATTTTTTTTTGTGTGTGTGTAGAATAGACCTTATTTCATAAGTACAATGAGTGCATAGCAGGTGTTATCTACGTTATTAATAATCTATTGTGTATAAGAAAGATAAAAAAATAGAAATAAAATAATTTGGCAAAAACTTACTTGTTTTCGGAACGAATTCCAGTAATCAAGCAATTTGTGGAATGAATCGGTAGAACATGAATACTTACTGATCGAGATTTGTGTTTGACACAATCTCCTTAAGACAAAATACATCCTCGCTACAGTGTTACGAGATGAATTGGCGTCTGTCTCCCAAGATGTAACGATCAACACTAGTAGTAGCAACACTGCAAACTACTAGTCAAAATGCTATGAATGCGAGGTACGAGGTCTCAAAAATTAAGTACTAAAATTGGACTGGATTGGCCTTTTATTTATAGGCTGTAAAAAGGTGCAACTTTGTCTATAAGTTGCACTAGTTCGACCTAAAACAGGTAATAGGTGCACCGGTTCAGTTGGGTAAACTGATTCGGTTAAGTTGTATTAGTTCAGCCCAAGGGATGCATACGTTGGGCATTTAAATGGTTAGGAACCGGGTCCAAGACCAACGGTCAAATTCTGTTGGGCCACGCGGTCAGAAACGGACCAACTGGTTAACCGGATCTAAATAAATAAAATTCTAAAAGAAAACTTATTTAATTAATTAAATAAATTTTCAACAAAAAGAATATTATCTAGATGACTCGAATCCAAACCCGAACTCGCCCGGTCGGATTGACGGCGGCGAGCGCGTGGTAGTTTGGGCCAAAGCTCATGCTACCTAAGTCCTTTTCTATCTACAAAAATGGGGTGCCCCTTGAGACCCAAACCCTTAACCAATATTAAGTTATATAAGCCACTTGAAAGTTTCACATTTTTTCTATGTGGGACTAACATCATTTTCAACCAAAATGACCAATTTTTAGAGCCTACTTTAGATTCAATTCTTAATTCACATATAAATGGTTTTGTCCAATCAAATATACAATCTTAAGCTCCATGTGTATATAAAAATATTGCCACTTAGATTCACACATAAAAATATGTAGAATTCACTTTTATTTTAACTCAAACTTAGCTAAAATTATGTTTTTTCAAACTATTTTTCCAACAGCAGGTACCACAAACTTGAAAGTAATAACATGTTGTGAGTTCCAATGATATTCTCACAACATTCTTTAAAAGAACAAATTAAAGTATAGAATTCAGAATATATTGTTTATACGCACGAGATCATTAATATACACGAGATCATTATTAGACACAAGTCTATTTAGAGATCGAATCACACATACTTTACAAATAAATCTTCTATTATCACCTAAAATGTATGCACTAACAGAGTCCATACACTCTCGACTAAGATCTAATAAAAATGGCGTGTCATATGCTTGTTGAACGGCTATAGTAACGCTATTTCTGAACCAAAAAAGAAAGGGTAAATTGCACTGATCTTCCCTCAAGTTACCATACATACAAGACTTCTTTTGAACTTTAGATAAATGTACGGACTATTCCTACTTTACAAAATATTTAGGAGATTCCTCTCTCTCATTAACTTCCGACAACAATGTAACACCTTATGTATACCACTGATCGAATAACTTGTTGGAGTCTAATTACACTGCCCAAAATACTTAAGCCCAATTTACTCGTAGTAATATACATGATTTCTTATATACCTAAGATCACCTATGTAGACTTTCGATATGGGACAGAATGTTACAATGCCCCCATCTTTAAGATCTCACGCTCTCGCGAGTGGCTGAACATTAGAATCACTACGACCTAACTCCACGTCTGTTTCCTAGTGAACAAAATAAATTGCGACCCAACTCGATCTTGTACACAGATCACTCTAATACCGTCCTATAACACCCAATGTACACAACTGACCCAATAACTTGTTGAAGCTTCACTACATGGTTCAACATACTTAAACTCAAGTTACTAGTAGCAGTATACATAGTTCTCTATATATCCAAGATCACTCATGTAGACTTTCGATGTGAGACGAGATGTTACAAACACCATTAATTTTGATTGATAAAAGACCAAAATACCCACATTTAGTCTTTTTATCTTTCTTTTATTTATATATTTAGTTTATTTACGTATGCGCGAGCTCGCGCGCGCGCACACACAGAGAGAGAGAGAGAGTACAAAATAATATTCAAAATTCGAGCTTAAGAGTTAAAATTAAATTAGACTTAATTTATATTGATTAAATTTGTACAAATAAATATGCATCTTATATTTTCGTAACTATTTTTCTTACAAAATATTATATTTTTAACCTAATGTATCTTTTTATGTTTGCGTTCTTTATATACTTTACCTAATAGAAGTCCATGTATATTTTTAGCTTACCTCATCAAAAAAAACTATCACGACTTTTGATTTCTTTTTTTATTCGAACTTTAAATGCTTATTAAACTTGGGTTATATTTATTGACTTTGAAATATTCCTTACACATCCTATATTTTAGTAAAAATTATTTAATTATATAAAAACAAATTTTCTGTGACGATTTGCTCCCGACTTGTACAATATTATCTGCTTTGGTTATCAAAATTTCATGGACTTTCCAATACATAACGCATCTTTGAATTACTCTAGGACAAACACGCTTAACTGTGAAGTTCCAATGAGTTTTGGCACCATCGCAGTTTTTTAAAATGTCTTGTACAAGGAAAATTCATGATTTTATAAATACCGCCGAACTTACATCCACCAAGTGATATGGGATTCTTGACCACCCATTCGGATGTCCCATTGAGACTTCATCTCTTGTACGCCGGCCTCACAGCTAGCACCACAACCTTGCTTGAGTGCCACAATCTCCTCCACTTAGGAACACACGTTTTCATGTGAAACCAAAATTTGTCCCACATTTTTTGTTGTTGCAGGCTCTGATACTATTTGTAATGCCCCATATGCCCAATAACTTGTTAGAGTTTAACCACATGACTCAAAATGCTTAAGTCCAAGTTACTAGTAGTAGTTTATATGGCTTGCTATATGTCCAAGATTACCCATATAGACTTTCGATGGAGGACGGGATGTCACACTAATTTCTACTTAATAAATCTCGTTATTTTTTGTCTCCTATATGTATTTTATCTAATAAAAAGCACCTGTATATCCTAACCTGTCATATCAAGAAAAAAGCTCTCTGAGTTTATTTAAAAAACAAATTAATATTTTTATTAGAAGATTAAATTTAACTTTGGTTGATCTTGTGTAATTATAATTATCTTGTGGCGTTTAGATTAATTAAGTTTTAAGATCAAGTAAGATGTTATGAAAATTAATTTAAATCTTAAATTACTTTTTGAATATTTAAGTATGAATTTGAAAAGTTGTTAAACCAAAGAGTCACTTAGGTTTTCTTTTCATTTTCTATTTGACTTTCAAAATTTAAAACTTAAGTATTTAAATTGAGTGAGTAATATTTTAGATTCTATAAATAAAAAAACATTACTTAAATAATTCACTGTCACATATCCTTCTCAGGGTAACTCTCACAAAAAGTTGTATTGCAATAATATATAGTAATAAATAATAAACTAAAATAATGCGTACCAATTAAAAAATATAGGTAAAATCTTTACGGTACACCTATGTGTGCCATAACTTTCTCCTAGGTGCTACTACTATCAACCCTTTTTTAGTGTTACATTGCCAAATAATAGCATCATGTTGTGGGCAATTAAAACTGCGTCTGCACTAACAAACTTTTTTATTTATTTTAAAAAATTGAGTTAAATCATCTTATTCACATCTTGATTAATTTTTTAAATTACTAACAAAATCCTAGTGACATGCACAAACTTTATTGTTGGTGTCTTGGTGGTTTACTGGTATGAGTCCAATACGAGCGTAGAAGAATAAAGTTTTTTACGTACTCTCGATAATACTTTCACTCGATCAATTCCTTTGTTAACATGCACACTCAGAATCTTTATACAAATATTTGGATAAAACTCACCTTTTAAAAATGCCCAATCCTTCAAAAGTGCAAGGGTACCCAATTGTTTTATAAGAAAATGAATACAGAGTGAATAAGGTGCCAAAACATTCAACGAAAATGGGTGTTTTTCAATAGTTTTATTTCCACGATCAATTCTCACTTGAGAGAGAGAGAGAGACAGAGAGAGAATTTTTGGGAAGGTAGGCTCGCATGGTTGGACTATAATACAGGCATTCAATCACTCACATGCCAAAAAGTTGTCGACAAGGACATAAGAAGCAACCTCCGTTGTTGCATCCATAAATTAATAGTGGATGTTCGGCGTATATTCTTTAATTTCCCATCCCTTTTTTTAATACTTATTAAAATTTTGAATAAAAAATAGATATTTCCATTGATACTTTTTTGAAATTTCTCTACACACAATTTAAAAATCTCAATAAGAATAATTTTTTAATTTCATAAAAAAATTGAGCGAGTTTTATATACATCCTTTGTAAGAACTCGATATCTCTTTTATTATAGCATGAATTTGGTGTTTCCATGTTGCATTCTTTTGACAATAAATCATCATTCTAATAGCTTAACGCTCGTGCCATATGTTACCACCTCAATTGCAAACCCACCTATCTTTTATGCTAATTGGACTTCCCAAGGCATCAATCCCTAGTTGAACCTAATCACAATTTTAATGTCCCTCTAACTGGTGATTGAATCGAGAATCATCGGCAATTTCATTCACTAAAAACTCCCATATCCATCAAATCTCTGTAAGTTGAGAATTGATTCATTCTCATGTTTTTGTCTCCAAGTGTTCTAATCTTCACGAATCAATTGGAATGTCTCAATTTTGGCGTAAATCTTGAAGATTGAAAGCACATTTTAGCCTACCGACAAAATGGACTGTAGTGGAAGAGGCCGGGAGCTAGACTAAATACAGAAGTGAAAAAAACCTTAGGGTGCTTCCTACATGCCTTCAAAAAGGAGGAAGTTTCCGTGTAAATTTCCGTTCTTTTAATTTGATAGGATACAAGGCTAGCTCCACTGCTAGGAAAATGGGCTCCTAAAAACACTGAGAGTCGCTAACTATTATCCAAAAAACTAGCGAGTCTTTGTTTTGTGCTCTGACGAACTCTTTAAATTTAAAAATTTGCTTAAGAGCTTAAGTTCAGAGAGAGAGAGAGAGAGAGAGACCATCTTTTTTCATGGTATAAATATGAAATTTTTATACACTTTAATACATATTTTAGCTATTTTATTGAAGTACATTCTCATTCTAAACTAGCAAATCTTGAGCACACAAAAATGGATCCAACTTGTACTTATGTGGCCACCATATGAGTCCTTTTATGAGCTATTTTTAGAGAGTTGATTTGAGATACTCTTTTGACGTTACAGCTAGGAAAATTCTAAGGTGTTGTCCGAGTGATAGAACGGACGAGTCGGAAGTTCTGCAGTCGAAATTACTCAGCAACTTCATACTTGGGACCACTAGGGGGTTTGTCCGGTCGTTTCCACCAAAGACTCCGATGACTAGTGATCAGTAATTTAGGTAGGGACCCCATTAAGTTTTACTCCAACTTGATTCTAAGCCAATCAAATACCTCGGTTATAAAAAAAAACATTACAGCGCTAGGCTAATACTAATTACTATAGATGGCATAGGACTGCATTTGTGTAATGACCTGAAAAGTTTAAATAATAAATAATAAATTTTCTAATTCTTTTCAAATAATTAGTTTATGTTTATTTGTTGTTGAACACTTTTTCACTTATGTAAATTGACGATTAAGATCGAGGGATGATTTGGAGTGTGATCCACCGAAATATTTTTCCTCCCTCCACACTTCAATTTTCCAGCCGTATAACTCCCTAGCGAGTGATGGTTTGTCATGGTTTTTGATTTTTTTTCTTATAAATTTTAGTGAAATTTATAGGAAATTTATAGGGGGGTTATGAGTATTTTTGTAACGCCTCATGTAAACTATTAACCCAACAACTTGTTAAAACCCAACCACGTGGCCCAAAATGCTTAAGCCCAAGTTATTAGTAGTAGTTTACATGGTACCTTATATACCTAGAATCACCCATGTAGACTTTCGATGTGGGACGGAACATCACAATCTCCCTACCTTGAAGACCTTGCGCCCTCGCAAGGGGTCGAACACTAGAGTCAGCACGGCCTAACCTCGGGTTTGTTCTCTAGTGACCAAACAAAGTCCCGACCCCACACTCGATTGTGTACATGGATCGCTCTGATACCATTTGTAACGCCCCATGTAAACCACTGACCCAACAACTTATTGGAGTCCAATCACATAGCCCAAAATACTTAAGCCCAAGTTATTAGTACTAGTTTACATGGTTCCTTATATACCCAGAATCACCCATGTAGACTTTTGATGTGGGACGAGACATCATAATCTCCCCACCTTTAAGACCTTGCGCCCTCGCAAAGGGTCGAGCACTAGATCACCACGGCCTAACCCCAGGTATGTTCTCTAGTGACCAAATAAAGTCCCGATCTCACACTCAATCGTGTACATGGGTCGTTTTGATACCATTTGTAACGCCCCATGTAAACTACTAACCCAACAACTTGTTGGAGTCCAATCACGTGGCCCAAAATGCTTAAACCCAAGTTATTAGTAGTAGTTTACATGGTTCTTTATATACCTAGAATCACCCATATAGACTTTCGATATGGGACGAGACATCACAATTTTTATAGAGAATTAATCCTATTGATCATTAAAATCCATTGTTCTTCATTTTTATTTAACCATTTTCATAAGTAATGAAAGGTGGGTGAGGGAGAGAGAGAGAGAGAGAAGGGGGGGGGGGGGGGGAAGTCCGGATCTTCTGTCCCACTTCCCTGTCCCACTCTCCTGTCCCACCCTCCTATGCTCGCCACCTCACCATAAAATTAAACCCATCACAAACTCTTCGAATTCTGGTTCCATTACAGAATCTGAGATTGCCTAAATCACAAAATTGCCATTGTGGTAAAAAAATCTTCCAAACCCAAATCATTAATCAAAAGCCACGCACTAGGGTAAAATCCTCCATTGGCAAATAATTCAAGAGAACTGCCAAACAAAAGGCAAACCCCATGAAACAGAACAAAGGGCGGTAAAATAATGGAACCAGAATTCGAAGAGTTTGTGATGAGGTGGCGACCATAGGAGGGTGGGACAGGAGAGTGGGACAGAGGATCCGGACTCGGGGGGGGGGGGGGGGGGGGGAAATGCTGCCGAAAGTTCGAAGTTATGGCGAGTATACTTCCTTTTTTGCTTGATCGCACCATTGAGGTAGGAAAACCTTATATACAACCCTTAGAAAGTTACTTGCGGTGTGGTTGTATATTTAGATTTCTATAATTATGTGAATTTTGATTTATTCGTGCTAGAACACATGAAACCTAGAAAATTATGAATCTAAAAAATGAAACATAACGATAAGCTGAATTTAAATTTTTTTGTTAAGGTTGTTCGAAAGCTCCAAAAATTCTAAAATTTTTATTGAGAGTTGCTTTATGTATCTTCTATATTGGGTAAAAATTTCGAAGTCTAACTCAAAGTATAAATTTCTACAAAAATCTGTAACCAAGCTATTGCGAATTTGTTACTGTGCAGATTACACTGACACATGATAGAAAACGACCATAACTTTTAGCATGAATATCGAAATTACACACCGTTTATTTTATTTGAAATTAGACACATAGAACTTTAAAAATATGTGAATTTTGTATTTTATTTTCACTCGAGAAAAATCAATTTTCCGTTTGAAGTTGATGATGCAGTTTTTGGTGTTCAAAAATAGTAACTGTAATTCAGAAAGTTTTTAGAACGTTTTAGCTTGTTGTCTGAGCTCATGAGTCCTGGATCAGACTGTCTAATTGCAACATGAAAACATGTACATTGTGCACAAGTATACATGCATTAGTTTTATGTTCACGAGCCCCCGTGGGACCTCATGTGAGCAGGAATGCCGTAAGATTGACCTTCGGTGTTGTTTTTGTGCACATGGATCTTGTTTGCGATAACATAATAGTTGTTGAAAAATTCTGATTGTGTTGGTAAGAATCTGAACAAGTGATAAAAGTGGAAATGATTTAATTATAGCCGTTGTGCTACTTATTGGTATTAGGGGTGTAACCGGTCCGGTTTGGTCCGGTTTGATAGAATTTATGGGACCGGACCGGTTGTCCGGTTTGAAAATTTTGTAAACCGAAACCGGACCGATTTCACCGGTCCGATTTCAATCGGTTTGAGCCGTTTTCGGTCCGGTTTGGATTTCTTTATTTTTTGGACAATATTACGGACCAATCACAAAAAAAAAGGAAAAAAATTAACGATTTGGAGTGCAATTTTCAATAATAGAAATGCATTAAGCATTACTCTGAAAGATTTAACAATTTCAAATTACTCTTATTTTTTATACCTGGACTGGTAGTTTTCTATTTTCATTCACTCTCTGTAAGTAGTGATTTTTTATTTCTAAAACACGGTAATGGTCCTAAATCTTAATAGATTAAATGACTAATGGAGTAAGGGTTCTAAGTTATAACACATAAACCTAAGAATATAACATATTTTTATTTATAACTCTTATCCGGTCCGGTCCGGTTTGAACCGGTTTTGTATTCCTCCAAACCGAAACCGGACTGAAAAACCGGTTTCTCTAAACTCCCAAACCGAAACCGGACCGGACCGAATTTTTCAATTCTCAAACCGTCGGTCCGGTCCGGTCCGATTTCTTAGTTTTTATTTTCACCCCTAATTGGTATATCGGGGGTTTAGATTCCTAAGTTATATTCCTGAGACGGTCCCTTTAGGTTAGATTTTTCGGATCATCTTCCGGGTTAGATTTTCGAAGTGAATTTGGTGGTTCGATTCCTCATTTCACTTTTATTTCGGGTTAAATTCCCGAGGTGAGTTTGGTGGTTCAATTCTCCTTCACTTTTGTATTTCGGGTTCATATCCCGACATGAGTTAAATTTCCACTGGCCGTCGTGCCATGCTCCATGTTGGTTTGATTCCTACTGGACTTTGTCCCGATTAAAAGAAAAGATAGAAGATTGAAAATATGTACATTGTGCACAAGTATACACGCACTAGTTTTATGTTCACGAGCCTCCGTGGGACCTCATGTGAGCGGAAATGCCATAAGATTGACCTTCGGTGTTGTTTTTGTGCACATGAATCTTGTTTGTGATAACATTATAGTTGTTGAAAAATTCTGATTGTGTTGGTAAGAACCTGAACAAGTGATAAAAGTGGAAATAATTTAATTATAACCGTTGTGCTGCTTATTGGTATATCGGGGGTTTAGATTCCCGAGTTATATTCCTGAGACGGTTCCCTTAGGTTAGATTTTCCAGATCATCTTTCGGGTTAGATTTTCGAAGTGAATTTGGTGGTTCGATTCCTCATTTCACTTTTATTTCGGATTAGATTCCAGAGGTGAGTTTGGTGATTCGATTCTCCTTCACTTTTATATTTTGGGTTCATATCCCGACATGAGTTAAATTTCCACTGGCCGTCGTGTCATGTTCCATATTGGTTTGATTCCTACTGGGCTTTGTCCCGATTAAAAGAAAAGATTGAAGATTGAACTTAAATCACCCATGTATTATTTCATTAGTTTTCATTATATAAGCAATAACTATTATTATCGCATTTATTGTATTGACTATCTACGCACTTGTTGATATTGTTATCTATTCTATAACTGTTCACCATGCTGTATGTATTATGTTCTTTGGGTTTTTTTTCGAATAAACTGAGTGTTAAAACTCATCGGTGCAACTTTTTTGCTCCTCATGTTTCATACCAGATGTCAAGTAGCAGTTAGAGAATCCATCCGAGCAGGATCAGGAGCTATTGGAGAATTTCTGTTATTTTATTTTTCAAATAAATGTAAACCTCAATAAATATTTCTGTCAATTTCACTTTCGCATTTTGAAAGTTCTTATTTATCTTATCTCTTGTTGTTTTAAATTATATAATAAAAGATGTTTCTTTAATTTATGTTTCGATTAATCAAATAATTGAATAAATATCTTTAATTAATGTCTCAAAAAATCGAGGCGTACAATTTGAATATACCATTTTCGGGAGGATTAGTGTTTGACAAAGGCAACAAAAAAAAAAATAGCTTCAGAAAACTCTTTCATTTTTCCCCCTTCCACAATCTCTTCATAAACCATAGATCGAAACATATCCTAAATACTAACGTATATATGCTTTATGCTTTATCATTTCCAGCTTGATATGAGATGTTGTAGAATCACCAAATATTTCCTCATCACAAAATCTTGTTAAATAATCAGTTGGGAAACTACTTGTTTCCATTTATATACCTGACGGACTAGGCCAAACGCATTCTCTGATCACTACTCTTTGATCTCTTTCCTACACACATACACTCTTCTACACACACTGACGGAGACAGAGCCATAAATTTTACTGCGCATAGACGAATATGTATTCGAGACTAAAAAAATGTATTCCAAATTTTAGCAGGACCTAACCTATATACTTCATAGGAATGATATATAATAATAATAATAATAATAGAGTTTTTTTCTTGCAGAGATGACTACCCCTACTGACTCCATCCCTCCGCACACACTAAACTTTGAAAATATTCTACTTGGGTGGGTGTTGGAGATTTAACAAAGAATAATGCAAGGAACACAAACACTCCGAACACATTCTAAATATAATAATTCAAGAATTTCACGTACATCTAATAGTTTCAGACTCATTTGTGTCCAAATGTATCCGGAGCTTATGTGCACTAAAACTTTTCCTTCGACCAAACTTATGAGTGATTGAAGCGAGAAAGGTTGTGTTGGGCTTGTCTGGGTGCACTAAAAAGTTTGATTACAAGGGCCCAACACGAAGAGATGGGAGGGCATAGTCCTCAGTCGATCTACTACTATCTATCTATCTGGGCCTAACATCACTCCTTCAAGTGCTAAAATGAGGTTGGGGCTAACTTTCAGCCTGAGCCCAATTAAAAAGTCCCCTTCAGTTCATGAAGAGTTTATTTTTCTCATTTATTTTTAATGAAAATAAGATGTTCACGAGTTAAATTAGGGTCCTATTAACTCAGACAATATAAATTTTCATTTTATTCACTTTTTGAAGTTATCTTTTATCTTATTTTTACATGGTTTGATATTTTTGTCATTACTTTTGAGTATTAATTTATTTTTTAATTATTTTTTAAGTGAAAATATATAATTTTTGATTTGATAGCTTTAAAACGTTATCATTAAATTAGACTTAAAATATGAAATCAAATAGGGTAAATATTTTTCAGTGAATCTTGAGAATATCATCGGAATCTTAAACACATCCATCGTAATCTGTTAATGTGTCAAAAATATGTTTTAGTGACTATTTTAGTTAAACCACTTCCATGAAATTTATTTTAGTAATTCACGAGAATTTTAAGAATATTACCGATTTTTTTTTTATCCTTGGACGAAATCATATATGTGTTTATGTTCCTAAATTCAAGTTTCTTATATTTGTCATCCTGTGTCACATAGATTTGCCAATGTTCTGTTCTTGTTCACCGGAATTCGAGTGTTGCAAGTTAGAAGGAGGATTTCATTGTCAAACCTAAAGAATATTTTCTGAAGAAAGTTCGGATTACGCAGTGAGTGGAGTTTGTTTTATATTGGTCGAACACTATACAATAGATTTTGCAGAAATTTACCATGATCTGTAAATTTACAATCGTAAAACAAAAAAAATTAGAATTTTAAAAATTACCATAGTAAAAGAACAAAATTTTTTAAGTTGTAAAAATTTTCATAATCTACAAATTTACCATTGCGAAAGAACAAAACTTTTTGGAGTTGCAGAAATTTATCATAATCTGCAAATTTACTATCGCGAAAGAACAAAATATTTTACAGCGATTTAAGTCATTAGAATAGTAAATTTATCATCATAATCATAGAGGGCAATAAATTTATTACGTTTTTTCCTTTTCAAATATGTCATGTTTGAATCCATAGCATTCAAATCAAACCTGTATTTCAATCATTCATCACATCACGTGCCCATAGTTGGTTTGTAGGCGAGCAACCTACGTTGTCCTTCTTTGTTACTCCATGGCCCGACACACGGTGGTTGGTGTTCAGTCGCTATAGGGCAAATCGCACTTGATTTCAGTCAACGGTCCTTCCTTCAAGCCCTAGATTGCCGTTGCCTTTAGTCTCGAATCTCCAGTCGTCATTTTTCTTCAAACTTCATCTAGTGAACTCAAATTTTTGGAGTGTCTAATTGATATGGTAATGCATTTATATTATCTACTTTAGGAGGTGAGTGTTGAAATTGTGCAATTTCTTAAATAAGGATAATTTTGATATATTTTTTGAAAAAAATAATCAAAACATAACCTTTAAAAATAGATGAGATGAAAAATTAGTAAACAATTCAAATAATACCAAAAAATAAACGCCTCTTAAATTATTACCCAAAAAAGAGCATAGATATTATCGAATTATCAGGAATACTAGAAAGTACTGCAAACTATCAACATAAAATTTAACCATTTGTCTACCTCAAATTGACGGCTATCAAATGGAGAAATTGAGCAATGCTCGAGAGTAATATTTTGTTATGAATTTTATTATTATTTAATTATTTTAAATGACCAATAAATTCAATAACAAATATAAGTTTGATTTTTTGTCATCGTGTTAACTCTTATTTTTTTATTTAAGTAAAATTAATATTTTAATTTTGAATGGTCTTTTAACTGGATAATAACAGTAAGGACAAATACATAAAAGTACTTCCCAATTGATTATACTTAAAAGAAAAAGAATATAAGTCCACGAATATTATGAAAATCCTCACAGATTTTATGTAATTTTAAAGAAACTTCGATTAAGTGGCGCACAGTACACTTACACTAGTAAATTCGGAAAAGCGCGGCGTGGCTCTTCTTTTTAAACGACATCGTATTATTTTAGTCCACGTAGTCTTAAATTGGTTGGTGCATCAATCGGCTATTGTAAATTCCACTCTCATAATTTATCGTCTTCTCTTCCCGGAAGCCCTAGAAGCACCAGTCAATTTACTCACTATATCGTTCGCTAATCATCACAACCATGGCGTTTGAAAGACCTGGTTCAGCTTCGAAGCCAGCGAGCAAAGTTCGATGGGGGGAGCTGGAGGACGACGGAGAAGACCTAGACTTCCTGCTGCCGCCGCGGCAGGTGATCGGTCCCGACGAGAATGGGATCAAGAAGGTGATTGAGTATAAGTTCAACGACGAAGGAAACAAGGTCAAGATCACCACCACCACCCGCGTCCGCAAGCTCGCTAAGGCGCGCCTCAGCAAGCGCGCCATCGAGCGGCGGTCTTGGCCCAAGTTCGGCGACGCCGTCCACGAGGACGTCGGCGCCCGCCTCACCATGGTCTCCACCGAGGAGATCTTGCTCGAGCGTCCTCGCGCCCCAGGTTCCTCTTTTTCCTGTCTATATCTTAGTTTCTCTTTTTTGGTCACTGGAGATGTGATTTTTATCATTTTTAGTTGATTGTTGATCTCTTCGTGTGAGTTATTTCCTCTCCAAGTTAGATTTCTTTGTTGGACGACTATGTTTAGAATGCCACAAATTGTAGAAAACGTGTATGTGTTGTTTAGATTAACTAGATCAAGCTGGACCCTCTTGGATTAGACTACGTGAAAATTTTCTATCGGTCTCTATTTTTTTGGAATTGATTCAATTCGCTTGTCCTACTGTTCTTAAACTTTTGTTCTGAACGAACTTACAAGCTCGGTGATTAAATACTATGTCCTGCTATTCACCCTGAGCTGAGCATTTTTTTTCCTGGTATTTAGTAGACTGACATATCAATGAGTTTCTTAGTTGAGAGTGATCCTGCAATACGTACTGATGTGGTCCTCTGGTGTTTTGGTCATTTATGCTGAATATGTGACCTGTTATCTGATTTAATGGTTTTGGCTTTTGAGTACCCACTCCATCCCATATCTTCTATCCATGTCCAGTGGTCATGCAGCTCGTGCCGTCAAATTGCATAAGAAATCGAAACACTTTCGTCCATAAATTTTGAAATTTTTTTGCACCAAATTAATGATATCAATTAGTTCTTTTGATTGGTGAAACAAATATTGGAAAAAATTATGCGTGGTAATAGCTTCAAGTTTGAATCTGATTAATGACACGAGTTTCGTAAGCATACAACAATATGGGATGGCTGGAGTATTAACTATAGGATGTTCCTTCTATGTCATTCCAGTATTGTGAAGTTTTATCATTTCCAACCCCCGTCAAAGCCCTTGGTTGTCTATCATAAACCAAAAAACCCTTTCCCGTCTTAATTACTGAGCAATGTTGGTGTTTCTTGAGCTTATATCATCTTTGAGTTGGATGATGTCATTGCTTATTGACTACATGTAGAAGTCATATCACTTGCTTTCTTTCTTGTTGGCCCTCGATAGTGTCCATACTCCATTCTTAACCTGCAAATCATCTGTCCTTGCTCTTAATTTGATTCATCAGTGTTACCACTGATAGCTCCCCTTGTTACATATTATATGATTGTGTATGATTCTGGTCCGGCCAACCTGACCTCGAATGACTGGGAGAAGAAAGTGTTAGCAAGTCTTGGAGACAACCGGTTTGGTGTCTTCAATGACTCTGTGAAGCTCAAGTTAGTTTCAATAGCAGAGAGTGAATAGGAAATTAGGATTTTTTGGTGGAAGAGCGGACAATTTACCTTCCGCTGCAGCCATCTTTGCCTTTTTATAGCAGTGGCCACGTGTTCTGTGGTCTCTTCTTGACACATGTCCTTTATCCACTCAAGAATCTAGGGAACCGTCGTATGGGAATCCTTGTATTGGACGAACACAGTCCCGCAAGCTGGATCCGGCTCCTGTGTCTTAGGTCCTTGGAGCCAAGCTTCTCGGATGGGTTTGTTATAGTTAGGTACTTTCGGTCGCAAGTGAGTAAGGCTGAAGTCTAGGTCCAGTGAATAAAAGCAGGTCTTCTTGAGGCAGGGCCCGACCAAACAGACAGGCCAATGGGCCTTTGGTTGGGCTTCTTCAGGTCGGGCATGTTCTCCCATACTTTTGCACGTATCACTATAGATTCAAATGTCAAAGGTCACTGTTAGGTATTGTTGGTCCAGCCAGTTGCACTTTCTTCCTCCTACATCTAGTTTTGCGAAAGTTGCAGTCTGTATGTTGTCTTGGTCGTTCTTATCGTAATATTTTTATATCATAGAGATTTTCTCGCCGTAGTTCTATCCAAGAGTTCACTTGTGCTTCATTCTTGCACCCTGCGATGAATATATTTTCTTGGTCTTACTTATCCTAAAGTATTAAGATTTCAGAGCACCTCACTGTGGTTGTAGGCTTGTAGCTAAGAGTTCCTTGTACTTTATTTTTGTACCCGGTAAACCTACATCCCATGGACATTCTCTTGAGTGTGCTCTGTGATTCATCGAAAAGGATGAGCTCTTAGTAGTTAGTACTGCCCTTAACTGAAAAACCTAAGCACTATTGGGACTGAACTTGTTCTCCCTTGTATCTCATGCAAGTCCTTGCTCCGTTTTATATGCCAATAGTAACCGACAATCTCATTCATATTCTCGTTTCTAAAGCCTTTCACATTTCACAAGACCCCTAGTCCCTATAACCTGATTTGGAATGCCTTTCACCTCTCTTTACCCCTAACTTTTGCATAAACCCAACTTCCTAATAGGAGTGATTGGGACAGTTCTATCAATCAAGTACGATCACCTTCCGATTATCCTTTGATTAAAAAACCAAAAACTTTCAATTTGCCTATCTGGACGAGTATTAGTTTCTCTAATTATTTGCATTGATCAGTAAATGAGTATCATTTTTTTCTCTGGCATTCTCTTCAGTGCTTGTTTTCCTATTTGAATGAAGGTGTTTTGGCTGTTTCATCTAGTCGGTATCCCAATTTTGCTTATGCCTAATCTGGGATCCGCAAACAGGTACCAAAGCAGAAGATTCCAAGGCAGGAGGAGACTCCCTGGCTCAGCTTGGAAAAGGAGGCGCTGTTCTCATGGTGTGCAGGACTTGTGGCAAGAAAGGTGACCACTGGACATCTAGATGCCCCTACAAGGATCTTGCACCTCAGTCCGAAGCCTTCACCGACAAACCCCTTTCGTCAGAGACAGCAGCAGCAGCCTCTGGCGGTGCTACAACCAAGGGTGCTTATGTTCCCCCAAGCTTGAGGGCGGGAGCAGAAAGGCCTGCTGGGTCAGAGATGAGGCGCAGAAACGAAGAGAACTCAGTTCGTGTCACCAACCTCTCAGAAGACACTCGTGAGCCAGATTTGCACGAGTTGTTCCGCACATTTGGAGCAGTGAGTCGCGTCTATGTTGCCATCGATCAGAAAACTGGTATGAGCAGGGGTTTTGGTTTTGTTAATTTTGTTAACAAGGAAGATGCTGAGAGGGCTATCGCGAAGCTTAATGGGTATGGGTATGATAATCTGATCCTTCGTGTTGAGTGGGCGACACCCAGAGTAAACTAGAACACCAACTGCAGCCTTGCGTTTGGAGCGCTGCTGATAGGGTGACTTTCGCCCTCTATTTTGGTTTGTATTTGTATTGGTGTTCCAATTTCGTGAAAGAGTTTGGCGGTCTAATTTTTGTTTAGGTGTTTTCGATGGTATTTGATGTCAGGACCGAAAAAATAATAACTGGTGCTTGTAGTATTAATGTTACCATTTATTTTGTAAGCTTATTGTGACTGAAATGATTGAAGCTGGAGCTGATTTTCAGCTTAGTGAATTGAACTTTGGTTCCGATGTTTTTGATCTTATTTGAGGTTAGAACTCTGGTGCAGATATTGTAATATCTGATACTTGTGATATGAGAGTTGTTAGTTTTGAAAGAAGCTTCTGATTAAAATGCCTGAGGCTGGAAGCTGTGTTATATGTCCATTGTTGTTTAGGGGATTGTTTAATCCTCCGATTCATGAGGAATTTTCGTTTGATCTCAATTCTCAAGCACTTCTGGCTAACTTGGAAAACTGTCAGCCAAAGGGTGCAAATAACCGGTGCGAGTCTAAAGCAGGAAAGACTTGAGCGAGGCTGTGTTAAGAAAGATAGGTGATTAACTATAATTTTGAGTGTAAACCAAGAGACCACAATCTGATTATTCTAATCAACTTTGGTTTTTTTTTTTTTTAAATATATAGTTGGTTCTGGAAGTGGACAGATGATGCTCTTATATATCGGCCACGCTAAACAACCAAATGGAAACAGCAACTAACTATGGCTCTTGGCCCAGACAACGTCCGCGACGCTCACCGAATCCTTCTATTACATGCCAATCCCAGAGACTCGAGGGGACTAAGGCTATTCCTTACCTTAAAAGATAAGGGTAAGAAGCAATTCCGAAAGAAAAGGCCGGTTGCTTGAATTCAGTTGATAGGTTTTCGCCTACCTACCTTTTCCTGTTGCTACTGGTGTTACTAAAGCAAGTGCTTATTCTTAATGGGTCAAAATTTGAATCCATTAAAGAATATGTTTTGACTTCACATAGTGCAAAACATTGGATAATTCATTGTCTTAAAGCTGTTAGTCTTGTTCGACTTTTTTCATGAACAAAATAAATGCATCTCTCTCTCTCTCTCTTTAAAGTCTACAATAGTTGTCATTCTTCAAACACGTACTACAAGATTCAATTCTATTTTATTGAGTATTTAAAGTTTAGTTCGTCAAAATTTCGAGTTCATGGAATTAGAATTGCAAATCTTTAACATAATTGCAAATTATTAGTAGAAGGATGCACTATATATTCAGTTTATGGTGGCTGCTAACAGTTTGCACATAGTTTGTTTAATGGACATAAAAACAAATTGGGGCTATAGAATTTTGTTTAAATTCAAATAGTATCACCGCTAAAGAAATTAAGAAAGTATGTAAAGACAAAATATTGAGATCTGAGACTCTCGTCTTTTTATTTATCATTTCATACCAATATAATCTTGTTTACTAATTGAGAGTATTACTGTAGTGTTTGATTTTTAATAAATAAATAAATTAAATTGACTTAAAAAAACAATTTTGTAAATTATTTTTGGCTTCTATAAAATATAATGTAAAATTAAAAAGAAATTGTCAATTCTAAATAAAACATCTAGAACCATCACCGTCTGAAAATTACACATTATATTTGTTGGCACATTACTTAGAGCAAATGCAACAGCTTTGGCTATTTTTTCTTCTCAATAGTGCATAATTTTAATTTAGCTAGACTTATTTCTTTCAAAACTCCACCAGTCTTCTCTATTTTACCTATTCCCCTTTAAAATGTTAAATTTTTCATTGTCCTTTGCAAAAATAAAGCAATGCAAAAAACCTATATTTTTTTTTTTGTAGCCAGCAGGATTTAGTGATGAACAGTACTTAGCCAAAAATGACTATACACCGTAGCAAAATGTATTTTGACTATGGTTATAGGGAACTTGTTGCAAGTATTTTTTACCCATTTGATCAGCTATAATAGCTATAACAGTTCTTTTACGTAAGCTCTTGCACTTGCTCTTATTGGGTCTAAGTCTTGGATGACCCCTCCTCCACGTTAAAAATCTTGGGTACTAGAAAAACGTGTATTTCATGAACTATACGGTAGAAAAATAGGAAACTTAAAGGGTTCCGTTTGTTTCCAAACTCTGAGACGTCAAGTTCCTCAAATCTTAATTTTGATACAATCAGGAATCCAAAACCATATTAGATTTCCTAATGAGAGTCTATTACTCAGACCCAAAACCTTATCTTTGATACAATTAGGAATCCACAACAGCATTAGATTTCCTAAAACACATTCTAATACGCGTCTTCTAATGCCTATATATATATAGTCTTATAGATCGAACAATTATAAAACAACAACTTACAGAAATCCTTACCCACAATACTGGTTCCTCTGCTCCGGCAACAGCAATGGCGTTTGATGGAGAGATTCTGGAAATATTTTCATGGTTACCAGCAAAATCACTCATAAAACTGAGTTCGGTTTGCAAATCTTGTTACGGGTTTGTATCTAATCCGTTCTTCGTCAAAAAACAAAACACCAACATGCTGTTGAAGAGCGACTCGTGCTTTTTTATCGAGCCAAATTCGTGTAAACGATACGAGGATAAACTTGAATTTCACGTTTTCCCTGGTGAAGAAAATTCCTCGGGGGCGCCTACCGAATGTGTTGAGTTCCTGAAAAGTACTGGTCGGGTCCTTGCTTCAAGCAGTGGTGTGATTTGTTGTAGAAACATAACAAACTGTGCCACTGACCAACTATTTATTTGCAACCTAGCGACGCGAAGCTGGCTAGGCATTCCCTCCCCGGCTAGCCTAAGAGACACAAACGACAAGGATTTGCGTATTTTCTTCCACTGCAATATTGATTTATATAATCAGTTTCCACATGATTATCTTTTGATGATAATGGAGGACGATAAAGATTGGTCCAACTCGGGTGTTTTGTGCAAAATCTACGTGCCCCAGAAGGAAATATGGCTTGAGACAGGAAATATTGATATTGGTGGTAGAAGCTTGCTATTCGAAACTGCCGTTTACAATAACGACACCGTTTATTTTTTGTCAGATTGGTCTCCATATTTCACTAAAAACAGTCCTTTTTACTGGCCTTACATAGTTGCTTTCGATCTCAAAGAGGGTAAGTCAAGATTTTGTAAAGTACCCAAGGGTGCAAGAAGGGGCCTAAATGATGAAAGTTGCAAAATGAGTATCTATTCATGGAAAAAAGAGAAATCAATTTGTTTGGTTAAGTTACTCAAAGGCGTGGTCACTGTATGGGAGTTACGAGACTTTAACTTGGGATTATGGAGTAAGATTCTGAAGATTCGAGCACGAGCTATGCGCATGGTTGAACCTGATCCTTCAATATCTGGCTTCACAATAATGAATGGGAATACATTACTGATCGCCACGGAAAAAAGAGTCTACAAATATGATTTGACTGGTAATTGGAAAAGCAGAAAGATTGAAAAAATATGCCGACATCAATGTGGTGGGAATGTGCAATTCACTTCATATTCAAATACTCTTCGTCCATGCGGAGATGGCGCAGTGGTCTTGCGTAAATGAATTCTTAGAAGTTTTGTTTAGGACGATTTATTTATTAATTTTGAAACAGTTGATGATTTGTTTATATATTATGTTTGATCGTATGGTTATCTTAATAAAACAAGATTCATGTATTATCTCAAGATTTTCGTTTCGTTTCCTTTCTACTCTTTAACACATGAATCAACTCTTTGCCTGGGTTTTCTTTTTCTTGAAATATGCATCCTCTAATTTAATGTATCCTACGGGAAAGAGGAGCCGGAGGTAAGATTTGAAACCGTGACCAAATAAAGAACCAAATGTCTGCCCTGGATGGAGGCATCTTCGTTGTCTTACTGTTCTTAAAACTTTTGTCCTGAACGATTTTACAACGCTGATTTTACTGGTAGATGAAGAATACTGTCTTTTTCTCTGCTGTTGTGAATGCTAAAATGAGTGGGCATCGTGTTGTCGATCCTTTTTCCCAACATCTACCAGGGAACTAGTTTCCTAGCCTACAGGTGATAAACTATTATGACCTGCTATTCACCCTTGAGTTGAGCATATTTTTTTTTTGTTCGGGATTTACTAGAGTGACACATTGATGAGTTTTTTAGTTGAGAGTGATCCAGCAATACGTACTGATGTGATCCTCTGCTGTTTTGGTCATTTATGCTGAATACGTAACTTGTTATCTGATTGAAAGGTTTTTAGTACAACCCCCATCCCGTATCTTCTATCCATGTCCGGTAGTTGTGCAGCCTGTGCAGTCAAATTGAAGAAATCGAAATATTTCTGTGTTTAATTTTTAAAAATTTTTTCACCAAATAATTGATCTCAATTAATTCTTTTGATTGCTGAAACAATATCTCCCCTCCTAAGTTTCAATTCTTTTCTTGGAAAGGGAGAATGAAATGTGGAGAGCTTCTTCATAGCTGGGGGATTATTACTTACCAGAGGGCCATGTGTAAGTTCTGTGATCTACACCTAGAGACAGTGAGCCACATACTTAACAACGTGTGGAGGTTATGGAGTAAAGTCTTGAACTGGTTGGGAATTATCTGGGTCTATCCAAGATCTGCTTCTGAGTTGTTGGAATGGTGGTCATCTTGGGAATTTAAGAAAAATTCTAACAAAGCCGTAGTCTCCTTACGGTTTTCTTGTCCTAACACTATCATGTGGTACATTTGGAAAGCTAGAAATGATATCCTATTCAATAATAAAGCCACGGATTGGGATGCTTTGGAAGTTATTATTGCGCTGAAACTGCTTTCTTGGTCCAATAATAAAGCCACGGATTGGGATGTTTTGGAAGTTATTATAGCTGAAAGTGCTTTCTTGGTCCAATAATTGCCAGATGGCTTGCCCCTTTTCTTTCAACTATTTCCTATATGTCAAATAAACACAATTGTGGAATAAATTTCTGATATTTTCATTCATTATAGTCTTGCAATAATATAGTACAAACATTTACAAGGAAAGAATCAACGATACAAGGAAAGAATCAACGATACAAGGAAATATCCTACAGTTAAGGTAGAAAATAAAGGCGAATACTTAATCAAGGATATTGACCATATCAAATCAAATCCTTAATTTTAACACTCCCCCTCAAGTTGGAGCATGGATATCGCACATGCCTAACTTGTCTAAAGAGACATCAAAAACATTGCTGGCTACAACTTTAGTAAGAATATCGGCTAGTTGATTTTCAGACTTCACGAATGGAAAAATAATGATCCCAGCTTCAAGTTTTTCTTTGATGAAGTGCCTATCAACTTCTACATGCTTCGTCCTATCGTGTTGAACTGGATTATGAGCAATTTCTATAGCTAAAGTGTTGTCACAATACAACTTCATTGCGTCCTGATAGTCAACACCCAATTCCCTAAGCAAGTTCCTCAACCATAGTAACTCACAAACTCCAAAAGCCATCCCTCTATACTCAGCTTCTGCACTTGATCTTGCCACTACTGGCTGCTTTTTACTCTTCCAAGTCACAAGATTTCCCCCTACAAAAGTAAAATATCCTGATGTAGATCTTCTGTCATTAACTGAACCAGCCCAATCTGCATCAGTGTAACCTTCTACCTTCAAGTGATTATTCTTGGTGAACAATAACCCTTTACCTGAAGCAGACTTCAAATATCTTAAAATACGTTCCACGGCATCCATGTGAGGTTTACGAGGATCATGCATAAACTAGCTCACTACACCCACTGAATAAGCAATATCTGGCCTTGTGTGGGACAAATAAATCAATTTTCCCACAAGTCTCTGGTACCTTGCCTTATCAGTAGAAGTTGCATCCAAACAGTGAAACAACTTATGATTTTGTTCAATAGGAGTATTTGCAGGCTTACATCCAAGAATACCTGTTTCAGTTAACAAATCAAGAATGTATTTTCGTTGAGATAAGAAAATACCATTCTTTGAGCGCGCTACCTCAATCCCAAGAAAGTACTTCAAATCTCCAAGTTGTTTCATTTCAAACTCCAAAACTAAGTATTGCTGTAGGCTCTCAATTTCATCTTGATCATCACCTGTCACCAACATATCATCAACATAGATAATCAAAGCAGTAATTCTACCATTTTGGTGCTTCAAAAACAAAGTGTGATCTGAGTTGCTTTGTTTATATCCAAAGTTCTTCATAGACTTGGTGAATCTGCCGAACCAAGCTCTTGGAGATTGCTTTAACCCATATAAAGCTTTCTTGAGTTTGCACACCGTTGGAATATTGGAGTATTTCTCTATACCCGGAGGGGGATCCATATACACTTCTTCTGTAAGATCTCCATGCAAGAAAGCATTTTTTACATCAAATTGAAGAAGTGGCCAGTCCCGGTTAGCCGCTAAAGACAGGAGCACTCTAACTGTATTAAGTTTGGCAACAAGTGCAAAAATTTCTTGATAGTCAATCCCATAAGACTGCGTATATCCTTTTGCAACCAACCGAGCTTTATACCTTTCAATTGTCCCATCCGCCTTATACTTGACCGTAAACACCCATCTACATCCCACGGTTTTCTTTCCCTTTGGTAGACGCACAAGCTCCCAAGTATGATTCTTTTCAAGTGCTGCCATTTATTCTGCCATGGCTTGGATCCATTTATCATCTGCTAAAGCTTCCTGCATTTTACTAGGAATAGGAACAGACGATAACTGTAGCACAAAGGACGCATATGACTTGGATAGTTTTTGGAAAGACACATGATTACTAATAAGATATTTAGCTTTGCATTTAGGATTAGGCTCATATTGAATGGGTGGTATACCACGATTAGAACGAGCTGGAAGACGATATTGAGACACTTGAGATTCAAAAATAGTACCATCATTGAAAATAGGATTAGGAGTAGTGGATACCTCTAAAGGAATCTCAGGAGAAGATTGACCCAGTGGTTGTGTTGGATTATCAAGAGACATTGTACTATCATGGAGAGGATTATCTTCGATGTTTGAAGTCGTTGGTTTAGCAATTGGTAACTCTTCCCTTTCATCTGAAAATTTACCCTTGTCTGTAGAATCTCTAGACAGAAAAATATTTTCTGAATTTCTAGGAAAAAATGCCTCCACTTCTTCATGATTTATCACTTTTTCCTGATTCTCCCCCTGAAGTGAAAAATCTGTAGACACTGGCCTATAAAACAGTTCTTTCTCATGAAAGGTAACATCCATGGAAACATAAAGCCTCCGAGAAGATGGGTCATAACACTTGTACCCCTTTTGATTGACCCCATATCCCACAAAAATACACTTTAAAGCCCGAGACTCAAGCTTATTCCGTTGACGCGGATGTAAATGTACATAGATCACACACCCAAAAATTCGAGGGGCCAAAAGCACTACTGGTGGAAGAGTGTAGTGATCAGAGAGAGCATCCAATGGCCTTCTAAAATTGAGAACGCTAGATGGCGTACGTTTTATTAAGTAGACCGCTGAAGTCAGAGCTTCACCCCACAAGTAAGAGGGAACATGACCCCCAATCAAGAGAGATCGAGTAACTCCCAATAAATGTCCATTTTTTGGCTCTGCAACACCATTTTGTTGAGGGGAATCTGTACAAGTTGTTTGGTGAATAATCCCTACTGAGTGCATGAAATTCAACAATTCTTACTTTATGTATTCTTTGCCATTATCAGAACGAAGGACTTTTATTGGAATGCCAAACTGAGTAGTCACCATTTGATGGAACATGCGAAAAATTGAGCAAACCTCACTCTTGCGCTTAAATTGATAAAGCCAAGTCATTCGAGTGCAATCATCCACAAAAGTTACAAACCACCTCATCCCATTAAGAGTAGAAATTGGTGCCGGTCCCCAAACATCCGAATGAACTAATGAAAAAGGTAGATTTGTTTTGCTATTACTCAAATGGAAAGTAGTACGGTGACTTTTCGCCATCACACAAGTTTCGCAAATAAAATCTGAAAGATTACATCCACTAAATAGTGAAGGAAATAATCTCCTAAGATAGTCAAAAGAGGGATGTCCTAGTCTCTTATGCCACAACCAAATTTCCTCCTTTTTCTTGTTCACCAAATCTTTAGTTACCACATGAGCTTGTCCATTTTTGTTGAGATGTTGGAACCCATCCTCCAGATAGTACAATCCTCCAACTTGTCTACCACTGCCAATCTTCTCCTGAGTATAGATGTTCTAAAAGACACAGTGAGTAGGAAAAAATAGAGCAACACAATTATGAGATTTGGTTAATTGATTTATGGAGAGAAGATTACAATTTAATGATGGCACAAATAAGACATCTTTGATAGCTAATGTGGGAGATAACGGAACTGTACCAACTCCAATAACTGGAGATGATACACCATTGGCATTGGTAATGGTGGTTTTGGAACATTTGGGGGATAAGTGACTAAATCTATAACGATCACAAGTCATATGATCTGTTGCGCCAGAGTCAATTATCCAATCACTATTTCCAATAAAAAACATACCAGTCTTAGCAATAAATCCAAGAGTTGTGGCTAGATTCCCTTTTGAATTAGGGTCCTCCTCCTTAGCATTGGAAGACACATAAGACGCCTTTTTGCCCTTTGGATGCCAATCTGGATACCCATGGAGTCGAAAGCACGTATCCACCGTATGACCAGTACCATTACAATGAGTACACTTCCGATCCTTCTTTGAAGTAGGAGTTTTCAGAGAGGCCATTACAGCCCCTTCTCCCATCTTTCCTCTAAGCATAGCATCTTGGCGATTAGCTTCCGCACAAACCATAGCATAAACAGCTTGTATGTTGGGAAGTGGTTTGGCAGCAAGTACACGGCCTCGAACCCCATCTAATTGAGGGTCAAGACCAGCCAAAAACATATACACACGTTGGGAATTAACCTTTGTGGTATATGTTACAATATCATTGGCACATTCCATCGTACAATCATCAATTTCATCAAGTTCCTGCCATATTTTTTGTAGGTTGCCAAAAAGAGAAATAACCGAACCTCCATTCTGGCGGACAGAAATTACCTCGCAGTGTAGTTGATAAGCTTTTGATGCATCCTGATCAACCGAATATGTCTGTTTAACTGCCTCCCATATCTCCTTCGCTGTACCCAATCGAAGAAAGAGAGATCGGATATCCTTCGTCATTGCATCATATAGCCAAGATTTAACCAAACAGTTTTCATCCTCCCATGTTTCATATTCCTCCGATTTAACATTTTGTGGCGCAGCTTTAGTCCCCGAAATAAAACCCCAACGTTTTCTCCCATGGATTTTATTTTGAGCATTCAAGGACCACTCAACATAATTGGTACCATCAAGCGGTTCCGGAGTGATTCGGGAAGAAGTTTCCTGGATATGGAACCCAGGGATACTAGTAGGTTCATTTTTCTTTAGAGAACTACCACTTTCTTCAGTCATAGTGGTAAAAACAAAAAAAAACTTCGCAGCGGAATGGTATGAACAGAAAGAACAATTGTGAATACAGGACCAAACTTCAATTCCTAGGGTAAAGAAGAGGATATTGAAGAAGGCTCTGATACCATGTCAAATAAACACAATTGTGGAATAAATTTCTGATACTTTCATTCATTGTAGTCTTACAATAATATTGTACAAACATTTACAAGGAAAGAATCAACGATACAAAAAAACATTTACAAGGAAACATTTACAAGGAAAGAATCAACGATACAAGAAAATATCCTACAGTTAAGGTAGAAAATAAAGGCGAATACTTAATCAAGGATATTGACCATATCAAATCAAATCCTTAATTTTAACACTATATAATACTAAAGGTGTTTTGAGCTCGGTTCTTCCCAAACAATACGCAGCACTTCCATGCCTCTGGTTCTATGATCTATTTCTTTTACTGGAAGCCCCTTAGGCTTGCTTGTGATCTACAAAGAGAAGGGTAGGTCGTAGGATAGGTGTTGCGGGGGGTGGAGGGTTGTGGTCTTTCTAGGGGCTTCTGTTGGCCTTTCAGGTGGATAGAGGTTTCTTGAGAGAGGGTGGGTGTAGGGTTGGCTTTTAATTTAGCAAGGAGTGTTAGTGGGTTCAGTCCGTCTTATTGTCTGTCTGTCTTGGGGTTTTATGGGGTTTGAGTCTGTACTACTTTTTTAGGTTTCGGTTTGAGGTTGAACCATTTTGTAATCTGGGGAGTACGTTTCTGAGCTGGGTCTGGTGTTGCATCTGGTAGAATTGGGAGCTTGGATTTGGATTATGGTTTTGTTGAGGTTCCGTTAATACAAGTTTACGATGAGGTTACACAAGTCCATCTCACATATTATTGCTGCCATATGAAATGTGTATGGGTTTTACTGCTGCTATTGATGGTCTGCTGTTTTGTTCGACATTGAGGTTTCGACGTCCTGGTGAAGGTGTAATCAAATTGTGTGCTACTCATATTCTAAGGTTTGCTTGGTTAAGGTTCTACTGCTGTTTCTTCTGATATGGCTACTTCAGCAATTGAAGGTTCTGCTGCTATTGCCGAGGTTTCAACAGGAGACGGTCTTGGGTCGCAAATTTGCTACTGTTGCTGAAATCTTATGAAGTTTTGCTAGTTATTGTTAATTGTTATTGTTGCCTTAGTAATTCGAATTATGTTGCTGCTGTTGAAGTCTGATGCAGTGTGCTAAGTGTGGAGGCGATCTCTGTTGTTAGAACTGCCGTTTGGCTGCGGTTTTTTCCTTGTTGCTGTTGCTTTTGCTGGTGTTTGTCCCTCGCAGATTGAGATAGAGTTGGATTTTGCTGTGAAATGATGGCCTTTGGTTGGCCAAGCAAGGCTGTGCTTTGATGCAGCATATTCATTAGATTTCAATGGCCTAAAGCTCGAATCCTGAGTTATGTACATTGGGCATGTGTTGTATTTCTGGGCTTACTTTGTATCTTATCGAAATCTTTTGATATGGTAGAGAACTCGCCATAGTTTTATCCAAGAGTTCACTTGTACTTTGTTCTTGCAGTCTATGATGACTATATTTTGTTGGTTTTACTTATCCTAACATATTAAGATTTGGGAGCACCTCACTGTAGTTGTAGGTAAGAGTTCGCTTGTACTTCATTTTTGTACCGTGCAAACCTACATCCCATGGACATCCTCTAGATTGTGCTTTGTGATTCATCGAAAAAGATGAGCTCTTAGTAGTTAGTACTCCCTTGACCAAAAAACCTAAGCACTATTGGGAATGAATTTGTTCTCCCCTTGTATCTCATGCAAGTCCATGCTCTGTTGTACATGGCCATAATAACCAATTAACCATCTCAGCCTTCGTGTTGAGTGGGCGACACCCAGAATAGAACACGGCCAATTGCAGCCTTGGGTTCCTAGTGCTGTTGATAGGATGACTTTGACCCTTATTGGTGTTCCAATTTCTTTTGAGAGTTAATTTGGTGGTTTTATTTTTGTATAGGTATTTTCGATGGTATTTGATGTTAGGACCAAAAAAAAAAAAAAAAACTGGGTAGTACTTAATGTTATCATTCAGTTTGTAAGCGTGGCTCGTGTTGCATGTGGTAGAGCTCCAACTTTTGATCTACTAATGACAAGGTAGAAAGATTGTTAAGTGACTAGTCTCAGTAGTTAGTTTTCGTATTATCAAATGTAAGCTCGAGCTATCCAAGGTTTTGGGGGTGGTTGCGCGGGCAATTTAATGTGATTTGAATTGTCATTTTCTGGTAGGCTTGGCAAATTGTTAGTCCATCTAAAATATTCTATTGATCAAACATCAGTATGAAAATCATATGATGAGAGAAACAAAGATTGTTGCAGTGAAATGATACCTCTAACTATGTTGATTAAGGGTTTGTTTGTAAGCCTCTTTTTTATATTTTTTCATTATCATTTTTGAATTTTGACTGTTTGGAAGTCTTATTCTTAGAATGAGTTTTGCATACTCCATTTTGGATTTTAAAAGCAAAAACTTAAAAGGAGGTTTAGAGCTCCTTTTTGAATTTTCATTCCCATTTTTTATTTTACTACTTTTGTAAAATTTAGTCTGCACATTTTTCCTAAACATTCCTCTCAAATTCAGAACTCATTTTGATCATAATCCAAAAAGACAAAAAATAAAAAATGAAAAGTTGAAAAATAGGCTCGCAAACACACCCTAAGTCTTGAAACTTGAAGAAAATCATTCTCATAGAGACACCGTAGGAAAAGAGAAGAAACAAGTGTTTCAAGTCTATTCTATTTGTAACTGTCATTTTTTTTCTTTGACAATCACAGGGTTTATTTATAGATTGACTTGGATCCCAATCCATATGTAACTCCCAATAACTTTTCACAATAAAAAAATCTGACACCCATTAAACCACTTTCTTTAGTGAGTAGTTTCTTTAATATGGTACGTCAAGGACTAAAAAATAAAAAAAATTAATAGCTACACATATTTTGATAAAATTAAATATTTATGTGGGCCATACCTCAACCTCATAGGATAATGGGCTTACACAATATTCATATGATTGAGTAATCAAAGTTTTAGTTTGTCAAAATTTAGAGTTCATGGAATTGCAATTGCAAATCTTCAACATGGTTACAAATTGTTAATAAAAACATGCACTTTCAATTTACTAGAGTTTAATGCGTGTGCAAATCGATTTGTGTTATAATTTAAATCGGTTGAGACCTCTTTTTTATATTTTATAATATTATTTTGTTAGTTTATAAAATTTAAAAAACACATAGAAAAAGACAAAAACGGGTAGTGTTTACTGATTTGCTCATAGCAATACTTGATATGTATTAAAAGATTTAACGTCAAATATTTAATTTTAAGAGGTAATTTTAATAGTGACAAAAGTTGACAAAATGACAAAATTGGAAGACGATAAACTGAACGCTCTGCCTATATACTAGCGGTAGGGCCCACACGATACGAGTGCAAGTTGGAGTTGATCAATCTATCTAATGGTGAGAGCAATTAGACTAAATAATGGAATATAATATTTTATTTTTGTCCTTGTGGTTATTGGGTGATTTAAGATTGTTCAAAAATAATTAATAATTCATTTTGAGAGCAATTTAGGAATTAAAAAATCTAGGTCTTAACGTGATTTATGAGTATATATAGTAATAAGAAGAAATAATTATCAATTCAAATATTTACTGATTTGTCCATAATAGTTGATATGGATCAAAAAAATTTGAGAGGGTCAAATATTTAATCTTAAAGAGTAATTTTTGTAATACCACAAAATTGGCACAAGACAAAATTGAAAAGACATCAAAGTAGTGCTCTTTATATATATATATATATATAGAGAGGGGGAGGCTCAAGGGACTAGTACTTTTTTAGACCAATATTAGACCAACGCGTAAACTCTTCGTTCCCGATTACATTTTGATGATCCGAACCGTTCAATGTGTTTAAAACATGTTTTTAAAGGTACCCGCGAGAAATCAGCTCAAAATATTATCGGAAAGAGTTTGATCCAAACAGTGGTTTAAAATGCTGACAGGAATTGTTTTATGAACCAATGTTTGGATTAAGCATTTCTCGATAATATTTTGAGCTGATTTCTCGCGGGTACCCTTAAAAACATGTTTTAAACACATTGAACGGTTCAGATCGTTAAAATTTAATCGGGAACGAAAAGTTTAGACGTTAATCTAATATTGGTCTAAAAAAGTGTTGGTTCATATATCCTTTCCTATATATATATATATATATATATATATATATATATATAAAATTAATATTTTTTAGATTCAAATGGTATCACCGCTAAAGGAAGTATTTAAAGAGATTAATATTGAAATCACATAGCCTCGGCTTTTTATTTACTATTTTGTACAAATATAATCTTGTTTCCTAATAGAGAGTATTACTGTAGAGTTTGATTTTCAAAAAATAAAAAGAGGGAACTTAATTTTTAGTCATATTTCTTAGTGAAGATTGTGTTTTCATCCCATCAACTTCTAGGAATTATTTGTAGTCCCGAAATTTTAAAAAAATACCATAAATACTCTTAAATCTCAATTTTCTATGCATACAATTCCTTTATGTACTCTTCAAACAAAATTTTAGAAATATCTCTTTAAAAAATTTTGAATACCACTGTGACCCTAATCTAAGACTTACCATTCAATACAAAACCCTCATTGCGTCAATACAAAACCCCACCGTCGCAACAAAGAAGCGAAAGACCGTCTCACCAGAGAGCGGGAAGAGATCCTCAATGCCAACGGCAGTGGACGTTCGGCCAAAACCTTCATAGGCAAGGAGATCAAGCGAGCCACCAACAACTTCTCCAGCGACTGCCTCCTCAGCGCGGGCAGCTACGGCGAGGTTTCCTCAACAATATCAGAGCCGTCAAATGCGCCAAGCTCAGGCAACACCAAGAGCACTGATCAAGTCCTTAATGAGTACGTAATCAGCATTGCAACGGCTAATGTGCATGGTAGCGTAGTACTGAACAATGAAATAAACGTTACAATGTTTATATTTTGGCTATTATTTGATGTGTCACCAATGTTGTAGTTGAATATGTCTAGTGAAAGTTGTATTACTTATTCACACATCATGATATCTAAAATGTGATTTTGTAGATCAAATTGATTAGATTAGTATCGGTGTATTTTATTTTTGGAAGGCGAAAAATGATTGTATTCGTACAAAAGAAACATGAGCACTGTTAGAATATTAGTTTAGTCATTAGTTTCGTCCCACATTGGTTATGTGAGGAATCATGTGTAGTCTATGCCTTTATATTAATAAAGTTTGTGTTAGGGTGTTTAATCACCTAATACACTTTTATCTTTTTCTCTCTCTTTCTTTTCCATCTCGCTAATATGGTATCAGAGTGCAATCGTATTCCATACTAGATAAACCCTAACCCTAGAAATCAAACCCTAACCCTACATCTAAACTCTAATCCAAACCCTAACTCTAAACCCTAACCCTAAATTTGCCTAAACCTGCCGCCATCAGGCTTGCCGCCCAGGCCGCCAGCAGCCCAAACCACCTGCCGCCAGCAACCAGCAGCAGCCGCCTTCCTGCTGCCGCCCAGCCAGCCGCCTCCTGCTGCTGCTTCAGCCAACTTGCTACCGCCCAGCCCCCAGCCAGCCAGCCACCAGCCAGCCCCGCCTTCTGTTCTAACTGCCTGGTCCAGCCCCGCCTTCTGTTCTGACTGCCTGTTTTGCCCTTTTTGCTGCTGTTCGGCCCTCTTTCCTGCTTCTGTTCGGCCTTCTGCTGCTGATCCCTTGCCGTTGATGCTCTCTATCTCCGTTATTGCTACCTTTATGGATTAGATATGTTCGCTTCCGCTCTTGGTGGTAGATCCGGTCTTTTGGTTCTGTTTTTTATTGGATCTACCCTTTGGTATGTGGTTATCCCTCGTGATTCGGTTGCTTGATTGAGGCCGTTGTTGGTTCGTTTGCTTACTCTTTTGTTTTGTGGCTTATTCACTATTTTTTGGCACCATGACTGAACGGGCATCTGAATCTGAGTCTGCTACTTCCCATGTGACTCCTACTGTTACTAGCTCTTCCAGATTTCGTGACAGGCGACCTATTACCTCCATTCTTCTGAATGACAAGAATTATGCTCTTTGGGCTAAAGCCGTTGAGGTATATTTTGAGGGTGATTCAATCTCACAGTGGCTTACTGATGATCCTCCTCTCAAAATCAGTCCCTTGTTTTCCGCCTGGAAATCTGAGGATGCTTGCATTTGTACCGACTTATGGAATAGTATGGAATCCCATATTAGCGGTCCTTTGATGTTTTTACCTACCGCCAAGCACGATGGAAACAGGCTCAGGAGATGTATTCTGGGGTTAATAATCTTCGACGGACGTATGATCTTCACCAAACATTTTTCTCTCTGACTATGGGTGACCACACTTTGGAATCTCATTATGCTCGGTTTTGTGGCCTTTGTGAGGAGCTTAAGATCGCCGAGCCTATCTATGCCGATATTCAGGTTATGGAGCGCCAGCTCCAGTCTCTCTTTGTTGCGCGTTTTCTATCCAGTTTGCCTCCCACCTATGACTCTGTCTGTTCACAGCTTCTGGGAGACCGGACCTTATCCTCCCTTGGTGAGGTTTTCAGTTGTATACGACAAGCCACCATCTCTGACACTAGTTCCACTTCTGGGGCTCCATTACCTTCTGATCGCGCCGCTTTAGTTTCCTGTGGTGGTTATACTCGTGGTGGCTTGTCGTCAGGGGGAGTTAGCCGTGGTAGTATTCCTCGTGATTCAGGCCGAGGAGAATTCAGTCGTGGTTCGGGCCGAGGTTCGGGTTGTGACTCCAGCCGTGGAGGCCGATCACCTGGCAGAGGGGGCCGAGGCCGTGGACGGGGGCCTCGTCATTGCACTTGGTGCAATGCTGATAATCATACCATTGACTATTGTTGGGATCTTCATGGTCGCCCTTCTGCTCACCAGGTCACAGTTTCTGAGGATGATGGTCTGCAGTATTCTTCCAGTACCACCCCTCGTGTAGTTACTATTCCAGAGGAAGAGTATTAGCAATTTCAGCAATATCAGTCTACTCAAAACTCCGCCTCCACAGCTACGCTTGCTCAGATAGGTCCACCTTCTGCCTATCTTGCTTCCAAATCTCCATGGGTCATTGACTCTGGAGCTTCTGATCATATGACCGGTGCCTCTACTACCTTGTCTGATTGTCGTCCCTCTAGGACATCTTCTCGTGTCACATTAGCTGATGGTTCTACTACTCCTATTGTTGGTTTGGGTTCGGTTACTTTAAATTCTTCTCTTTGTTTAGACTCTGTTTTACATGTTTCTCGCTTTCCTTTTAGTCTTATATCTGTGAGCCAAATTACCAAATCTTTAAACTGTTCAGTCACCTTTTTCCCTAATTCTTGTATCTTTCAGGATCTCCGGATGAGGATGAAGATTGGTGGCGGTGTTGAACGCGGTGGCCTATACTATTTTTTGGATGGCGAGCAGTCTCCCTCTGTTGCATTTCAATCCACCATTTCACCTCATCAATACCACTGTCGCCTTGGCCATCCATCGCTCTCCACCCTTAAAAAGCTGGTCCCTTCATGTAGCCGTGTTGAGTCGCTTCCCTGTGAAGCTTGTGAGTTTAGTAAGCATCGTCGTGTTTCCTTCTCTCCACGAGAAGAGCGTCGTGTGTCGAGTCCTTTTCATTTAGTTCATTCAGATATTTGGGGTCCTATGCGGGTCCCCTCACGTTCTCACTTTCAGTATTTTGTTATATTTATTGATGATTATTCTCGTGCTACTTATATTTATCTTATGCAAAACTGGTCTGAATTGTCCTCCATTTTTACATCATTTTATGAGGAAATAAAAACGCAATTTGGTGTGCCTATTCGCTTGTTTCGGTCTAATAATGCTCGTGAATATTTTCATCAATCTTTATCACAGTTTTTGGATGCACATGGAATTTTACATCAGTCCTCTTGCGCTCGGACTCTATAGCAAAATGGAGTTGCCGAACGCAAATTGGGCCACATATTAAATGTCAATCATGTTCTTTTATTGCACATGCAGGTTCCCAAATCTTATTGGAGTGATGCGGTTCTTACTGCTGGTTTTCTAATTAATCGAATGTCGTCTCCTGTCTTAGATGGCCAAATCCCATATACTTTACTCTGTCCTGGTCGCCCCTTTTATCCCCTTCCTCCTAGGGTTTTCGGGTGCACTTGTTATGTTCATGTCCTGGATCCTGGTCAAGATAAACTTGATGCCCGCTCGACCAAGTGTGTGTTTTTGGGTTATTCACGCACTCAAAAAGGCTACAAATGTTATTCACCCACCCTTCGCCGTCAGTTTGTGTGTGCCGATGTCACTTTCCATGAGTCTGTCTCTTATTTTGCAGGTCCTTCCTCTTCTGAGAATATGCCTGTCCCCATGCCCCGTTTAGACCCCTTTCCGCCACTACCTTTACAGGTCTATGTTCGCCGTTTCATAAGTTCTCTTGTTTCGCTTCCACCGGTTCCTGACTCGCCTCCTCCATCTCGAGATCCGCCTTCGCCACCGTCTCCTACTCCGGCTCCTCCATCTCCCGCTTCCTTGCCCATTGCTCTCCGCAAAGGTATTCGTTCTTGCACTACTTCTCACCCCCTTGCTCAGTTTGTTTCTTCTGATCATCTTTCACCCTCTCTGCGTGCCTTTTCTAGTTCTGTTTCGTTTATTTCTGTTCCTAAAATTGTTCAGGAGGCCCTGTCTATTTCTGAGTGGCGGATAGCTATGGAGGAGGAGATGACTGCTCTTCATACCAACCATACTTGGACGTTGGTCTCTCTTTCACCTGGAAAGTCTACTGTTGGGTGTCGCTGGGTGTTCACTGTTAAGTTTCATCCTAATGGCACGGTTGAGCGCTACAAAGCTCGTCTTGTGGCCAAAGGCTATACTCAGACCTATGGTGTTGACTATGCAGAAACTTTCTCTCCAGTTGCCAAGCTCGGCTCGGTTCGCCTTCTTATCTCTCTTGCCGCCAATCTTGGTTGTCCCCTTTTCCAGTTGGATGTCAAAAATGCCTTCTTACACGGCGACCTTGCCGAGGAAGTTTATATGGAGCAACCACCTGGATTTGTTACTCAGGGGGAATCCTCTCACGTATGTCACCTTCGGAAAGCTCTCTATGGGCTAAAACAGTCTCCGAGGGCTTGGTTTGGCAAGTTTAGTGATGCGGTCCTTCGGTTTGGTATGAAACGCTGTCATTCTGATCATTCTGTCTTTTCTCTCACATCTGACCGAGGGAGAATATTGTTGATTGTCTATGTAGATGACATTATTATTACAGGTGATAATAAGAAAGGTATTGATGATCTGAAATCGTTCCTACAACGTCAGTTCCATACCAAAGACTTGGGAAAACTGAGATATTTCTTGGGTATTGAGGTGGCACGGTCTAAAGAAGGTATTAACTTATCACAGAGAAAGTATGTGCTGGATATCCTTGAAGAGACTAGCTTATTAGGGTCAAAGCCTGTCGAGACTCCTATGGATCCTAATGTCAAATTGTGCGTTGATCAAGGGGAGTTACTTTCTAGTCCCGATCAGTACCGTCGCTTGGTTGGAAAGCTAAATTATCTTACTGTTACTCGTCCAGATATTTCTTTTGCAGTTAGTCTGGTTAGTCATTTATGTCTGCTCTCGTCTTCCACACTGGAAGGCTGTTCTAAGAATTGTGCGGTATCTGAAGGCCCATCCGGGACGTGGTTTGTTTTATCGTACTAGTGGGCACTTGCGAGTTGAAGCCTTCACTGACTCTGATTTGGCAGGCAGCCCAACTGACAAGAGATCTACTACAAGATATTGTATCTTTCTCGGTGGAAATCTCATTAATTGAAAAAGTAAGAAACAGACAGTTGTTGCGCGATCTAGTGCCGAGGCAGAATATAGAGCAATGGCGCACACGACTTGTGAGATTGTGTGGATTCATTCATTTCTTGAGGAAATAGGATTTCCAGTACATGTGCCTGTAAATCTATATTGTGATAATCGCGCTGCTATTCACATAACATCCAATCCAGTTTTTCATGAGAGAACTAAACATATCGAAGTCGATTGTCATCTTGTTCGAGAGAAATTGACTGGTGGTGTTATTACTACTCCCTTTGTATCTACCAATGCCCAGTTAGCCGATATGTTTACTAAGCCGTTATTCAAACCACGGTTGGAGTTACTTTGTGACAAGATGAGACTTATTGATATCTACTCTCCAGCTTGAGGGGGAGTGTTAGAATATTAGTTTAGTAATTAGTTTAGTCATTAGTTTAGTCTCAGATTGGTTATGTGAGGAATCATGTGTAGTCTATGCCTTTATATTAATAAAATTTGTGTTAGGGTGTTTAATCACCTAATACACTTTTATCTTTCTCTCTCTCTTTCTTTTCCATCTCGCTAACAAGTACATTACAAGATACTAGAAAAAGTGCTACAAAATATTGGCTTTAGAGAGCTCAACCAAAAGGCACAAACTACCTTAGTAAGGTAGGTCAAAAGAACAAGCACTGGCCACCACACTACCCCACCAATTGAAGGTCCAAAAATAAGAGAAAGAAAACACAATAGCATAGACCACAGTAGCCAAACAAAAGCCTACTGAAAAAACTATCTACCAAGCTCACCTGAAAATAATAGTCCTTACATGAAAGCTTGCTGCAAGTTTGTATCTAATCCATTCTTTGTCAAAAAACAAAACACCAACATGCAGTGGAAGAGCGACTCATGCTTTTTTATTGAACCAAATTCGTGTAAACAATACACGGATAAACTGGAGTTTCATGTTTTTTCTGGTGAAGTAAATTCATCGGGGGTGACTAGTGCGTGTGTCGAGTTCCTGAAAAATATTGGCCGAGTGCTTGCTTTTATTCTCTATCCAAACTAAGTACTATTTTATTCTTCTTTTGGAAGTATGTATGTGGTGTGCATCGTTAACCATTTCCTGCAAAATATTCTTTTGGAAGTAAATCTCATTGGTTTTGATTAACATGTACTTTTCAAAATTTAAAAGTCGAATATTGATGGTCGAGCTTTAGGTGCATAACGTATTGGGAGTTTTCAATGGTGTACGAACGGAGTTGTGTATAATTTTACTTTCTTTGAAATTAACTACACAGTTTGTTACCAAAACGACCACTACACCAAATGGTACAGTTTATTCTCACTGCAATTTTAATTGGTGAGATATCTTTTTCACAAAGAAATGAAGTTGATCTTAATGTTGAAACAAGTTTTTCCCCCTCGATCTCATGTGCTTAAATTTTGAATTGATCAACTGGTTGATTTTCTTTGTAACTTCGCTTTTGTTTGTTTATGGTATTTTTTAGTGCTGCTGGTTCAATTTTTGTTTGGTGGGGTGACATTCCTTGATTATACCAGTTGTTACTTCAGCCAGTAGGGTTAGGCACCTTAGTTCAAAACCACAACCTATGGGTTCATGAATCTGCTAATTTACATTAATCAATATGTGTTCTTTTGGTTCCTAGATACACTTTAGTTGGATTCATATAGTGCTTTTCTCTATTAGATTGCTTTATGATGCTTGATGAAATGTGATAAATTCCTGGATTGATGATTTGTTGGACTAGCTAAGTTAATACATATCTGATGTTATTCGGTCCATATTTCTTAACTCGAATTAATTCATTTGTTATATAAAGCTTATTAAAAGGATGATTTTTGTGTGATTCAAGTCAAGTTGGTTAGGGTAGGACATTGCTCATTTAACTTCTCAGACCATATGACATGGGGAGGTTCGTTCAGGTACGTACAGATAGTGTACATGCAAGAAAAATTAAAATTTAGGAACTTGACTACGATGCATGACTTGTTTTTTTCACTTTTAACTTTGATGCATGGTTTGAGGGGAAGAGGCTGGCTCCATATACTTCGAATTAATTAGGCATTTCTTATTTAAAAGTGAATCTCTTACTATCTTTTATCTATAAGTAAAGATAAGTTATTATAGTTCATTCTTACTTAGGTGTAAAAAACAAAAAATTTGGCCGAGTTGATTGGGGGTGGAAAATTTAGAAATTATTTTAAAAAAACATAAGAAATTAAGCTCGCCAAGACTAGGGAGAAAAAAAGTTGAAAAGACACATCTCACACTATTACAATAATGGTCTAAGATCACAAATAAAAAATTAAAAGGATTTCAGTTTTTTAAAAAATATAAGGAATTATTTTAGAAAGTTTTTTTAATCACAGATTTCCAAAACAACCGTGATAATATTACCATTTTATCTCGGTATGTGATAACAACGTGATTATACTTAATATGTTTTAATCTCGATTTTCATGTGTCGATGAGATTAAAAATATAAAAAACCCATTTATAAAAATTTAGGAGCCAAACAAGGTCCTTGTTTTTAATCTATCTCACTTTTAATATGCACCATGATAAAAAGTTTTAACCTAAAAAATTCCCAAAATTTATTTCGTGCCCTAATTTCCCTTTCCCCTCTCTATCGACCGTGCAAAACACCTAGCCTCCCTCTATTCCATCAACTGAACTCTCCTTACAACGCCCGCATTGAAGAATCAAAGAATCCAAGAGCTGGAATAAAAAAACTGGAGAATTGAAACCGACAGGACAAAGAACTCATGTCGAAAAATCAAAGAGAAATACTAAGAACTGCAAAATAGTGTCCTAATTTTCCTTTTACTGTACGTATCTCTCGCCCAAGTACTTATAGATTGCGATGATATTCAAAGAATTTCGTAACATATTTGCCTCTCGTTCTTCCTATCGTGTTTTCTGTTGTTAGATTTGATTTTGGTAATAATCTGTCTTTCGTGCCTCCTGATGCTCATCCTTTGACCCCTAACTGCTGTTGTGTGTTAACTTGGAAAGATGCTAAAACTATCAATGTGTAACTACAAATGTTTCAAATTAGTAAGTTCGACACTTAGTAGAATCTCCAAATAGAAAATCCTCAGATTCAAACTATGATTTCCTCTATCGACCCAAAAAGAAATACTCCTAAAACATTTTGGTTAGCATATAATATAGATAGCCTCTTATTATTATCATGTCTATCACAAACTGATATCAGAAACCAAAAAGCAAGAATAACCACAGCCAATGAAGAAAATCCAACGAAGTGGGTAAAAAAGCAAACATGAAGCAGATAACCACCATACATGTCCATTTGAGAGCACTAGAGAGTTGTTATCTGTCTATTTTTTTTGAGCTTCAAGAATTGATATCTTCTCTATAAGTTTTGCATTCCTGTGTTTTTCCCTTTGAAGCTCATCTAGTATCTCTGAGACAAGAGAATATGGCTTGAGACAAGACATATTGATGTTGGCGGCAGAAACTTACTATTTGAATCTGTCGTTTACCGTCTATTTCTTGTCAGATTGGTCTCTATATTTCACTAAAAATAGTCCCTTCTATTGGCCTTACATAGTTGCGTTCGATCACAAAGAGGGTAAATCAAGATTTTGCAAAATACCGAAGGGTACAAGAAGGGCCCTAAATGATCAAAGTTGCAAAATGAGTGTATTTTCCTGTAAAAGTGAGAAGTCAATTTGTTTGGTCAAGTTACTCAAGGGTGTGTTCACTGTATGGGAATTAAAAGACTTTAACTTGGGATTATGGAGTAAGATTTTAAAGATACATGCACGAGCTATGCGGATGGTTGAACTTAATCCTTCAATATTTGGCTTCACAATAATGAATGAGAATAATTTACTACAGAAAAACGAGTCTACAAATATGATTTGACTGGTGATTGAAAAAGCAAAAAGATTGAAAAACAAAAATGCTACGAGCACAACAAAATTGCACAACATTTGGCACAACATGTCAAAACTACGTCGTTTCATTAAGGGAAAAAACAGTGAGGTTTTGTTTGTTTGTTTTTTCCTTAATGAAACGACGTAGTTTTGGCATGTTGTGCCAAATGTTGTGCAATTTTGTTGTGCTTGTAGCATTGTTGATTGAAAAAATATGCCGACAACAATGTGGTGAGAATGTACTATTCACTTTTTACTCATGTACTCTTCACCCATGCAGAGAGGACTAGGTGGTCTTGCATAAATGAAAAGTTTTGTTCAAGATTTTGATGATTTATTTGTCATTTTGAAACAACTGATGATTTGTTTATATATGTTACATTTGATTGCTTAGTAAAACAAGATTCATGTATTGTCTCAAGATTTTTGTTTTTACACTTTAATAAACGAATCAAGTCTTATTTGGATTTTATTTTTTTATTTGTTTTTAGATATGCCACCCCTAATCTATTGTTTCCTACGTGGAAGAGGAGATGGAGGTGAGATTTGAAACGGTCAGCAAATAAAGAGCAAAGGTCCGCCCTGAGTTGGGAGTCAAATTGATTTTAGCTCATACAGTTAAAGAGCTCTAACATTCCAATCACAACATGACATCCCAAACCATAACATATCCACTTCAAAGCTTAAGCCATCATCATATACAAAGATAGAGTTCCGACTTTAAACACATACATACATACATACATACATACATACATGAGACCAAGGAAAGATTATTATCACAAACCAACTAAAACCCTTAATGAAGTTTTCTTTCTTCTGAAAAATAACCCTCCTACGACTTTCACTAGGGACATATTCAACTACGACATTGGTGATATATCAAATAATAGTCAAAATATATCATTGTAACGTTTATTTCATCGTTTAGTACTACTCTACGACGTTAGCCATTGAGATGCTGATTATGTACTCAATCTCCTCCATAACCTCCTTCATCGAAGGCCGATTCTGTCTCCTCTCCTCCAAGCACCCAACAGCCAAAAATCCTAACGCCTTCATCGTCTCCAACTCCACATCACTCGCCCCTTCCTTCAACATTGGATCAACAGCATCCATTATCCTCTCTTCCTCCACCATCCTCCCAACATAAACTGCCAAATTCACATCATCCGCATCCCTGTTGAAATCAATTGCCTTCTGAGACGTCAACAGCTCCAAAAGCACCACTCCGAAGCTATACACATCGCTCTTATCCGTCAATTGGTAGTTCCGATAGTACTCCGGATCGAGATACCCTAGCGTCCCCTGAGCACAAGTCGATACGTGACTCATATCCGCATGAGCTAAGCGAGATAATCCAAAATCGGAAACCTTCGCGTTCAATTTCTCGTCGAGCAAAATGTTGCTAGATTTCACGTCGCGGTGATAGATCGGCGGCACGGCGGAGAAATGGAGGTAGGCCAGCCCTTCCGCCGTCGATTGGGCGACTTGTAGGCGGCGGTTCCACGACATTTGACTCCGATTGGGGCCGTGTAAGTGGTCGTATAGGTTACCGTGCGAGACATATTCGTAAATTAAGAGCGGTTGCTCGAGCTCGACGCAGCAGCCGAGGAGGCGGACGAGGCTCCGGTGGTTGACCTGGCAGAGGATCCGAACCTCATTAAGGACTTGATCGGTGCTCTTGGTGTTGCCGAGCTTGGCGCATTTGACGGCGACGACAGTGCCGTTGTTGAGGAAGCCTTTGTAGACCTCGCCGTAGCCGCCCGAGCCGAGGAGGCGGTCGCTGGAGAAGTTGTTGGTGGCTCGCTTGATCACCTTGCCTGTGAAGATTTTGGCCGAACGTCCACCGCCGTTGGCGTTGAGGATCTCTTCCCGCTCTTTGGTGAGACGGTCTTGCGCTTCTTTGATGCGACGGTGGCGTTTGTAGAGCAGGATTCCGATTGTTGATGAAATGAGGGCCGTGCCCAGACCCGTGGTTAAACCTGCACAATTTTCTCGCAAATTATTGGAGGGAAACTCAAGTACAACTTATCCGCTTACTTGCAGTTTGAGGAGATAATTATAGGATCCAGTTGGCTGTTTTGTGGCCCGTATTGGGTCTGATTCAATCACCAGAATCGTTCATTTTGTTGACCTCATCTGTTACTCCAACAAGTACCAAAAATTATGTTGATCGCACATTGTTCGAAACACACATATTTTTAATGTAACGGGTTCAATCCAGTAATCACTGTGCATTTGTTTAAAGAAAAATATGTTTCAAACAACTATTAAAAAGTATTCGCTCAACATGATTTTTCCGTAGTTGAAGTATTTAGCGAAGTCTACAAAATAAACAGTTCCGATCATCGGAGTAAACTCAATATAAGCTCACAAAATATCAAACTGCACAGTTTGCGCAAGCTGCAGGTAACCCATGTCCTCGACTAAAACAATGTAATCTCCTTTTATTTTATTTTATTTTATTAATATATGTTAGAAGAGTAACAAAGAAAAAAAAATACTAACTATAATGACGTTTAAATACAAGCTACATGTAACGATAAGATTTGAACTAATACGTGGATAATGTTTCAAACTCAATCATGAATGTTATTGTAGGAGCATAACTCTGTATATCAAATTCTTGAAATGAGGTGTCCTCCGAAATACAAGACTCGAGTTTAGCTCAACCAACCACGTAATTGTCCTAATTGATAGCTTAATGCTCACCGGTTATTTTATCTTACAAATTTTTTCCCATTAGAATTGGACACAAAGCTGTTCAAAGGAAGAGTACGGATTCGAAAGTTAAATATTTTACTTCTCTGTTTCAATAAGAAAATTTCAAAAATCATTCAACTGATATTAATTTACCTCCTATGTGTGGAATAGAAAAATTATCGAGAGTTATCAAAAGTCCCAACAGTCACATCTAAAAGAACTCTGTATAATAACATTTAGCTAGAAAAGAAAAAACTAATGAAATGTCAAATAATCAACGTTTACCCATATTTCAGAGGAAGAAGAAAGAAACATGGGTCCTACAGTAATGTAAGAGGAGTGTCGAATGTGCACGTAGTAGTTTGAACTCTGTTGGCTAAAATTGACATCTGCACAGCAGGCCCCCGAGTCAAAGTAGTTATACAAGTTTTTTTTTTTTTTTGATAACCGAGGTATCTGGTACGGCTTGGGACCAAGCCGGGGGTAACGGCTTGGGGGAGTCCCCACCTAATGCCGACTAGTCCTCGAGGCCCTGGTGGGTCGACTACTTGTACACCCCCAGTGGCCCCAAGGTTTTTATAGTTGTTACCGAGTTTCGAACGGGACATCTGGGGTTTACAGCTTGCCTGTTCTACTGCTCGGACAACCCCTGGGGTTGTAGTTATACAAGTTTAAACCCTCTTTTTTACAAAATATAAAATATAACATGTACACGTAGACAGTGTTCTGTTTCCTAAAAAATACAATATGAATGGTTTGAATAATTATCATTAGCCCATTTCGTGTCCAAAATGAGAGTTGGAGAATATTTTTTGTCCAAATTAAAGACATGAATTATGGGAAATATACTTTTTCGCTAAAAACATGTCCATAAACGCGCCAACTCTTACCCGCGATAAGTGCCGTTCGATCCGTTGAATTTCCACAACCGTCCGGATTTTGACACGTCACATCTGCACACAAAGAAAACAAAGAGTCAGATGTCAACACCCACGCCCCTGGTCCCACTCAAAGAACATTCGGCGTACGATAACCAAACTCACTTTCAGCACATGACCCGCCAATCGGGTCCCAGTAAAGAGCCGAATTGCAATAACACCTTCGCACCCCATTCCCATTCGGGTCGGACCCGCACGTCGAGTTCGAATCACAATCCGCCTGCGTCCCACAAACCGGCTCCGGCGGCGACAACCACTGTATCTCCAACCCGGGCTGCGACCACCGGCTCACCGGCAACCCGTAGTCCAAGTTCACGAAACTCGTGTATGCCCGACACCCGGAATCCCTAACCCGTAGCATATAAGACGTTGACGATCCCCCCGCCCGAAACGTACAGCAGATCGGCAGGCCCCCACACGCGGCCACCGGCTGTCCGGCGCTTGCGTTGACGTACGTGTGGCAGAGACTCGTCGATGAGCAATTCAGCGGCGAGCTGAGGAGAGTGGTGGTGCAGTTGAGGTACAAGATGGTGTTGCTACTGGTGATGTTGAAAGGGAGAGAGCTGTTCATCTGGATGCCTAACGTGGAGAGATCCTCTGTGACACAGGTGTTTGATACGAAGCTGGAGGGCTGGATCACGAAACGTTGTGATCCGGGGGTGATGGATGTGATGGGGTAGGTGTTGTTTAGGGTGTCGAATCTGAGTGTGTTATTCGTGTCGCACCGGATTTTGTAGGATTGGTCACCGCAGTTTGATCCGGTGCTGAGGGGGTAGGGCACCTGGTTGGTGCCGCAGTTAGGGCAGATGGTGACGGCGGCGGTCAAACCGGCGCACGTTAGCAGCGCCGCCGTGATGAGCAGCGCATTGGAAATGAGAGCCATTCTAAGTGGGAAACAGAGAGAGGGGGCACGAGCAATGAAAGGTAGGAAGTAATTATTTGAAGGGACTTGTTTTCCATTTTGGTCAAAGTACAGCTAATTTCTAGAAGATTAGGAAGTGGAAATAAAATAAGAAAACAGGCGAATGACCTTTTTCTTTTGCAGTATTTTTAATTATTTTTTATTTTTCGGAAGAGAGGCCCAAGGATTTTGAAGACTCTTATAATTCACACTCTTAATATTGTGGGCTGTTCGATACCATTTTATTCTATGGAACAAAGTCTATTCATATGTGACATTATATATCAAATTATATATTCTGTCTATGTAGCATGCCATGCAAATTATATTTTAGGTATAAAGTATAAAAATAAGTCTCATAAATTTTAATTATTTGTTCAAATTAATGGATTTCATGAGTTGTATGACATACCACATAGACATGATGTACAACGTGATGTGTTAGTAACATTACTCATGGCAAAATTAACCATGTCCAATTCGAGCAAGTAGCTCAACCATTTATAACTACACTTCGCGTTCTACTAAAAAGAAGAAAGTTACTAGTATAAGTACATTTAAATGCATAATCCCACAATTAGAATTCCAAAATTAGCATTTCAAATACCTAAAAATTTCAAAATGAGAATCTTAGAATTCAAAAATACTTCAAAAAATACCTCCAAAACACTCACTTAGTATGCTTCGTACTTGTTTGAGCAACCTTTGGGTGCATGTGCCTTAGGGCACAGTTTGGGACAAATTAGAAGACGAGTGGCTTATGTTTTTGTCTTGGGTTAGCTCTTGTTTGTTTGTTTTTGGTTTAGTAGTTTGGATTTACTATTGAAACATGTAATGATGGAGTTATCGCGACTTTTGTTTGGTTTTGAAACATGTTCAATACATCATAAATTTGACTTTTTTATTTGGAACGTACTTTGGTGGTAATTTAATAAGAGTACTATTGGTTAATTTGAAGCTTGTTTTGTTTTGTTCCTATGAGAGGTTGTGTGCTTCCTTGAAGTTCAGTTGGCTCTCTAGAGAAATGAGATTTTTATTTCTAATTTTACTACCTCTTTGAAGAAAGATGTCAAATTTAGAGGTATTAAATTTTTTTGGTGGCTTATGTGGTGATGAAACGGATTTATGATCGTCCCCGGCAGACCTGCAAAAACAACTTGACACCGGTGTGGTATCTTGCCAACACCCCTCCGATGCTTAAGTCAGCTTGAGGATGGAGGAATAGCGTAGAAAATCTGTATGGGTAAAATTGGGCAGAATGTACGTACCTTGTACCATAGTGGTGCCTCCATTATATAGAGATCTTGTGGGAGACAAAGTAGGGAGGAACGTGGTCCATTCCTGATTTGGTGGAGCGAATCAAGGCTAGTGGCCTTTAATTAGGTAACTGAATCCCCCATGATCATCCTTACCTTAAATAACGGAAGCGGGTGGGGATGGTGCGCAAGCCGTGGAGAGATCTTCGGGATCCTCCTTTCCTTATGGGTCGATCCGCTTTAGGCAGATAGATCTCAGGAATCGCGGGGAGTTATTCAGCGGAATATGTCGGATAATGGCTGGGCTGAGCAGACAAAGATAATGGCTGAGCCGAGCAGATCAGACAGTGGCTGAGCTGATCCTACCAAGGTAATGACTGAGCCGAGCAGATGACCGGACCGAGCAGATCAGAAGATGTCTGAGGCAACTTGCTTGCCGACCGACCAGAATACTAACCGGCTCAGCCTGCGCGTCATGACCTATCAGCTACTCCCCTATTTCCGAACGGTTGGCTTGCTTTAAGAGAGGAAATATCAACGGTCTGATGCATTGAATTATGACGGCTCATACCTTGCCTGGGTTCATACGCCGCATTTAATGCTGTGTCAGAAACGCTTGAGTGTTTGGAGGCGGCGCTTAATCTGGGATTGCCACGTGTGTTTAATCAACGGCCCACATTTGAACGTTCATTATGGAGGCTCTATAAAAGGGACCTGTTAAGACTTATCAAGGTTTCTCTCTCGTCGTTCCAACAGCATACCAGGTCTTTACGAACTCCTGCCAGAAACTGCCTTCTGCCCTTCGCTTCAGACCATCGCCGTTCCGGTAATCTAGGTACGCTTGGGCCGTTTTCTTTCTCGATTCTGGCTGGTAACAATTTTGTTCCAGACCCTAGGGGTTTAGGACATTCCTGGGCCTTCTTCTTCCTCAGGCTCTGTCGTTATCTGCACCACCATTCCGACTGCCCTTCATTAGGAGAATTCGCCCACTCCCCAGCCGTTTCACGATATTATCGGGATATTTTTGACATCATTAAACCGGCCGTCCCTGATTTCCATAGAATGGGCTCTAGGCGAGTACAGGTTAGGATGTCCGTACCAACCCCTTCACGAAGGGACGCCACCCAGGCTGACCGTCCAGAACCAACAAATCCCGTAGAATGCCCAGAGCCTCGAGGTGTGGCCTTACACCTCAGGCCTATAGAGGCTGACCGAATAGCCTCGACGATGACCGAGGCTGATCTCGCCGTCCTGAGGGTGAAGTACCAAATCCCCGCTTCAGTTCATCTGAGAGTCCCGGGTCCGAACGAGAGGGCGAACGCCCCCCGGTTCGATGAGTTGAGCCTCTATGTAGCAGATTTCGAGGCCGGGCTGAGGCTTCCCTTCCATCCCTACATAAGGGAGGTCCTCTGGTTCTTGGGGCTATCCCCAGGACAACTCTTGCCCAACGCCTGGCGAATCCTGGTCAGCTGCAGCGTGCTCTGGGCAGCTGCCACAGAGGACAAGGCCAGGCTGACCCCGGAAGCCTTTCTCCACTGCCACCAAGTGAGCATGGCTGCTCAGGGATGGTGGTACTTCTCCCGGAGGGACAGCACAGCTCCTGCAATCGAAGGCCTCCCCTCAGCCAACAAGAGGTGGAAGGACAAGTTTTTCTTCCTCTCAGGGGAAGGATGGGAGTTCCCTGCTTGGGAAGAGCGAACAAGTGCTTCCAAGATCCGCGTGTTCTGGGGAGAAGTTCATCCATCCCGTGAGCACTGACCTTCCGCGCCTGTTTGGTTTTTCCTTTGGTTTTTATCTATCTTGCTCTACATGGCTGACTTTTCTTTACTGTATTCTGAACAGGAAAACAAAGACCGGGAATCACTGCTGAGGTCAGAGCGCAACTGAAGGCCGTAGCTGACTATCCCGAGCGCGATCATCGAGTCCTGATCACTCCGGAAACCTTGGCGAGATACCTCCTCGGTCCCGAACCCACACGTGAGGCCCTTGCCTTAGAGAGAGGTATCTCTTCTGCTCCATCCTTCTGCTAGATGAAGCTATCTAACCGTTGTCTCTTGTGTATTTTCAGCAGAAGACGAGATGAAGCTGAATGCTGAGAAGCTGGCAGCAATGGCTGAACGGGCCGAGCGGGCCAACACCAGGGTCCCTAAGAAGGTTCTGACAGACCCTTCTACCTTCGTGGACTCGGGGGTGACCTCCCAAAACCAACAGCCCCCCGCTCCTCTTGCCAAGAAATCCAGGAGGAGTGAGATTGAGGACGTCCACGTCCTCGATCATCAAACTGCTCCTGAAGAGCAGGTCCTGATGGCTGAGGATGTCGTTATCACGACCTCAGAAGTAAGAGCGTCCTCATCTCCACACATGACTGAGCAAGCTCAGCATGGTCAAAAGAGGAAACATACGGAGGCTACCCCCTCAGCCATGGCCGCACCTGAGGTTGAGCTTCCTCCTCCAGCTCCAGTACTCTCCATCCTCACGAGCTGCGACTATGCTGTGGATATGATGAACGAGCTCCCGACTATGAAGGATCGGGAGATCATGAGAGGGAAAGCTGCTGATGAGAAGCATGCCCGACTCCTCATGCATCTGGCTAAGGTAAATATTTTTCCCTTCTCCATGCTACAGCGAACTTGTCAAGCCCTAATACCTGCTTTTACCGTGTTACAGGCTGCAGTCTACAGCACCGATCTGGTGCAGCTGGGCTTGAACGATGAAGAGGCGGTCTCTGCTTTGGAGGAGAAGCAGAGACAGAGTGAGAGGGTAGAGACCGAGCTCCGAGAGTCCAATTCAAAGCTGAAGGACGAAATCTTTCAGCTGAGGGACGAGAGCTCCATCAAGGAGGCTCAGATCTCGAGCCTAGCGGAGACTTCCTCAGCCCACGAGAGGCGGGCTTCTCAGCTGGAGGACAGCCTGGCCCTGGAGCAAAGCAGGGTGGCCGACCTGAAGAAAGACCTGGCTGATGCGATGCTAGGTCTGAAGGCTAAGCAGAAGCAGGTCCAAGACCTGGTCCAGAGATGCGACGAGCAGGGTAAGCTGCTCTCAGAACAGGATGTGGAGCTCAACTCGCTGAAAGAACGGACTCGGTCAGTTCAGATGGATCAACTGAAAGACTCTCCGGAGTTCATTGACCTGATGACCGAGTACTTCTTCGGTGGCTTCATGTCCCTGAAAAGGAAGATCAGTTCAGCTTACCCTGAGCTAGACTTGAGCTCCTTTAAGCCGGCAGCAGAGGACGTTGGTTTGGAGGAGGACGCCGAGGAGGAGGTCTCCGAAGAAGAGGAGGAGGAGGAGTGCCATGCTGGGGTTCTTCTCCTGGAAGGGACAACCGATCGTGGCCAGCTCATGATCACCCAGGGAGAGGAAGGCAGTACAGCCATTATAGACATCACTGGCGACGATGAAGTTCCTCCTCCCCTGGCCATGGTCGACCCAGCCGTGGTCCTAGCTGAGGGGATTTGGCTTAACGCAGCTGATCAGCTGCTAGAGGAGATTGCTGAGGAAGTTCTCAGGAATTCACCTCCTAGCACCGATCAGGCGGTCGATCCTCCTGCCCAAGGCCAGCTTCCTTCTGCTGACCAGCCTCTTGCTCCCGGGCCTGCTGAAGAGAATAATTAGTTTTTTACTTCTTTTCCTTTGTATCTTGTATTTGCTTTCACAACGCTTGTAAAAACCCTTTAATGAATAGAAATGAGCAATTTCATCTGTCAAGCTTCAGTCAAATGAATAACTTTATTCTTCTCTTTTGTCTCTGTATTTCTGTGTGCGATGTCGGCCAGTTTACAATCCTTGCAACAACTTAAGAAATATACTTCAGTTGAATAATTCATTTTTGATAATACTTTGCATGCCTCTGAAGCTCGTTTGCTGGGCAGGCAAAGCTGCTCGGATACAGGGTCCCGGAGGGCATGGCTGAGCAGTCGAGGCTACTCGGATATACGCTCCCGGAGGACAGGTCTGAGCAGGCGAGGCTGCTCGGGTACATGGTCCCGGAGGACATGTCTGGGCAGGCGAGGCTGCTTGGATACATGGTCCCGGAGGACATGTCTGGGCAGGCGAGGCTGCTTGGATACATGGTCCCGGAGGACATGTTCTGAACAGACGAGGCTGTTCAACCAATATGTTTAGTTATCTTCAGACATAATTTAGACAACTTCATAATAATCCGTCCATCTTGACTGGACTTGTAATAAATTTGATAATTCCTGTTTACATACAAAGACGGGACAAGGAAATAACAACGAAATAAGACAGTAAAGATAAACACTTGGCCAATATTATTGAAAATACTTCTTTAAATGCTCAGCATTCCAGGGTTGGGGGAGCTTTTTCCCTGACAATGTAGCTAAACGATAGGCCCCAGCCTTCACGTGCTCAGTTACTTGGTAAGGACCTTCCCAATTAGGCCCCAGATGCCCAATCCTCTTTCCCGTGGGATCTACTTTCTTCAGCACCAACTCCCTAGTTCTGAAACTTCTTTCCCTGACCTGACTGTTGTAGAATCTGGCCATTTGCTGTTGATAAGTGGCCATTTTAATGGCTGCTCTTTCTCTCTTTTCTTCTAGGAAGTCTAATCCCTCCAAGAGTCCCTGTCGGTTCTCTTCCTCTTGGAAATCCCGAGTTCTGTGGCTGAGGAGCCCAATTTCTACAGGAATTACTGCCTCCACCCCATAAGCCAAAGAATAAGGGGTTTCTCCAGTCGCTGTGCGCGCGGTCGTTCGATAAGCCCACAGGACACTGGGCAACTCCTCTGGCCAGTCTCCCTTTGCAGCTTCCAATTTCTTCTTCAGGTTTTTCTTGATTGTGCGGTTTGTGACTTCAACCTGCCCATTGGCCTTAGGATACGCTTTGGAAGCATAGTGGACCCGTATTCCCCTCTGCTCACAAAATTCCTGAAATTGGTCATTATGGAACTGCTTGCCACGATCAGTGATGATCACCCTGGGTAATCCAAACCTGCTGATAATATTCTTCCAGATGAAGTTGATGGCCTTCTTCGTAGTAATGGTGGCAAGGGGCTCAGCTTCCACCCACTTGGTGAAGTAGTCTACGGCCACAATAGCAAATTTGTTCTGTCCCTTGCCTATAGGAAGAGGCCCAATCAGATCCAATTCCCACTGGGCGAACGGCCAAGGAGAGGGGATTGGAGTTAACAAAGTGGGAGGATGGTGAAGAATGTTGCCAAACTTCTGGCATTTCTCACACTTCTGGACCATCTGCATTGCGTCGCTTTGCATGGTAGGCCAGTAATACCCTGTTCGGACCAATTTCTGTGCCAATGCTCTGCCCCCAGAATGATTTCCGCAGGATCCTTCATGGATCTCTCTCATAGCATATTCAGCTTCCTCTGCAGTCAGGCACCTTAGCAATGGGAATGAATAACTTCTGCGATACAAGACTCCATCTAGGCACAGGTATTTAGCTGTTCTTAACCTCAGTCGCCTGGCTGAATCTTTGTCAGTGGACAGTATACCCCTTTCCAGGTAATCAATAATGGGGCTCGCCCAAGAATCTTTGTAGTCAACAGCAGCCACCTCATGCACAGGTAATTCCACACTTGGTCTTTCCATCCTCTGGATTGGGATAAGGTGACTGAGGGCTTCTTCTCGAGCTGTGGCTAGTCGTGCGAGCTGATCTGCTTCTGCATTTTCCTCACGGGGAATCCTCAACAGCCGCAAAGTGTCAAAGGCTTTCTGGAGATGTTGGACCCTATCTAGGTACAATTTCATTCTGTCTTCCTTGGCTTCATAATCTCCCAGAACCTGTCCTACCACCAACTGGGAGTCACTACCCACAGTAAGGTCTTTGATTCCCAAAGATTTTGCCAGTTTGAGCCCAATCAGAAGTGCCTCATACTCAGCCTCATTGTTGGTAGCTTTAAAATTAAATCTGATGGCATAGAGAAGCTGGAGTTTGTCCGGAGAAATTAAGATGATCCCTGCTCCACTGGCCTCTGTATTCATAGAGCCATCAACATAGAGGAACCAGCCCATTGGCTCCTCAGCTCCTGGGCTCACTGGTTCAGCTGGCAGGGCATTTGAAGCATCTGGTGGCGAGAATTCCGCCATAAAATCGGCAAGGGCTTGTGCCTTAATGGCTGTTCTAGGACAGAATTCCAAGTCAAATTCCCCCAGCTCCACAGACCACTGGATCAGCCTCCCAGATGTCTCAGGACTGTGTAACGTCTTTTTAAGCGGCTGGTCGGTCATAACTTTGATGGGATGTGCTTGGAAATAAGGCCTCAATCTCCTTGCTGCTGTTACCAAGGCAAAGGCCATCTTCTCCACCTGAGGGTACCTGGTTTCAGCGCCCCTTAATGCTTTGCTAGTATAGTAGACTGGATGTTGTATGTTAGCTTCCACTCTTATCAGTACTGAACTCACTGCGTGAGGTGAGACAGCTAAGTAAATGTATAGATCCTCCCCCCTTATGGTGCGGCTGAGGAGGGGAGGAGTCATCAGATATCCTTTCAGTTCTTGAAAGGCCATCTCACACTCCGGCGTCCAATGGAAAGCTTTCTTTAGGACTTGGAAAAACGGACGGCATTTATCGGTAGCTCTGGAAACAAAACGATTGAGGGCTGCAATGCACCCCGTGAGCTTCTGCACCCCCTTAATTCCCCTGGGAGACTCCATATTAAGGATGGCGCTGATCTTCTCAGGATTGGCCTCTATACCCCTCTGGGACACCATGAATCCCAAGAACTTTCTCGAACTGACCCCAAAGGCACACTTGCTCGGATTGAGTTTCATCTGGTACTTTCGCAGCGCCTCAAAGGCTTCTCTGAGGTCTTCCACATGACTTGACCTCCTCAGGCTCTTAACCAGCATGTCGTCGACATACACCTCCATATTATGACCTATCTGCTCCTTGAACATTCGGTTGACTAGCCTCTGATAGGTTGCTCCGGCATTCTTAAGCCCAAAGGGCATCACCTTGTAGCAGTAGAGTCCTCTAGCCGTGATGAAGGAGGTTTTCTCCTCATCCTCAGGATGCATCTGGATTTGATTGTAACCAGAAAAAGCGTCCATGAAACTAAGCAACTCGTGACCAGCTGTAGAATCCACGAGGAGATCAATCCTAGGTAAGGGGAAGCTGTCTTTAGGGCAGGCTTTGTTGAGGTCCTTGAAATCCACACACATTCTCCATTTTCCCTTTGGCTTAGGGACAAGCACCACATTGGATACCCACACTGGGTATTTCGCTTCTCTGATAAACTGAGCCTCCTCCAATTTATCCACCTCTGCGGCAACGGCTGCATTGCGCTCTGGAGCAAACGTGCGAGTCTTCTGCTTCACTGGACGATGAGCATTGTCCACACTTAATCGATGAGTGATGATACTGGGATCTATGCCTGGCAGATCTCTGTGTGACCAGGCAAATACATCTGCATAATCTCTTAGGAATTTCACCAGAGCAGCCTTCTCCTCCGGTCTCAGACCTGAACCCAAACGGAACGTCTTCTCAGTCTTTCCTTCTACCACAGGCACCTCGACCAGTTCCTCAACTGGTTCTCCTTGCTGGAGCTTCTCCTCATCCCTTGTGTCAAGCCCACTGACTGAAAGGGCTTCTCTTGTCTTTATTGAAGTGATATAACACTCCCTTGCCCTCTTCTGATCTCCTCTGACCTCTCCAACACCACCAGCTGAAGGGAATTTGAGTTTCAAATGAAATGTGAAAACCACTGCTTTGAACTTGTTGAGGGTCTGCCTACCCAATATCACGTTATAAGCCGAAGGGCAATCCATCACCAGGAAATCCACCAAGGCAGTGGCATTCCTTTGCTCATCTCCAGTCACGATGGGCAAGGATACCACGCCCAAGGGATGGGCTGTCTCTCCCGAAAAACCGACCAGAGGAGACTGCACAGGCCTAATACTATCTCTCCCCAGCTGTAGCTTCTCAAAAGCAGGTAAGAAGAGGATATCTGCCGAGCTCCCTGTATCCACGAGGATCCTCCTCATTGTCCAGTTGGCGAGGAGAGCTGTGATCACCAATGGGTCATCATGAGGATAGAGTACTCCTTCCTCGTCCTCTGTCGTGAACTGGATGGCTGAGTCCGTCACCCGAGTGCGCTTGGCTGGTCTCTCCGCATTGAACACTTCCCTGACATAGGTTCTCCGAGCAGCCCTGGTATCTCCACTAACTCCTGGCCCCCCAGAAATCGTGTTTATTTCCCCTACGGGGCGAAGAGGAGGAGGAGGAGGAAGAGTCCTCTCACGCCTGTGATCAGCTGGCCCAGCAGCTTGTCCTGTCCCTTGATTAAACTCCCCTTCCTTACGAACAAATCGTTGGAGACGTCCTCGTCTGATCAACCCCTCAATCTGTTGCTTCAGCTCAATGCAGTCATCCGTATCGTGCCCATGATCACGATGGAAACGACAGTACTTCTGGCGAGAACGTCGCTCAGCCGGTGTTTTCATCTTTCCTGGCCACTTGAGCTCAGGATACTCACTTATCTCCTGCAGCACCTGATTGACTGTTGCGACCAGGGGAGTATAGTCTTGGAATCTCCTATCGGGCCTCCCCCTCTGGGGAGAATCTCGTCTGTCCGTTCTCCCCTTCTGGGGAGAATCTCTCCTATCCATTCTCTTCCCTCTCGGGTAGTCCTCAATCCTAGACTGCCCAGTCTCTTTCCTTCGTTTGCTCGGCTGAGGAGGCCCTGTCTGGGGGGCAGAAGCTTCCCTTTCGCGATTGCGATGGGCAGCAAGGGTGTCCTCTGCGTTCATCTGTCGCTGGGCCCGCATCATGAGCTCAGCCATGTTGGTCGGTGGCTCTGCAGATAAGGAAAACAAAAACTGTCCGGGTCTGAGCCCTGCCATGTACGCCGCGATGGCTACCTGATCATCAGCATTGTCCACCTGCATGGATTCCTTGTTGAACCTGGTTGTGAATTCCCGGAGTGTTTCCCCCTTAGCTTGCTTGATATTGAGCAAGTAAGTGGCTGGCCTCCTGTACCGTTGACCGGCAATGAAATAACTTACAAAGAGGCGACTGAGCTCTTTGAAAGTACTGACTGTGTTGGGAGCAAGTTTGTTGAACCACATCCGAGCGGCTCCTCGGAGAGTGATGGGAAAGGCCCTACACATAATGGCGTCAGGTACCGCCTGAAGGTGCATAAGGGACTTGTAAGTTTCCAGGTGATCAAGAGGGTCTTTTGTCCCGTCAAAGATATCGATCTGAGGGACTCTGAATTTCGGTGGGAGGGGCACCGCCATCACTTCAGCAGTGAAGGGAAGTTCAGTGGTCTGCACCAACTCATCCACAGAGGCTGGAGCTTTGGCCTTCATCTGCTTCGTCAGGTTATCCAACTGTGTCTTCATCTGGCGCATCTGATCGGTCATAAGACCTTCAGGAAATGTGGAACCGGAAAAAGTTTCGTAATGCGGTGCTGCAGCATGGCTGCTGGTCTCCCCATGCCCCCCAGTAGCGTCAAAGTCTACGCCAGCCATTCCTGGGGCAGGGGGATCAGCCATCGGGGCCAATGGCGGTGGTGGATCTCTAGTAGGAGGTTCAGGTTGTAGGCGCTGCAGTAAGGCCTGATTCTGCTCCAGAATGCGCTGCATCCCTTGCGTCAACGTCACCACGTCCTGACGGAGGGCTTGATAATCAGCAGCGGTTGCAACAGGTGGAGCAGAATGATCATTGTTGTCGTTGGAAGCCATTGAGCGGGTCAAGACCATAAATCCGATCAATCAATAAATTTCTAATCGTTCCCACAGACGGCGCCAACTGATGAAACGGATTTATGATCGTCCCCGGCAGACCTGCAAAAACAACTTGACACCGGTGTGGTATCTTGCCAACACCCCTCCGATGCTTAAGTCAGCTTGAGGATGGAGGAATAGCGTAGAAAATCTGTATGGGTAAAATTGGGCAGAATGTACGTACCTTGTACCATAGTGGTGCCTCCATTATATAGAGATCTTGTGGGAGACAAAGTAGGGAGGAACGTGGTCCATTCCTGATTTGGTGGAGCGAATCAAGGCTAGTGGCCTTTAATTAGGTAACTGAATCCCCCATGATCATCCTTACCTTAAATAACGGAAGCGGGTGGGGATGGTGCGCAAGCCGTGGAGAGATCTTCGGGATCCTCCTTTCCTTATGGGTCGATCCGCTTTAGGCAGATAGATCTCAGGAATCGCGGGGAGTTATTCAGCGGAATATGTCGGATAATGGCTGGGCTGAGCAGACAAAGATAATGGCTGAGCCGAGCAGATCAGACAGTGGCTGAGCTGATCCTACCAAGGTAATGACTGAGCCGAGCAGATGACCGGACCGAGCATATCAGAAGATGTCTGAGGCAACTTGCTTGCCGACCGACCAGAATACTAACCGGCTCAGCCTGCGCGTCATGACCTATCATGTGGCAATTTTAACATCTTTAAATTTCATATTCAAATTTTTGGATCTCTAACAAATATGTTAACTTGAAGCATTTAAGACAAAAAAAATATTTGATACTTGATGTCAAATTGACATAAGTAGCCTTTTTAATTGCCACATGAGATTTGTCAATACTTTTAACATTTTTGTTGGAGTTAATTTAATGTTATTTTTTGAAAACTCAATTGTCACATTGAATTTGATATATTTGTTGGAGATGCTCTAAGCAGTTGGGATTTATTATAAACTTTCCATTAGCACATTGGTCAGTTTACACCCTCTCAACTCTTTATATAAAAAAAATAAAATAAAAAAACATCTCTCTCCTTAAAAAATTGTCCAGAACTCCAAATTAATTTCGAATACATAATTTTAGCGATAGTATATAATTAAATATTGAATTATTACAAGGATCATGATCACATAACAAGGTCAATGCAGTATTTAAAAATAACCCAATCGCAATAAAGTTGATTCCTTTACCAAAGCATGGCACCCTTTGTCAAAAGAGACAGAGTGGCAGATAGCTTACAAAATTCTAAATATTCGAAAAAAGTAAGAGATATTCATCTAGACGGTCTTATAAATATCGAAGATTCAAAGCTAATCTGACTTTAATTAAATATCCTAATATTCTAATAACAGGTTTGTCAAGGAGAAGGATAATGTTTTTGGCGTCATTCTGATGACGATTTCCGATAAGGCCCTTCAAGAAATAGTTGGAGTTCCCATCGACTTCAGGTAACAATTTTCCCTAGGCCTCGGCGGATTCTTTCTTTTTGCTTCGGATAAATGCGTTGAGATTTCTTATAATTGCGGAGAACTCTCTTGAGATTTAGAAAATACAATTATCTTCTCTACTTTTAAATATCGTTATTTTACTGTTAGTTTTCATTAACTTTCTTAATTTTATTTTTAAATTTGTTCATTTTATTCTTCTTTCGCACCACTCCCTTAATATTTTTTTAAATAATTTTTTTTGGAAAAAAATTCATACCATTTTTTTCAGATCAACAGATTAAGTTGGTGCTAACATTTAAAAAAAATAAAAATCTTCCATATATAATTTTTTAAAATTTTAATACTAGTTTAAAAATCTTGCTTATGCGCAAATAATTTTTAAACCTATACATTCAAAAAACCTAGCATGAATTTTTGTAATGAAAAAAATAAATTAGCAAAAAATAATTGATCCACACATCAATAAAAAATAAAAAAATAATTATTAATATTAGATTAAATTATTAAACTAATTTAAGTGCCCTTCAATTGAAATTTAAAAAATAAAATAAATTTATTTCTAAATAAAAATTCTTATGATTTTTTTAATACTATACCCTTAGCAAACATGCACACAACATTTTAAAAACATTTAGCCTTTTTAACGTTATAATTTTTTTCATGAAATATTAATTATTTTTACAAAATATTTGTTTCTAGTAAAAAATATCAAATTGAAAAAAAAAAAAATTAAGAAACTGAGTAAAAACAAATAGTCAAAACTTAAAGAGAAAATTAATGGCAGAAAGTATTAGGTTAATAGTTCCAAAAGCAGAAGAAATAATTGTACTTTTTAAAACCTCAAAAGAAATCCCTACAATTATCAAAAACCTCTCGGTGCATTTTACCCTTCGGCTTTTTATACTAACAGTATTAACAGTTTTTCTTTTTCAGCTGTTGTATTATGTATGTCACCATCATTTTGAATCATGACCCAATTCTTCATGAGATTCACTTTTTTGCCTGTAAATTAAACAAATTCAGAATTTTCTTTCATTCCAAGACATAACATGTTATCCATGCGCCTCATATTCGCCGGATTTCACTCCAAAAAATATAGTTATCCCTATCCCTCACGTCAATTTCACGAGTCTCTTATTGTTCTCATTCAATCACGATAAGGGAGCAAGTCAATATAAAAAAATTCACATTGAAATTAGAAACAACCACAAATTTTATTAAAATTCATAATATTATAATAATAGTAAACATTTATGCAGCCCTACGTGTTTTGCTTATACAAATGGCAATTGGATTGCAGATACAAGATACATAGAAAAAATAGAAAGACAAAAAAGTAATATTAATTAGTGTATGATTCCTCCAGAAGATTCATTTTTATATTTTCTGGAATACTAGCTTCATATTATACTGTGTACAGTATCTTAATTTCATTTCCTGTAAAATTATGTTCTGATTCACTAAGCTGGGCCGGCCCCACCAAATTAAGAATGCGAAGGCCTTTCCTTTGAAAGGAATTTACAGAGGAATTACTTTAAATGTGCACAAATGTCCTTAAGACACGTAAAAACATCATTATTATGGCACGTTTCTCTATAGGATGTTTCCAGAAGCAAAAAACATGATAAAACTTATAAATCATGGGGGAAAACTAAAGCAGTAACAGAAAAAACCACAGTAAAAGAGCACCAAAGAGTAACTACATTCCCAAGGGAAATCCAAAAACATCCCATATGTAAGTCAGAAGATACAAGTCATTTGGTTTACATCAGGTAATTCAGAATGCCCTGGACAAGAAAATGTACAATGAACTAAAAGGGCAGTATAAATCTCAAAAGGATATTCATAGCAGTAGGGCTAAATGGAACCCAATCATCGTGAACTTTGACCTTGGAAGAGCGACAACAAATATATATATGCATGTGTACAATCTATTGCATGTACATATACATATCATACATATGTATATATATCAACGGAAGAAACAGCTAACCTAACAAAACTGTGTTCAAGCCCTCTGAGTTAAGGTGTTAAGTAGGTGCTTCAGCAAGCAGAAGGGTATGCCACCAGCCGCATGCGATATTTTTAGGGACACAACCATCAAGTGGGAGTTGACAAGGAATATTGCGGTCAATCACGTCGCCCAAGCCAAGCTGCATTGTTATGACAGAGTATTGGACAACACAGGAATACAAGACGTGAACAATTGATAATTAGTGGATAATTTCAAGCGGCAACTAGGGACGGAGCCAGGAAAGTCATTACGTGGGGGCGAATATGCATTGACTACTAGTTGAATTTTTTTTCAAAATATTTAACAGAAGCGAGCCTATATACTTCATAGAAATTTTTTCTTTTTTCTATGTGATAATAGAGGTTTTTTCCTTTCTTGCCGGGGCAACTGTCCCTACTAGCTCCTCCCTGGCTCTATCCCTAGCGGTAACACGAGTTGGTAAGTAAACACCAGGAAAATAGACGGAAGAAATCCCTTTGACTCTTGTGCAAGATAAAAGGAATATTTCAACAATGTTGTGTGAAACTTGTTTGATACGGTTGAGTCTGCCTGTCATATATGTGTAACTTGGTAATGTTTAGTGAAGTACCTGGCCATACTTGTTCCAACCCCAGCTGAATACTTTACCATCATCTTCAAGAAACAAAATGAAGTCATGAGAAGACAGTCATAAATGACTCTATCTACGATTCAAAATACAATGCAACAGTTCAAATTGTTTGTTACAAAATGTTGATGTATTTCACCAATCTATTTTCAATTAGTCGCTTTCTTTCCCTTTTTGAGAAACTGCATCATATCAATTAGTTCTTACCATTACCGCTTAATGACGTGATGCACAAACATCCAGAATCGGTTTTGGAATGATTAACTTTTGATGTCATTGTCTTGTTTGTATAGATTATGTAGCAAACAATTCAGTGACCTAAACTCCTTACATGAAATCTAATCCAGTCTTCGAGAAGTTTCAAGTGCATAAAAGCTCATTCTTGCAACAGAGAAGAGAGCTAAAGATAGAACTCTATAGCCAATTCCAAATTCTTTTCTCAGCACTTCTGTTCAATGAAATAGAGTTTAAAGCTAGAACCCTTAATCATCAAGCTTCTGTGTTTCATGTAACCATAGACTGCTGAATCAGACAGCAATCCTCTGTAATGAAGTAGGAAATGTTTCCTAGAATTTGTGGTTTTTCTCTTCCACCTACCTATAAGAAGCAGAAAGATAGCCTTGTACGACCTATGACAAAAATGAAATATGACATCTCGAAAAGTGAAACCTGGGGCATAAAAGAGCATGAATAATGTACCTGTAACTACAGAACTATGACGAGCCCCACAAGATACTATTTTTGCATGCATGTTTTCCAAACTTGGAGCGTCAAGAAGCCTGGGAAGTGTCTGATCAGGAATTTCAGAAAACAATACGGTTAGTTAAGCAAACCTACATTTTGAAAAAGTTGCCTCCCAACTTGAAGGATTTTAGAAGTCTCCAGTATACAATCACCATAGAATGAAATAAAACAAGACCAGATAACTATGTAAGGTACATGCTCGAAGTTGGATCTTCAAGGCATTGGCATTTTTACAGACAGTGGAAACTTAATCTTCCAATTGACTCAAATCAGACTGATTACTATTTGCAACGCAGATTTAAATCTGAACAAGCAAATAATTTCACTCCCACCAACCATAAACCTTCATAAACTAACGCTTCTGTCATTATCTGTTGTGTATTTGGAAGGATAGTAATCACAGTATCCGTAAATGAAACGACTTCAAAACGTACCTCTGCCTGATCGGTGCCAGTTCCCAACTGCCCAAATTGATTGCCACCAAACGCATAAACATCACCATCAGCAGAAATACAGATGGTGTGCCAGAGTCCTGCAGCCACACCCTCTATCCGGATACCCAGTAAGGCAGATACACAAGTAGGCCTGAGCTCATCATCTGTGCTTCCTTGACCACACTACACCAGAACAACATCCCAATGAATTCCATTCTATTACCATGAAAATTATCAAAACATTGGCCGGTCAGGTCAAGTACAATAAAGAAGAAGCTAACACAACACAATAAAGGTTTTAGATCAGGTTATCCCCATCTAAAGTGGAGCTAATCTTCAACACTTATTCTGCTTTGTTTTCCACCATCACAGTAGCTATTATTGGTCTGAAAGTAGGGATGGCAACGGGGCGGACCAGGGCCGGATTTGCCCATCTCCGCCTGCAATCCCCGAATCTAAACTATACCTCCATCCCCCCCCCAAACGGGGATCGGGGATCCCCGCTCTGCCCGGCTTCATTTTTTTAATTAAAAAAAACTTAATTCATCGAGACAAATTGAGATTTTTAAGGCTATATTCTAGACTAGCCATTTCAAGACAAATTGAATTTTAACTATATGAGATTGTACATACATGTATACACATATATGATCTCAATTTTATATGCATATATACATTTATACATGAACAAATATACATCTATACATAGAAAAAAATATTAAAGGAGTTTTAAAAAAATATTGTAAATAGTTATAAATAAAAAGGTTAGAAAGTAAAATAATAATTATTTAAAACGGGGTTGGGAACGGGGCAGGGTTGGGAACGGGGCAGAGGTACCAAGCCCCGCCTCCGACACATTCCCCATTTTTTTTCTTACTTTCGCCTCCAAATCCAACCCGTTCCCCAAAAAATTCTCCGAAACTCTAATCCGAACAGATTGCGGAATGGATCGGGGCGGAGCCGATTAGACAGAATTGCCATCCCTATCTGAAAGAGTAGTTATTTTCTCCAGACACTTCTTGGCATAGACAGTGTATGAAAATCAAAATGCTCAAGATAGTCGCAACACAACAAAATGCTTTTATGCGAAACTACATATGTTAAACCACCAAATGTTAATGCAAATTAGTGACATGACTAAATCCAACATCATAACCAAAACCAAGGAAATCTACGATAGAAGGTTCAATTTTTAAAGCTATTTAGGGTAGGTTAGTCGCATAACAACCCAAGCCTAATTGGTTGATATCTTAAAGAAAATCTTATGCCTCCATACAACCATCAGGCCTCCCTAAAGGTCAAAATTCTCCAGCATTAATCCATCCTTCGTGATCCCTTTTCCAACTGAATATTTATGTCAATTCAATTGGAAAGTTGTTTCTTTTCATCGACTACAAAATGGAAATTGTTAGTAGTGTCTTCCAAGGTTTCTTCCTTTTCATTCAGTGATATTCAGAAAGCTTCACTGTCAAATCTGCACTTGCGGGTAAACCAGACAAGTTCAACTAAGTGAATGTTTAACCATACTAGCCTCAGGTATAAGGGAAAGGGGATGGAAAAATTGCACGAAACAAATGAAAATATAAACCGTGCAACAAGAGATTTCAGGCTCCAGAAAATACTCACCTGGCCATAAAGTCCCCAGCCAAAAGTAAGTAATGCTCCAGCATCTGTAATTGAAAGCAAACGACAAATTTCGGTTCATGGAAGGTGTAATATAAGTAACATAAGTAGACCGAAGAAATCAAATCACCCATGAATATGGTTAACCATCATTTTTGAATGACATATCTTGCAATGCAGAACAAATAGCAAGATGAAGTAGATGCATTTATAAGGAAAATGCTGGAATTGAAAGAAACTAGCGGGCATTGATATTCCCCCAGCTTTACATCCCTCTTTCTAGAAGAACCGTGAATTTTACGCCACACTGTGGTACTAAATAAAGGGCTTCTTGCTACTGCTGGGTCTGCTAAAGGGTTAGATGTACGACACATTCATAATGAATCACATAAAAAGAAGGATTACCTGTAATTACTGCACTATGTCTCCCTCCACAGGCTATTCCCTTGACATAGCTTCCTGGAACTCTAAAACCTTGTCCTTCTGAGCTCACGCTTCCCCTTGAAAGGGTCATAGGTCTATCTTTCACCAAAGAGGAGTCAACGCAAGGTACAGGATGTGGAGAGGACACCATCCGTATCCGGGACCCCAAACCGAGCTGCCCCTCGCCTCCATAACCCCAACCCCAAACCTGTCCTATATCTGAAACCTCGGGAAAAACAGCATATATCAAGTGTCTTCCTTCACATAATATGCTTCCATAGCTGCATACATCATGCTACCTAGAACCTATGTATTTCAATGCATAGCAAAGTACAAATCAAAGATGTGGCTCAAGGAAAACAGTTAGTTGAGAATGCAGCAAATACCTGACAATACTAATGTGTGGCGCCCACCAGCAGCAACAGTGGCAATCTTTACTCCTGGGTTTAATGTTACAAGACATGGCAATGCTGAGAGAGTTTCATCAGCAGATGATGAGGCTTCCGCCGCTTGCTTAGCAGATGACATTCTTCTGCGCTTTGTACTTTCCTCTCCACCTGCTCTACTGTCCGTATTGGATGCTGTTCCACCAGAAGTTTTTGGTCCCTGAGAGCGAGGACTCACTGTTACAAAATTAACCTTTCCAATATTAGTCCGCAAATAAGAAAGCAGTTTCTATAAGCCACTCCAAGCCTTACCTTGTTCTGTCAAAAATGAACTCTGTCTTTCTGTGACATCCTTCTCTGGGCTTATCCCTGTAGATGGCTCTGCAAATACCTTCCCAGACGGTATACACTCTTTCCATCCCCATGTGTATACTTCCCCATGTTCTGCATAGACAATCAAACCTTGAATGCTTCATGGTTCCAGGATGAATGAAAAGTATTAAATGAAATGGCGCGAGGATAAGAGACAACAGCCACAATGGCTGTGTTTGATTGGCCGGACCAATAAATTGGGTATATTTGATGAATCTCGTAGTAGTAGTTTTCATCAGCCTAATAATAATAGACTAGTGATACCATATGCTCAGGATATTGTACACCGTCTTTGTTTGATTTCTTGTCCAATAGGAAATGTACGCCTTTACAATCCAACTGTAAGCCTGATCCGGCCGATCAAACAGGCTCTGTATGCATAACAATTTCAAAGGGCATTGACTAATTTGGCCTGTCATTAACATCCATTTGGTTGTTGGGAGGAAACTTCAATATTGTACCTGTGAGGCTTTAAAATCGGCAACCTTGTTCCTTTCTTCTATCTCCCAGCAACCAAAGGCAAAATTGTTAAACATTCTTCAACATATTTAGGAATAAAAATCAGCATACCTGTAACTGCAACACAATGCGCCCAACCAGCTGCAGCTTCTACTATTGCAGCTTCTGTTGGGAGAGGAAAAGGCTCTGGAATTTCCTTCACAAACGCAAGGGAAAGAGAACGTAAGAAAAATTTAGAAGAAATAAAGATAACTTGATCATATGGACTAAAAACAAGTTGACCTTTACCCCATGTTTTCCCGAAGTAACATAGCTCTGACCTAGATCATCTGTTGAGCCCCACGTGATGAGCTTTCCAGAATCTGATTGAAGAAACAAATATGAGTACTATGAAACAAAATTAAGCTCTAAAAATGACCAAAAAATACTCCAACAGAGTACGAGTGCCTATCCAAACTAAAGAAGTGGATTCTTCAATTGAAATTGAAGAAAGAAGTTCACTAACCAATAGATTATCAAAATCAAACAGATTTAATCCAGAAATACAGCTTCATCAACACACAACTGAAATCTATGGCTACACCTTACAACGATATCAAGATGCCAAAGGGCAATGCTGCTTCATTGTAAGCAATTTCAAAAAGAAAACGTTCAAATCGAACAGCAATATAATTTCGTTCAAAAACCTTGACCACTTGGCAACCAATTTAAATCAAATAAGTCCGACTGAAACTGAGTATGTTAAAACAGAAAGGCTCAGATTGCATTTCCAGATCTGTCAACGAAAAGTACAATCTTTTAGAGAGTAAGAAAAAGAGGACAAATCAAAAGCACAATCCGTGAAAGCACCAGAAATAGCCATGGCGAACCCGCAACCGCCGCCGCAGACATCCTTCCATGAACACCCGGCTCCAACTGACTGCGGAAGCTTAACCGCCACCGGAGACAGCAGCGGCGACCTTTGAGGCAGAGCTCCAGGAAGGTAACCCCACATGAACACTAACTTCTCCTTCACCTCCTCCATTCTTACACCTTCTTCATCTCCTTCCCCATCGCCACTCATATCGATTGACAGTTAAAGTTCTCTGTTGTAGTTTCTCTTGTTTTCTCAGCTATTTTCTTTGAGGAGAGAGAAAATTTTCAGTAGTCCGCTTGGGGGTGAGTGGTTGTCTGGAACGTGCCCTAATCGTTGTTTGTGCAAAAACGGGGTCCCCGTATCATTTTCAAGCCGGCAGGGGGAGCCACGTCGGATGCTCACGTGGTGAGTTGGACACGTGGCAAGACTGTAACCCGTAGATGAGTCGGCCATTGTGAGCCAGTAGTTCCGTAGAAGTTTCTGGAAAGGTCAGGGTCACTGGAATCTAGAGAGAAGAGCATGCGAGGTAGCTGCCGTGTTGGATCTTAATTGGGCCACGTGTGTTGTTGTAATAAAGTCCAATCATTGTCTATTGCCACGTTTCTGAAGGAAGGGTAGGGAATTTCTTGCATTGTAGTACGAATTTGATCCGCCACTTGGTTTGATTTGACTGTTGGAAATCGTTTCTTTGTTTGCCACAAATACCCTCGAGATTGTTTAATGTGACACGTGGCGTTCTTACATGGGAGACCGACCTATCACCGAAGGAAATAATTGTTGAGAGCTTGTTGAGCATGGTTAACCAGTGCTTATGGGATCTGGATGTGCAGCGGAGGTAAAATGATACAATATTAATAATAAATCAAATAAAATTATTTTATTTTATTCATATTACATATATTGTAGAAAATTACACTATAAATTCCTTTCGATCCTTTTGAGCTTATAATGATTATGAAATTATATCGAACTTATAGTTAAGTCATACTTTCGGAACACCTATAATTATTTTTACCTAAAAAGTTTCATATGCATTAGATGAACTCCAACATGCTGTTTATGTGCCTACTATTTTTGTATTACTGTACACTGTACAAGAATTTGTACAATTACAAGCATGTTAATATGACATTCTTTTATTGGTAAAGAATTTTTTACATCAAATTTTCTCATATCCTATAAATAATAATGTATTATTTCACTTTTATGTGATGGTTCAAAGGTCAATTTTTATGTGTGTGTAATTTTTCATGAGAAAAGCTAACAAAACGCAATACCCCCTTCTTTTTTTGATATTTAAGAGTATTTTGATTAATTTACGTGCACCTTGATTAATATCCGAGAGGCCAATTTCACCGTAAACTAATGAGACCCATTTAAAATTTGGGTTTACCTCGATTCCATTCATGACATGGTAAGGAGGCAACACCATATGTACACTGATTGATCGAAATGATTTTTTTTTTTTGGCTTCTCTAAGAATTCTAGCAAGTGATTAGCAAAGACAGTAACATCACTTATGGAAATACAAAGAACAAAGATATCATGATGGAAGCACAGCCAGCACCATGATGGTTTGCTATTCAGTACTGAATTGTGTCTTCAATCCTGTCTTGTATTTGAGCCAACCCATGTCTTTAGTAGAGTTATGATCGCAAATTGTATTGTATCTCTTTCAATAAAATATGGTCGTAACGGAGTTTAAAATATATTTTAGTGACAGGCACAATGTACGGACAATATGACATTCGGAAACATAATCATTCAGATGATGTACGGGAACCAATAGCTAAAATGTTAATGATTGAGAGCACGATCAGCATAGGGATCAGGATCATACATAGGCGAGAATATCAGATATTTGATAAAATCATCATTACGTGTAATACGTGAAACATTTACCGTGTTGGCGTCCACAGGTTTGTTACTATTTTTGATATAATTGTTCATAATTATTTATTATACATGAGAATTGAAATTTAAGGATAAGATAATTGATTGAATCTCATTGCTTATGATGCTATATTTTGCTCCTAATATTTCAGTTCAAATACTAAAGGAGAGGTAGAAGACTTGGGATATCCAACTAATAACAATGCCGAGGATGAGGACTTCATCGAAGCTTAATTTACCTGGAGTAGATGCTCAGTATTTTTATTTTTTTGAATGGTACGTATTTGGAATGTATATCACATTTTATCAAGCTTAATTTCAGACTCTAGACATTGTACCAATCAAACTTGTATTTTTGTCTTTACTTATGAAATAAAAAATATTTAGAAGATATTTTGTCACAATAGTGTCGAACAATCGACACTTGAATTGAGATATGTGCAAGTTAACTTGAATAGTCTAAATTATGAGAAGAAATAATCGACACTCAAGTAAGATTATGAGATATATAGAACCAATATTTAATTGGGCACTCAATTTGAAATAATAACTAGCGATTCAAATCAAATTTAGTTATGCATTAACATCTCATGTTATGTAGCTCCATTTAGTCAAGTAAATTAAGAAGAAAAGATCTCAAGATATAGATGTTTATTATTCTTGTAATTGAATGAATTTCACCATTAAACATGCACTTACACCCTACAAATGTTGTTGAATTCATGCAACACAAATGGAAACCATTCCAACAAATGCAACACAAGTAGATAGGATAAACTATATATATTTTTCATATGTATAGAGTTCTTCTTTTCTCTATCTTCCTTCTCGACGTCAAAACCCTAATCGTCCACAATCTCCTTCATCCATGGCCACCCACTGCAAAACCCCTCCAACACCACCCTAATCGTCCACAATCTCCTTCATCCATGGCCACCCACTGCAAAACCCCTCCAACACCACCCTATACGTCCTCCAACCCCCGCCCTCGGTTTCCTTTCTCCTCACTCTCCACCACTACTTGCATTTCCTTTACACAACCTTCCCCTTCAACCTACTAGTTAAATCAAATGATTTAAATATCAATATTTTTCGTATAATAGTCTAAGTAACATTATTCATATAATATTCTATGTACTTTTCCTTCTACAAATTAAGATACGAACATGAACACCAAACAGTCTGAATCCACACAATTCAGCACACAAACTGATTGGACTTTGACTAGAAATATGGATCGCAAGTGGCCCATTGACCCATCCTACCGAGTGAGTGCTCAGAGGCATACCAGGTCCAATCCAATTCACGGGCACAAACATAGGAACGTCTTCGAGTCACTGGTTTTCAAGTGGTCTACAAGGTACAGATCCGTAAAGCCATACGTTGGGTTAATGCCCAATAAATGCCTTAGTATTTCAGCCTCAGAAACAATGGTGCACCAAATGTATCATCAAATCAAGGCCCTCCAAGGCTCCAGTGATCGTAATTTGTATTGGTGGGTCACACGGCAATGATGTGGATTGAAAGCAAGTCCAGTCCAATGATTAAGTTGCGATCGAGAGGTGGATCTTGTTTTAGCTAGGTGGAACAGGGTGGTGCTGTGGACCCTAAAAGTACGGAATTGGGAGGAGGGGCTTTAATAATGGATGATTTGATCATGCTGGGTTTTAGGTACAATCTGAGAGGCTCACTTGGGTAGTTGGGTTGTGTAGGTGAGGTTGTATGGCCAGCCAATTGGAATGTGGTTGCTATTCCTACCTATTACTCTCCATACAAATTAGTGAGGGTTGTGAGTGCATTAGTTTATTTTGGTTCAAGAGCAAAGACGGTTTCTGAGATTTCTCAATACTTGATTACCATGATAGAAGGTATATAATTATTCCGCTATTAAAAGTTTTATTTACATCTCCCACATATAAGTTTATCAATTGGTATCAGAGCCAACCTTTCCGTCGTGGTGTTTGGTGATTACACTTGTACCGTCAATTAGTATACACTTTCTTATATTTATCATATGATATTACATAATAATTGGGCTTCACTAATCTGTTAAAATACCATATATGCCAAGGTTACTAAGATAAATGTATTCCAGAAGTGAGCTCTTCTTATTGTCGGAAGGCACAAATATGATGAAAGACTAGGAACATCTTTGATTTTCGTGGCCTGAGATCATATGATATGTAATATTATGAACAATATGCACTGCATTATAGAACGTGACTTTGACAGTTCGTCATCCCATGACGCTATACTATGTCAATCATTGAGTAAAGCTAATTAGAAGAAAATTAGAAACCATCTACTACCTAAAGGGGTGTGCCAGAAAACAGAACTTGTAAGAAATCCTTACTGTAACAGATAGTTAGAAATTTGCTAAGTTACGATTTAACATGTTATGCCAAGTTACGATTTAACACGTTAAAAAAAAAACATATATCAGTATGTTGCACTAATATGAAACGGTGCGTATGTGAACTAGTGCTTTAAAACAAAGCAAATCAATGTCCCGGCCTTTAGGCCAAAACAGCCATACGACATGACCCATTGAACATGCCCATCCTAACGATTCGGTGGGTGTCAACTTGGTTCCCACAAGTAGCAACGGTAAGCATAATGTCATGCAGCACATGCAATCCTAACTTTACAATGTGATCATTCATAAGTTAATGCCTTGTCATCATTTTAAAGGCTTATGGATGCTTTGGTAGTCCTGATCTTCAAACGTTGGTCAGTCTTGGATTATGCAAATCTATCCTTCAAACTTGGAATTAAATTTAATTTGATGCCTTCAGTTTTTACTGAGTATAAACATAAGGATAGGTTTATAGTATAAATTATGCCATATTAGTTTTTGTTTTGTTTTGTTTTATTTTAATAGCCACAACATCTTAAAGTAAAAGTTTAGTTATTAAATGATTTCGATTTGAATCATGTAACTATTTTTGGCATTTTTACTTTTGCAATTATGTTTTTTAGAAATAATTATTTTGGCCCCACAGGGAAGTAGTTATTTTGTATTACATAATTGGATTAAGATGGTAAGTTGAACATTATGAGGTTTAAATATCTTTCACCCACAGGTGATGTTCTTTTCTTATTAGTGTTTGCTTGCTAGTCTTCTAAAGTCTTAACAAATCTAATGCGTGTTGCAATCTTTACCCACATGAAGATTTAGGTTTGTTTATTGAATTGACATTGGCTGATTCAAATTATGTTAATTGTTTCAAAGCATTGATAGCTTTATATTCTTGGTAATTGTAGTTGTTACTACCTCTTTGGTTTCTAGTGAGTCTTCACGTATTCTATTTTTAAGTGGTGACGATTTTTCGGATTGGAAGGAAAAAGTCCTTTTGGCATTAGGGTGTATGGACCTCGATTTGGCAATTCGTGAGAATGAACCACCAAAACCTACAGATGAAAGTTCAAAAGCAAATAAGACTACCTATGATAAGTAGGAACGACCTAATCGTTTGAGTTTGATGCATATCAAATCTCAGAAACCGTCTTTGCTCTTAAACCAAAATAAACTAATGCACTCACAATCCTCACTGATTTGTATGGAGAGTAATAGGTAGGATTTCTAATCTAATCTATATTATGTTAATATAGTAACTTGATGGTAGTCACATGCCTTTATATAAATAGACAGGGACCTTTAATAGTCACAATCCTTTATGAGACTCTTTTCCAAGAGTCACATTTCTTTATACTTTCTTCCATCAAGGAAGTTACTTTGACACATTTTTGAATAGTCACCATTATTAATTACTTAAATCTAATATCCAAAGTTTTAATTAAAATATACATAATACATAAATATAATAAGATGTGTCATGTGAGCCACAGTTAATGAATATAAAACTAACAGCTATTTGTTTTCATGTATTTCCACAAACCACTCACTTTATTTCTTGATTTAATTATCACATGTTTATCAAGAAGTTATTCGATTGCTCTTAAGCCATTGGCCAGTAGTATCTCACGTTCGTCCCAATTGCATCAGGATTTTGTCTCCATGCATGGAGATGTCAATATGTTATTGGTTGGTAAGATTGCTCCAGGAGGAAGTAACTATGTTTCACTTCCTTTGGGTTGGGCATCGTGTGGCTAGAAACATGTCCAATTATTGAGTTCTCTGTTGGCCTTTTTACCTAGTGGTGGATCTTCTACTGATGGGTGCTCAACTGGTTTTCTATGCGAGCTCACTAAGTCCTTCTAGGCCAATGTGGGAAAACTATTGGGTCCTCTTGGAGCTAGACACGTGAGACATCAACACCCTTATGAACCACACAATCATATACGCCACATGACTAGATACAAAAACCCTACACGGTTGTCGGTTGTGTAATTGTTGTAAGTGTTGAGATGCAGTGCAACGACTAAACAATCACTTGCCAATGCGTTAACAATACATCGTGAGAGGAAAAAAAAAATATTCCATGACAACATCACATGCATACGTGTAGGCTCCGGGAAGGCCAAGAGGGGCATGTCTACAAATTTTCAGACCTTCATATACAAGGAAAATGCGTCTATATAGCTCGAGGCAATCCAGCCATATGATTTGCAGCACTTCAACGTTGAAAAGGGCCATCAAAGAGTATGACTACCATCAACAGTGGTTTAATTCCCATAATTCCAAAGCATAGAGGGAAATGCGGAAACCGACAAAATTTCACCCTAGAAGAAAGCACTAGAATTTTTTATCCGCCATGTAAGTACATAATACACATGAAGATTGCCTAATAATATGAACATACAATGCATAGCCAAGGTCTTGTGAATAAATAGTTCACTATTGAGCTTGTGTCGCAATTTTGCAAGGGAAGGGAAAAAACCTAGACACGCCTCCGCATATGCCTGACGGGGGTTTTTCCAGATTCCGCTACAGCCCCATCTGCTGCCAGATCCAGCCGATCTAGCCCAACGATGCTGCTGGAACTCCGCTTCCTATTCAACATCAGATTTTTCTCATCCACTGTTGCAGCTACTGTTGCCAACAGTTCAGACAATAGTGAGGGGCAGTTTTCTTCCATGTACCTATATCCTTCTGATTGCATAAGCGCTGCAAAACATGAAAAAGAATTAATTGAGAGCAGATACATAAACCATATGAGAAGTGCAATAACACAAACATGGAGACTGCATGAATTACTAAATCAGGAAGTTTTATGTTCAACATGAAGCTCTAACATTTGGTTTAGAAACAACAAAATGCTGTAGGCAAAAAATGTATATAAAAATGTGGAACGCAACATGTTAGAAAAATGAAATAGAAGCAACCAAATTAGAAAATAGCCAGAATGAAACTAACCGCATCAGAAGTCTTCCAAAATGAAACAAACCGTAAAATAAACCAAGAAAGAGAATAACAAAAAAAAAAAAAAAATTGACTCTAAAGTAAGGTAAGGCAAAAAATTCCCTTTTTACCTGAACTAAACATGAACAAGATGTATAGGTGCATCGTACCATGGACAACAGAGAGAAAAAACTATTGCAAAACACAGAACTCAACGACAAGGAAAGTAAGTCAAACAGCACAAAGAACTTCTATGGCTACAAAAGGACAAAAGGACTTCAACTAAGAAGAAAGTGGAGTTTCTGCAGCTTCTCGAGTTTTTCCTTATGGGGAAAAACCACATTGATATCCCCCAGGTTCTGTAAATTACAACCCTAGTGGTTTCATCAGTCAACTGTTAGGTCAACCAACAGAAAATACCATGAACGCAATTAAATTTCTTAGTATGCAATTTGCTGGTCATATCTCTCTCCACTCGACTCCCAGATCTCTCTCCCAAAACTCCAATACAGAAGCACACTCTACCAGCTGCCTCCCAACATATACCATCTATCAACAATTAACAACAAAGACAAGCACATGCGTACACAACAATTTAACCTGTTTGGCTGTACATGTTTATATATTGATATGGTTTTCTCCACCTCCAATTATTGCAAATCACAAATCTCCACCACCCAAAACTGCAATAACAAAAATCAGCACTTCTTCAAATAATCCCCAACTCCAGGTCCCAAATTCAATCAGCCAACTGATAGCCCATCTACCACCTTACACCAGTTCCAAACCTCACCCAATTAGTGAAGTATCAACGTAATCAAGTAATCATCCTCCACCATCCACACCCAAATTCACAAGAACAACCACGACTCCTTCCATAAGCGCCTTGCTGCACCACCGCCAAGCACCACGAATGATACCTCTGCCTTACCAGCACACATCACCATACCCAACAATACTCGAGAGATATGCGCGCACGCGTGCGCACACACACACACACATGGAGAGAGAGAGAGATTTGAAACCTCACCACGGCGAAGCGGATACAGACAGTGAACTGAAAGTAGCTTGGTCGTTACCCACAACCACTCAGTTACCCACCACAACCTTGGACAATTGTCGAACGAGGGGCAATTCCAGGTATTGGGATTTTGGCGGTTTTAGAGGTGGTGAACTTAAGGTTTTCGGCTTGCGGTGGCTGTAAAACCAGGCCATTGGCATAACGTGGTTTGGGACCGTGGGGCTGAGTTATGGTATGTATTGAGTTTAGGCCAGGGTTTGTTGCCCCATGAGTCATAAGTTGAACTGGCTTTGCTGATGACAGCAGGTCGTGGTGGTGTAGGAAAGGAGTTTGTGATGGCAGGACCTAGAAGGAGCAGATGAGGTGGGTTTGAATGTTGGGAAGAAGTTGGTGCCAGTGAGGTGGAAGAGAGGTGCTGACGAGGCCAGGGGTATGGTGGCTGTTAGAGGAGCAGGAGAGGACTAAAAAGAAACCTCAGAGGAGAAAAGTTAGCCTCTTTGAAATGTATTCTGGAAGGGTTAACAAAAGAAAACATTCAGCTTTTTTTCCGAAGTTTTTAAGACTAAAGGCTAAACTATATTGGCTCTTGCAAGTTTGTAAGCTCAAAAGTCAAAATGCATAGCAAAAAATAAAAATAAAACGGGGACTACCCAATGAGGCTGTTGCTATTTCCGTGATTCGAACTCATGACCACCAAGTTACATTTAGGCAACAATAGCGCTGCGCCCAGGGGCTCCCTTCAAGCTCAAAATGCATAAACTACAAGAAAAGAAAAATACGCAAAAGAAAAAAGATCTAGGAATCATTAACGAAATGCCTTTTACATTGATATAGATCAGGAGTTTGCATCACAAAGAGCAATTGTGGCATCATGGTAATTTCCGACTACTCATCTCTATCCCGCAATAAACATATATTGGTAAATAGAGAAATGATGGAAAATGACAGCACCCAATCAAAGTCTATAAACAGCGTGGAATTGAAGGTTATAAGGCTGCAGCCTTAATTTGGCATGTGTTGGATGATGAAGGGCCTACTTGGGATTCTAATTAGTTATTGAAGTATTTAAAAATCTGTCACTTTCATTTAGTGAAGTTTGACCACATTTATTTTAAGCATCTATTAGTTAACACAGTCATCCTACTTAGCCTCTAGGGAATAGGAAGTCTATTTGTTTTTATCTATTTGACCACATGTTTTATCTTCCTAGACATCTGGGGAACAGGAAGGGTCTTTTGTATTTCACATGTTGGAGCCTATAAATTCATGTAAACTTGAAGCTTTGAGTTATGAATGAAAATCTTAAAATTTCCAGCTTTCTAAGCTTTGAATGCAATCATTTCTTTAGTGTGATGCTAAAGAGGCCTTAGGTGTGATGCCTTTGGTAACCTAGGTGTGATGCCTAGACCTATCCTCCTAAAAATTCCTTCTTTATCTCTGTTACTGTTCACATGTACTATTCACAGCCACCAAACAGTCCTCCAAACAGCCTCTCCTCTGCTTTATGTTTTTTTTTAATCAACATTAGTCCTAGTCCAAATTTGTCAATTTGGTATCAGAGCGGAGTAGCATCATATCTACACGATCCGGCAAACAGATTAGAAGAAGATTAACTGATTTCTAGCGTGACGAGATTCTGTTAAAACTTGCGGAGTAGATGGATAGTTGTAATCTGCGTCTTAGTACTCTGGAAGGCCAAACATCTCAGCCTAATGATGGTCCAACAACACTCGAACAAGGAGAGCATTCTGCAAAAAATAATCCCAATGAAAATGGAGAGGATCAGCGCAACTGAACAGAGGATCAACGTGCAAATTTCCTACAAAGGCAGTAGTTTAGGGCTGATCAACGTCAAGGAGTACCACAAAATTCCATGTTCGATTGGACCCATGATTTGATCCAAAGAAACCAATATGAAGCCCATGATACAGCCGAAGATATCACTAAGAAGATTAAAATGGAGGTTTCAGATTTTGAAGGTAAGGTAAATGCTACAATGTTTCATGACTGGCTTGTTTCTATTAAAGAATATTTTGATTGGTATAATATGGCTGATGATCGGCGAGTGAGATTTGCTAAGATGAAGCTTGTGGGATTAGCAAAAATCTAGTGGATGAGTGTTGAAGGTGATATCCGGAGATTGGGTCGGCCACTAATTGGTATTTGGCAAGACATGAAGGCTAAGTTGCGGGAAAAGTACATACCATCAAATTACCATGAGAAATTGTGTGAGCAACTCACCTAGTTAAAGCAAAAAAGCAGGTCGGTGGCTGAATATATGTAGACATTTGATGAACTTAAGATGAGGAGTCAAGTGGTAAAAGGTCCAAGTCAAACCCTTGTTCGGTTCAAGGCTGGTTTGAAACCTGATATAAGGAGAGATGCTTCGTCGTCACCCCATATATAGTCTTGAACATGCTTTTCAAGTCGCTTTGGATATGGAGGAATATTTACAATACCCATCTCCTAGAAAGTTTGGTTTTCAAGCGAGAGAGACGACACCAAAGAAAGACAATGATGCAAGTCGTTCCGACATAATGGTTCTAAACAATCCTCTTCAAACATGGTTGACCCAAAAGGAACTAAAATGGCCAACAAAGGGAATGGAAAGGAAAACAGGTGCTTTTAAGTGTGGGAAAACTGGTCACATGGCCTATCAATGTCTAGGGAGGAACTTACATATTGGAGTGGAGCACGAAGAAGAAGATCCTGATCAATAAAACCATGAGGATTCATTCGATGTTGGGGCTTTTAATACTGATGATTGAGAAGAGGAATATGGACGCTTCATTGATTTTTGTAGTTAGACGCATTCTCGCAACCCCTAAAGTTGAGACAAAAGATTGGAGACGCACTTCTATTTTTCAGATGCTGGTCCGTTGTGGAAACCAAGCCCGAAAGCTTATTATTGATGGCGGAAGTTGCATGAATGTTGTATCAACAACCACGGTGGAGCGCCTTAAGCTTCCCGATCAACCACATCCTCACCCGTATAAGGTAGCTTGGATTGACAGCACTTCACTTCTGGTAACCCAGCGCTACCTAGTTTCTTTTTCCTATGGTTCTTATAGTGATATTCTATTCGGTGTGATGTAATTCCAATGAATGTCACACATATCCTTCTTGGGAGACCATGGCTTTATGATAGAGATGTGCAGCATTGTGAGGAAGAGAATACATATGCTTTCTCATTAAAAAATAAGGAGATCGTTTTGAAGCCGATGACTATTGCTGAAATGGAGAAATACAAGAAGAAGAAGCCTAAGGAGGTTGCTAAAGTTAATCCTAAATCTCTCAACATTCTCACCAAGAAGTGCTTTCAAGCCGAGAGTATAGAACTAGGAGTTATATATGCTTTGGTGGTGAAAGAAACTTCAGAATCAGCTGCTGCATCAGCCTCTGTAGTACCACCGAAGTAGCTGAGTTGCTGTCCCATTTCTCTGATGTTGCACCAAAAGAGATCCCAAATGAATTACCTCCAATGTGCCATGTCCAGCATGCAATAGATCTCATTCTAGGGTCACAATTGCCTAATATTCCAGCCTATCGCATGAATCCAAGTGAGCACGCAGAGCTTAAAAGATAGGTAGATAAGCTATTGTCCAATGGGTTCATTCGTGAAAGTTTAAACCCTTATGCTGTTTCGGCTTTGCTTACACCAAAGAAAGATGACAGTTGGCGCATGTGCGTAGGTAGCCGTGCTACAAACAAGATTACGATCAAGTATCGATTTCCTATTTTGAGGCTTGATGATATGTTGGATATGTTGGCTGGAGCTTGTCTATTTTCGAAGATTGATCTGAAATGTGGCTAACATCAGCTACGTATAAGGCTAGGAGATGAACAGAAGACCGCTTTCAAGACCAAGGATGGTCTCTGTGAGTGGTTAGTCATGCCTTTTGGCCTCACAAAGCACCTAGTACCTTCATGCGCTTTATGACACAGGTATTGCAACCTTCATTGGTCAATTCCTGGTAGTTTATTTTGATGATATTCTAATATATAGCAAGACCAAGAAGGAACATATCTTTCATCTTCAACAAGTTCTAAGGGTTCTCCGTCAAGAAAAGCTCTACATGAATGTAAAGAAGTATTCTTTCATGAGTCCAAGAGTTGTATTTTTAGGCTTCGTTGTGTCTTTTAAAGGAGTGGAGGCTGACCCAAGTAAAGTGAAAGCTATTTTATAATGGCCGATTCCCAACTCCTTGCATGAAGTACGCAGTTTTCATGGGTTGGCGACTTTTTATTGTCAGTTTATTAAAGGTATCAGCATGTAATGACACTTATCACAAATAGTATGAAAGGGGGACAATTTGTTTGGACCAAGGCTGCAACAAAGGCTTTCGAAGACATAAAGAGAATGATGACTGAGGCTCCTATTCTGAACCTTCTTGACTTTTCGAAAGTATTGGAAGTGGCGTGTTATGCATCACATGTTGGGATTGGGAGCGTGCTTACTCAAGGAGGACACCCGGTCGCTTATTTTAGTGAGAAATTCAACGAGGCCAAGCAAAAGTATTCCACATATGACAAAGAATTTTATGCAGTTATTCAAGCACTTCGCTATTAGCGTCACTATCTTCTTTTTAAGGAGTTTTGTATTGTTTTTTGACCATGAAGCACTCAGATACATCAACTCTCGAAAGAAGCTGAATCATCGTCATGGTAAGTGGGTTTCATTTCTACAGGAATATTCTTTTGTTATCAAACATAAGACTGATTTTGAGAATAAGGTTGCTGATGCACTTAGCCAACTGGTGTATCTTATTTCTTCCATGGCTATTCAAGTGGTGGGTTTCGAGTTGCTCAAAAGAGATTATCCTTCTTGCAAGGATTTTAGCATTATATATGCTCAATTATTGGCCAGACAACATGGAGAGTACAGTGGATTTTCTTTACATGATGGTTAACTCTTCAAGGGAACACAACTTTGTTTACCCGATGCAACTCTCCATGAACAAGTGGGTTGGAAACTACATTCCGGAGGGGCAATAGGTCAATTTGGAAGAGACAGAAGAACGCTTGGCTAAAACTGAAGCGAGATGTAGCCAATATTGTTTCGCAATGCCGAATTTGCCAACTTTCAAAAGGAAGGAAGAAGAATACAGGTTTATACACTCCACTACCTGTGCCCCACGAGCCATGGCAGGACTTAAGCATGGACTTTGTCCTCGGATTGCCCAAAACCCTTCAAGGACACAATTTTATTTTCGTGGTTGTGGATCGTTTTTTGAAAATGGTGCACTTTATTCCTTGTTCAAAAACATCGGATGTTGTTCACATTGCTAAGCTCTTCTTCAACGAGTTGATAGACACTATGGATTGCCTAAGACTATTGTCTCAGATCATGATGTGAAGTTTGTGACCTATTTTTGGCATATACTATGGAAACTGTTGAATACCAAGCTAAAGTTTTCTTCTGCTTTCACCCGCAACTTGATGGACAAACAGAAGTCATAAATCGCAACTTAGGTGATCTACTTCGCTGTCTTGTTGGGGATCACGTTTCTAGTTGGGATCAGGTGCTTCCCATGGCTGAATTCGCATACAATAGCTTCATGAATAGATCAACAGGACGCAGTCCCTTTGAAATTGTTACGAGTTTGCTTCCTAGGAAGCCAATTGATCTGATTCCTTTACCTATCAAGGCTCGCCCAAGTGCTGAAGCTGAAGCTTTTAGTTAGCATATCCGTGAAATTCATGATGATGTTTGGAGAAAAATTGCCATAAGCAATGAGAGCTACAAACGGCATACTGATTTGAGGTGGTAGTTTGCTGAATTTGATGAAGGCGATATGGTTATGGTTCGAATCAAACCTGAACAATATCCTAAGGGGGTTTATAAAAAACTTCATTCTAAGAGTGCCAGTCCATTTAAAGTTCTCAAGAAAATAAGCTCTAATGCGTATGTACTTGAATTACCTGATACAATGGGCATTAGTAATCTGTTTAATATTGAGCATCTCTCCCACCAGCCAAACTTTTGAAGGATGAAATTGAAGATGTGGTTGATCATCAAATTGTTTCGACTCGACATGGAGGCTATCAAAAGTATCTCATTAAGTGGAAGGGACGTTCACTTTCAGATTGTACTTGGATTACCATGAGAAGTTTCACCGCCCAAACCCTAACTTTCTTGAACGCTTTCATGCTATTAACTCGTTGGGGTCAAGTTCTTTCAAGCTGGGGGAGAATTGATGGAAAATGGCAGCACCCAATTAAAGTCTATAAACGGCGTGGAATGGAAGGTTTTAAGGCTGCGGTGTTAATTTGGCATGTGTTGGATGATGAAGGGCCTACTTGCGATTTTAATCAGTTATTTAAGTATTTAAAGCTGTCACTTTCATTTAGTGGAGTTTGACCGCATTTAATTTATGCATCTATTAGTTAACACAGTCATCCTACTTAGCCTCTAGGGAATAGGGAGTCTCTTTGTTTTTATCTATTTGACCACATGTTCTATCTTCCTAGAAATCTAGGGAATAGAAAGGGTCTTTTGTATTTACATGTTGGAGCCTATAAATTCATGTAAGCTTGAAACTTTGAGTTATGAATGAAAATATTAAAATTTTCAGCTTTCTAACTTTGAATGCAATCCTTTCTTTAGTGTGATGCTAAAGAGACCTTAGGTGTGATGCCTTTGGTAACTAGGTGTGATGCCTAGACCTATCATCCTAAAAATTCCTTCTTTATCTCTGTTACTGTTCACGTGTACGATTCATAGTCACCAAACAATCCTCTAAACATCCTCTCCTCTGCTTTTATTTATTTATTAATAGTAGTCATATTCCAAATCTATCCTACATCAAGAAACCTCGGTTTTTCCTACTGTAACAAGGACTTGGATTCTCAAGTAAGAAACTAGAATTTGACTACTAAAGCTCAAGTGAAGTCAAACCAAGTTGCATAACCAAACCCACCACTGCATCCATGGGAAACTGAAAAAGTAAGAGGTGTTCTATTCCATTCAATTGATAAGTACAGAACTAACACGGTTTATATACGCTAATCCTATTCAAATTGATGAGGCAAAAAGACTCCACTAACCTTAAAAGATAAATAAATAATAAATAATGCTACTCTACTTTCACAATCCCCCTCAAACTCAGGATACGACGCAGAAAGCATCGCGAGTTTGCCAAATAGAAAATGAAACCGAGTAGCCATGTAAGTCTTAGCAAAGAAATCAGCCAACTAAAGCGAGAATAGAACAAAAGAGAGATCAATGGTGTTGAAAGGGAGATGTTTAATGACAATCAATCTTAATATGCTTCGTACGCTCATGGAAAGATGAATTATGGACAATCTGAACGACACTCTTGTTATTACAGTAAAGAGGTGTAGGAGAGTCAAGGGAAACACACCCATATCAAACAAAAACCAACGGAACCAAACAATTTTTGGAGTCGCCTTAGACAACGCGATATTTAGCTTCAGCAGTAGAGCAAGTAATAACAGACTTTCTTGTTTTTTCAAGAGATGAGAGAATCGCCAAGAAAAACAAAATGCAGAGGTGGATTTCTGATCAGTGATATCACTAACCCAATTAGCGTCAGCATCATAGTTATTTAAGGCGCAAGGCGCGAGGCACACCGATGCGCAAAAGTCTCTTGGAGCCTAGGTGCAAGGCACGAGCCGAGGCGTGGGCCTTATTGAAGCGAGGCGCACCTTGGCGATGTACAAATATATCACTTTATATACACATATATCACTGTTTATTACACATACATCACCATATATATACATATATCACTGCACATGCACATATATATCAGTGTATATACATATATATATCACAGTATATCAGTAGACAGTGTATATAAAATATATAGATGACTGTTATGGGAGTATCTATATACAATATATATAGGTTATAGACAGTGCATATATAGATATATACACACATACTCGAGTATATCTACATACAATACTTGCGAAGGAGGAGGAAGAGAAAGAGAGAGAGACTAAATCGATACTGATATATATTAAGGACCCAAAAAAAAAAGGTTTTCACTAAATTGAATGAGGCGCGCTTTTCTTGCGCCTCACGCGCCTAAGCCCAAAAGGCTCGCGCCTTATTCAAGTCACCTTGCCTCGCACAATGCAGGGCGCCATAGGTGCGCCTTGTAGTACCTCAGCATATGCCCGAAGAGTCAAACTCAAAGTACAAGAGAGCAGTAAACACTAGTCGATAGTACAACGTACAGACTGCAAGATACGTAACAATGCAACCCAATGGGTAGAACGAGAGGCACACTTACAGGGGTTGTTTAGGTCCTGCAGATTTAGTTAAAAAAAAAAAAAGGGTCACTGGTGGCTTACAGAGGTCTGGTGAGGGTCAACGGAGTACGAGAGGAGTCCAACAAGGGTTGCCGATATCTGCTGGTAGTCCGGCCAGAGAGAGAGAGAGAGAGGAAAATGCTGTGCTGGTGCGAAGAAACAGTGAGAGAGAGAAACACGATCTGTTGCGAATGACGGAGAGATGCGATCTACTGATCTGCTGCCAGCGAGAGAGAAAGAGACATGATCAACTAATCTGCTGTGAACGAGAGAGAACGCGATCCGCTAATCTGTTGCGATCTATTGTGAACGAGAGAGAGAGAGAGAGAGAGGATCTACTGATCTGCTGTGATTTCAGATCTAGGGTTGCTGATGCAAACGAGGTAGACGATGCAAACCAACAGGATCTGATATCATGTAAGATGGAAAAAGAGCAGAGATCTTTTATTTCATTCAATTGATAATTGTCGTACAAGGCTAACACAATTTATATAGGCTAACCCTATTAACCCTAATGACACAAAAAGACTATTTATGTTACTCTATTTTCACAGTCCAGACTCCAGAAAGTCCAGAAATTACAAATGAAAAGATCTGATCACTAAAATTCAGTAAACATCTATCAAACTAGACCAACGAGAAGTAAAAGTGGATAACAGAAAACAAATGACTTAACCATTTCCAAAATGTAATTATCCATGTCCCTAATGGACCCTGCATAACATGCCAAATTCTGAGCATTAAAAGCATCCTACAGGAAAGAGATTGATAGATCTGTTCCACAAAGAGCAAAACATAAGGACATGGCTATGCATTCAAAGATATTTTTAATATTACTATATTAAAAGCAACTGCCATGTCCATGTGGACCCTGGTCCACTAATACTCGTATCCTAGGATCTAACCAGTGCATGTCCTAGGATCTAACCAGTGCACGAGAAGGTTTCTTCTATTTTTTCAAGAATGACACATTCTTACCATAGAATTGGAATAACATATCCACCATGCTGTATGCATGGAGAAGCATCAAAAGCACTTCTGCACATTAAGGAACATTAAAATTGACATAACGTGAAATGGTCCACCACTCAGATTCTTGAGAATGTCATACTAACAGGGTAGATTTGGGGTAACACATCTAATGTGCTGTATGCATGTAGAAGCACTAATAGCATTCTGGACATTATGGAAGACTAATAGTGACATCTTGAAATATTGCACCACTCAGATTCTACCAAGACGCACCTCCCAAATTTGCTGCGGCAAATTTTAAGCAGATAGCCTTTAGCTGCGGACACTGATGTTGCTCAGCAAGAGGAAGAGTTGTCGCCACTGTGTCAACACTTAATTCTGTGCATAATTTTGCTTCACACAATTGTTTCAACCGATCTAGACCAAAACGGTCGGCGGCAGCCAACAGATGCTGGACCATGATGGTGGATGTGCACAATGATGTGGAGCCCATAATCTCTTGTACATTAGGAAGCTTGTCTGAGTAGATAAAAAGGAGCATGGCCTGCAAAACACATTCATGGTCAATCTAAGTCAACTGAACAAAACAAGAGACAGGCAATAGAGCAATTGCTAGGCAGAAATATTGGACTAGCCCGTCTCCACCTCTACTCAACTAAAAAATCCTCAAAATATATAGGAATCAGCTGCATGGATTCATTACCTATTAGAAATCATAAGCCAATCAACACCACCCAGAACTTTGAAAACAATCCAATGTAGTAGATAGTATCTACTTGCTCAAACAAGTTCAACGTTCTCATCTTATTGCATGCATAGCATCAGAATATGCAGTCAGCTCATGGAATAACACTAGACGAAACACATTATAATTTAGGTCAAATACTACAAATCCGCAAATACATATCCACAACTTGAATTCGGCAAAAAAAACAATGGTATAGATTTGAGCCAGTAATTTGAAACATCAAAGCAATGCTTACATAACACTATAAAAGCATCGTGCACACTAAACAAGTGGCAGTACTTCACACCTATGTGTGCAGGCAAGAAACTCATGGTAATGGACGCACTTCCCAAAACTTATCAGTGACATATGCAAAAGCCATAAAACTTACCGAACTCCTAGATAGATCTAGCATTTATAAAAACAAGAAGTTGAGAATGGAAAAAAAGTTTCCTCATTTCAGGACCCATGAATCATCTCTGTTTTTTTTTTCCTTGAAAGAGTGATTGGTGTTAAGACACACCTTGAAGATAGAGGGTTCAAGATCCTGCAATACTACTTTATCCATGTTGGGATTCCCAATAAGTCCATAAAACTGGGCTCTAAACACAGGAGAGCGAGCAGCAAGTATCAACTTATGGGCTTTGAATGTTTCATCGCCGACATGGAAAACTATATCGCAACCAGCTTCAGACTCCAGCAAGCTCTTAAGATCCTTTCCCATGTCTGATGGTGGCACAGAAATGATATTTTGTTTGGGACCCTCGAGGCGAGTTCTGACAACTCCCACTGTGCAATTCATGGCGAGGCAATCATCCTTTATATAATCAGAATTTTCTAGAGTTGCTCTCCGGAAAAAACGTTTGTAACCCCTGACATGCATTTAAAAAAGTTATACGAGGCAGAAAAGGTTCATAGAACGAAGGTTTACATTGATAGCAGCTACAAATGATCAAGATGAATCAGAATTTTTAATAGTTGAAATTTAAATATTCACGAAGGATTCTACAAAGAAAAAACCCTTACATGGATTGTTTTGTCTCCAGAGATAAAAATTATGATCTCCTATAAAAAATGATCCTGTTGGTTGAAACTTCTACGCTTAGCGATCATCTAGGAAGCACGGATACCGATACGGGATACAGATACGATACTATACGGATACGGCGATACGGCAAAACCTAAAAAAATAGGATATGGATACGTCGGGGATACGGCGATAATTTTTTTTTTATAATAATTATAGATTATGTACTATGCATAAAAAGAAGCAAAAAGAACTAGAAGGGTAATTGAATTGCTAATAACATTATACCAATCATTTAGTACAAGTTAATTTTCAAAAGTCATTCAAAATAGAAAGAAAGTGACTAAAGTCTAAATCAAAAAACGATAATTCTTATTAATTTTTATCCATATCAACTTCAACATTCAATTGCATCCCCTCAGCCTTCATCGGAGAATATTATAACTTCTATATCCGGCTCATTAAGGAAAAGATAAGCAACTTCAAGTATACTGACACCCTCAAGCAAATCAAATGCATCTTCCGCCGTATCCCTAAAGTATCCGGCCGTATCCTAGAAGTATCCACTGAGTATCCGAAAAGTATCCGAAATTAAAATAATTTAATTTTAATGTTGGATACTTATTTGGCGTATCCGATACGTACCGGGGTGTATCGGGTGAGTATCGGTATCGGAGAAGTATCCGATACGGGTACGTGACTAGTTTCGGAGTATCCATGCTTCATAGGCGATCATGTACAGGTCATTACATATGCTTGGCGAAGTTATACCAAACAATTACCAACTATGAAAGGAAACTTAACAAACAGGAACATTGATGTAAATTTTTCTTCACCGTATCAGAACATGGTAGACTAGAACTAGGCTGGTCTATCACACACCAAAAATGGACAAATTGTAGAAACTTTTAAGTTTCAAATTATTTTGATCTATCAAGAAGAATATTCATAACTGAGGAAGAAGTCTCGTACAGTGAGATGCAAGTGCATGTCTCCTTAGACACTTTGAAACTAAGAAGCACGGACATCTCTCCAAGCCTCTCGTATCGGACACGTCCTGGACACGTGAAAATAGGTGTCTGATTTTTCAATTATTTCTTTTGAGTCGAACACGTATTGGTTTGGAATGCAATTTTTGAAACCTTAAAAATGGGGTCAAAACTGTAATATTTTAAATATTAACATAATCTAACTAGTACTCAGTAATTTGAGGGTCAAATAAGAAACAGAAAACACGTTATCTTAAACCCAGCATGGGGAGAGAGAGAGATTGAGAGATGACTATGAGGATGAGGATGAAGTTTTTCCAGATATTTCTCTCTTTTCTCTGTTCTTCTTTCTCTGTCTATCCCCCCTCCTTTCCCTGTTTCTCTGTTTCTCTCTTCTTCCCAATCTTATTTTCCTTGTTTCATTTGTATTCTCAACTTATTGAATGATTTGTCAATAGGTAATATTATTTATTTTTACCTTTAATTTGGCAAAAAAAACAATACAGATATATAATGTGTGCTAATAAGCACAAACACACACACATATTCAACCCGAAAGTGTTTTGACACGTAATTTTTTAAAAAATTACGTGTCCGTGTGAAATCCTTCACTAAGAAACAATTGCACTAACGCGATATGGAAGAGCAGGAGCTAACCTGCTAACATGTATCCGCCTCCGCACTTAATGAGAACACTAATCAAAGACCCCTATACTCGTTAGTCGTTACCATACCGTAATGTTATTTGGATAAACGCAAATCAAGATTCAGCAACAAAAATTCATGCAAATTACGGACCTTTACAGGAAAGTAACATGAATTAGTAACCACCATTTCCAATCCAATTACAAACTAAAACGCACAAGACATAAATCTCTCATAACACTTTCCACATAAAAACCACCTTCAAGTCGAAAAGCCATTTACAAACACTAAATAGCACAAAAAATTACTTAATTTTTGGCTAAATGTAAACACGAAACGTGCTTGCACACACTAACCACATGCTTCCTCTATACTTCAGCGTATAAGGACCACTCTCCAGCGCCCGATCGAAGTGGCTATGCACTTTGTGCTTCTCCTTCCCGCTCTGATCCAACAAAGTGAGCTCAAACAAGGCCCTAACGTCCGTCCCTTCACTCGCCAACGCTATGAACACCGACACGTACGTCGAATTATCCTCGACGTTCTTCCCATCTGGATAGAAGTAAATTGCCCAATCGTAACCCCCAACAGTAAACGTATCGCTGGCTATATACTTCCCCGCGCCCATTCCCTTGGCCAGCGAGTACCCCGTAATCGAGAACTGGTGCGAGCCATTCACTGTCTCGCTTACCGACTTCGAGTAGGAGTCATCGTGATCGTGATCGTGATCGTGATCGCAATCGGTATCGTAGAGCATGGTTTCATGGAACTGAACGATCATTCCCTAGCCCTAACCGGCGACAAGTCAAATTAGCGTGAGTTGTTGAGGTTAGGGCTTGAGGTCGAGGTAAGGGGGTGCTTGGCAGGCGAGAACCGGCGCGGAAATGGACGGAAAACGGTAATAGGAAGTGCGAGAGAGGGATTTACGGGTTCTGCTAGAAATTGGACTTGAGCGCAGCGCAAGGGGGACTTGTTGCTTTACTAACCCGGGCACATCACGTGAACATCACGTGTCAACTACTGCTATATAAATGCCCACACTTAATTCATTTAGTTACCACCCAAGTATCACCTCATATCTGTACACTCCCCTTGACGAGTGCTACACGTGTCCACATATCTTCTCCTCTAATGCACTCCTCGCACTACCCTCCATTCACCCTCTGGTCGTCATAGCAAACAACCGAACACAGATTACCACACACCGTTCTCTCACTCACAGAATCACCTCGCACTCGCAAAGCAAAATCTCGTTCTTTCCTTCTTCGTCGATAGGCGATCACAGATATTCACAGAAGATATTCATTACTATATATATACACACACAAATCTATATATATATTCATTTGTACATTACATACATAGTTACTCATTTACATAGAGAGAGAGAGAGAGAGAGGGAGGGAGGGAGGGAGGGATCAGATCTGAGGCAGAATTGAAGAATGAAAGCCTTCAACAATGGAGATTTCCTCAAGTCGTCTACGTTCGTGAAGATCTCAGCATTCCTCTTCATATCACTCGCTTTCTTCTACTTTGGCAAGCACTGGTCCGATGGCTATCAACAGCTCATCTTCTTCAACTCGCGCCAAAACCCTTTCACTTCATCCAAAACCCCTACGGTTTCTCTCTCCCCAAACTACAACAAATCCTTCGATGTCTCCTCCATCATCAACGACACTAGCCAAACGAAAGCAGTCTCCGACCCAGCACTAGCTTCAATTTCACCACCATCAGATCCGGAACCACGTCGGCCTCCGCCGCCGCCGCCGGAGGTTCAGAGGTTTGGAATCGTGGACGAGAACGGGAGGATGTCGGATAATTTTGAGGTTGGGGATTTTGATCCGGGCGTTGTGGACAATTGGGGGAGTGAGAACGAGACGGCTGTTGTTGAAGCGAGAGAGGTTGTCAAGAAGTTTGGACTGTGTCCGGAGCGTATGAGAGAGTATATACCGTGTTTGGATAATGTGGAGGCGATTCAGCTTCTGAAGTCAACCGAGAAAGGGGAGAGGTTCGAGCGGCATTGTCCAGAAAAAGGTAAGGGCTTGAATTGCCTGGTTCCGGCTCCTAAGGGTTACAGGACCCCAATCTCCTGGCCAAGAAGTCGTGATGAGGTACTTGTTAATCTGTTGCCGTTAGGTTGTATTTGGCTTGCTAGTTCTCTTTTATGAAGAAATACAAGTGGTCGTTTCTTGGCCTCAATGGATTGCCATTCACCTAAATTGGTGATTCCATATAACGAGAATTGCTAAGGAATGACTATTCCATTCGAGCCTTCATTCAACGAACCAAACACTTGCCTAGCTATATTTTATGCGTTTCCCCTTTTCTACTGTTGTGATTTATTCCATACAATACGCTATTTTGAAAAGTAGATCTGCAACATAGCCTATGGGTGAATCCAAATAACTGGCAATTTGGGAAGTTTTATGGATGACATATAGATGATGCCAACTGTTGAGGTTAACCATGCGGTGGGTGGTGTACAAGCAAGTCATTTCTATTACACTTTAATGCAGGTATGGTTCAGCAATGTTCCCCATGCACGTCTAGTTGAAGATAAAGGGGGTCAAAATTGGATTTCCATAGATAAAGACAAATTCAAGTTTCCTGGAGGTGGTACACAGTTCATTCACGGGGCAGACCATTATTTGGATCAGATTTCAAAGGTCTAAAGTTAAAACCTTACCACTTGGATGGAAGTGAAACTGGTATTTTGTTTTTTACTTTCAAGGTTATTCTCTCTCTGTTGTCATTTTCGTATGTTTATGTGTAGATGGTCCCTGATATAGCTTTCGGTAAGCATACTCGAATTGCGATGGATGTTGGTTGTGGTGTTGCGAGTTTTGGGGCATATCTATTATCACGGAATGTTCTCACAATGTCGGTAGCTCCTAAGGATGTGCACGAGAATCAGATTCAATTTGCACTGGAGCGTGGAGTGCCTGCAATGGTGGCAGCTTTAGCAACGCGGCGGTTATTGTACCCAAGTCAGGCTTTTGAGTTAATACATTGTTCAAGATGTAGAATTAACTGGACTCGTGATGGTATGCTTTTCCCTCCAATAATTAATAGATTGTCATTGTGTGGCAGATAAAAATTGTTCGACACAATCACGTGCCTGATTATGTACATCTTTTAAATGCTATGCCTCTTGCAGTCTCTTGGAAAATTTCTGCCAATGGTGAAATAAGATTTTCATGCCTAGTCAGTTCCCGATTAATGTGTTGCACTCCCGATTAATGTGTTGCACACCTGTACCATGGTCATGGTCACATGTGTAATGGACTGACTTGTATATGGGTACTGGAGTCAACTTGAACATGCTCGTTGATGAATAGCTAATAGATTGTGGGGGGATTTTTTAGTTCACACTTCCAATGCTCAGTGTATTGCCTACTTGTACAAACCACCAAATTGAATGTCCACTACAATATCCCAATGCTCTGTGTCCCATATAATGACCTTAGAATTTGCACCACATCAAGTAGTTGCTGGAGAAAATAAAATCGTTGAACAGGTTTTTGTGTTAAGAAATGTATCTTGTGAAAGTTTCCTTTTTTTTTTTTTTTGATTATTTGCAACACCGTGATTCCGTGAGTTTGTGAGAGCCAGAATCCATTACTTAAGGTGTACATATTTAGTGTCTATTGTGAAAGTTTCACCTAGTTTTGTCTTGACATATGAAGAATTTTAGTTTACAATCACTTTTTGTATGCACTTGTATATATGTCTTGGTGTTGCCAAAATACTCGTTTCATACTTCCGTGTTAAATGTGATGAAGTTGTTTCCAGTTAATTAAACATTTTGATTGACAAACTGCAAATTCACAAGGCCAACTTCCATCCTGTCTGTCTTCCATATTTACAGCTGCCATATCATTAGTGTTTGGGGTAGGCTTCCAGTGGTTTATCCAAGTTGAACTTTGTTCTCTAAAGAAATGTGTCAAAGACTATATCGATATTATTGCGTTCATTTGGGAGACATATCTTACTACGCCTATTGTCATTCTTTCATTGTGGCGAAGATGGCATTTTGCTGCTTGAGGTCAACAGGATACTAAGGGCAGGAGGATACTTTGCTTGGGCGGCACAGCCTGTTTATAAGCATGAACCACTCCTGGAAGAACAGTGGGAAGGTATTACCCTGCATAATTTGATGTCTGAATAAGTTGAGCATTTATTTTCATGTTATGATTTCAACAACAAATTTGGGATTTGGAAATATAGGGTCTTCTTTTCTGTTGTCCTTCTATGAATGATCGTGCACCTTACTTTCCATACTTGTTTGGTTTATAACTTTGGAACTCATCGAAATCTATATATGATCATAACTAGCCAACTTGGTGAAAAAAGAATCTGCAAATGGTTTCTATACTTAAATAGAAAGGGAGGGAAAGGTCAGTCATAAACCATGTTATCTATTAGCTCAGTTTAATGAAGTCAAGTTTCAGTATTCCTAATTGAAGTCCAATGCACTTTTTGGTTGGTTCGAATAGGAGCAAGTATGCCACATGTGCTGATCATGTGACGTAAAAAATTAGTTTACTGATTTGTTGCCTTCCTTTGTCTTCAGAGATGATTAATCTGACCAGTCGCCTTTGTTGGAGTCTTGTGAAGAAGGAAGGATACATCGCAATTTGGCAAAAGCCGTGGAACAACAGTTGCTATTTAAGTCGCGAGGCAGGAACCCAACCTCCACTGTGCGATTCAGATGATAACCCAGACAATGTTTGGTATTCTATTCTCTCTCTGGTTGTCTGTCGGTGATACAAATAGGGCACATGCTAATTTGACGTGTTGTAGGTTAGCGATTCTGTAACTTTTTGTATAGTCATTGATATCGAAAGTTGGCAAGCTTTAGCTATGGAAAGCAATGTTAAACTGGGACATCTCTAAGCCCTTGGCCTGGATATGACATGAGACTTTTCTTATCCTACCTTTTGATTTACTGAGTTGGCACTTCACACCCAAGAGTTCAATGTCCAGGTGATGGTTCTAGCTGCTACTGATAACTATCTGAGTAGATTTGGTAGGGAAAAAAGGCTGCTCCTTAACCCAAGTGCAGGTGTACGCACTGAGCCCAAATTCAACTAGTTCAAAAGTTTATTTGTATACTGTGCACAAAGGTAGGTACAGAGATGTTGCAAGACATCAGAACTTATGTAGCCCTTGGATCCATGCTTTGTGATGGAGGTGGCTCTTAGTTTCTTGTGTGGAGGTGAAAATGTCATTTCACAGGACGGGTGGGCCATGGGGGCTGACTCACCTTTGCACGATGCGCCATGTTTTGTTACAGGTGGCTCATCCCCTTGGCCAATTGTATCACGGCCTGATCTTTGGGCTGTCAATCTGTTGGATTTTGTAGCTATATGCTTTCTGAGGTAGGACATTTACTATTTAATGTGGCCTTTTTGCAAAGGCCCCTCTCTTGTCTAAGACTAGTCAAACTGGAGCCATCGAAAGCTTTGACAAATTATCAACTCTAGCTGCCCATCCATTCCTGGTAATGCTGCATGCAGTGATGGGTCATCGGGGCATCCCATTAAGGAGTCACAGAAACCCTGAGTTGGGTTACTAGGCCCTACTCCCGGCCTAGGCAGGCTATAGATTACCGGCATGCCATTCTTGAGCAGAGTGATGAGAGACGAAGTGAGGCTCCAAGGAGAGGTGAGGTAGAGTAGTCGCCATGCGAGGCACCAAGTGGTGAAAGGATCATGGAGCCATTGGAAACAAAGTGCCAAGCCACTAATACTAGGAAACCCTCGTGTCCAAGATCAATCCCCTTTAGTGATGATGAAGTGACTTCCCAGCCCTTTTCGTCTTTGATAGCTGCAGCTCATTATGTGTACTTTGGTTGGTTAATAAGCATGGAGGTTTGATGAATAAAGTAGACCATTGAGTATGCAATGAAGAAGCACAAAGCTCAATGCTGGGCAGGATAGACTTCCTATTTCTAGGTAGGAATGGTAGTAAATGCTTCACTTACAGATATAAGAATTGCTTTTGAGTTGAAGATTTGGTCAATACCAATGATAGAGAAAACAGGTGCATATTAGAAATGCAACTTGGTATTTGTACTCTGATACACTGATACAACCACTGGTATATTTCCAGAATGGAAAAAGGTAGAGAAAAAGGTTGATGACTTTTTTGACTTCGAATTGTACAGTGAATGACGAAAGGATATTGGTTGAATTTAAATTTGTGGTGTCATAGTTCTTATTGAGATCCTTTGTGAATAACTCAATATTTACTATAGCTTTTTAATTCAGGTACGTTGATTTGAAGGCTTGTATTACTAGATTACCTGAGGATGGGGCCGGATCAAATGTTACCACATGGCCTGCACGCCTTTATAATCCTCCTGATAGGCTCCAGAGCATACAAATGGACGCCTACATTTCCAGAAGAGAGCTCTTCAAGGCTGAAACAAAATACTGGAGTGAAATAATAGAAAGTTATGTTCGTGCCTTACATTGGAAAAGTTACAAACTTAGAAATGTGCTGGACATGAGAGCTGGTTTTGGAGGGTAATAGGATTTTATATCCGTTTTATATTTTATCCTTGTTATTAAACTTGCATAATCTTATTTTGTGGGTAAACTCATTGGTTTTGGCAGATTTGCAGCAGCATTGATTGAACATAAGCTTGATTGCTGGGTTCTTAATGTTGTTCCTGTTAGCGGTCCAAACACCTTGCCTGTTATCTACGATCGTGGGCTTTTAGGAGTTGTGCATGACTGGTATGAATTTGGCTTCATCATTCTTGCAATTTGATTATTGTGGTTTGCATGGTATCTGTTGCTTTAATAGGTGATTACTCAACTACATTGTGTGTGCGCTTTAACTTGACCCATCGCCCCCACCCAAAAGAGAAATGAAAAAACAGAAGAGCATATTTTGGTCAAGTCTTCCATAATTTACTGCATTGTCAGTCCTCAATAAATACTCCCTTGTCCCATTTTGTTTCTCAATTCACCAGTCTGGAAATCTTAAAAGTCTCTATATTTTCTTATTTCTTTTTTGGATGATTTTACACTTTGTTTTACAAGAACTAATTGGATCTCTTGATTGGCGAAAAGAATTTAAGTAATTTTGATGAAATTATGTTATTTGTTGACCTGATTAGCACAACTGCCGATAAAATTTCAAACAAATTGAGACACAGGGAGTATCATTTACCTGATCCATAAGAACGTTTTTGTTATGTTGAATAGAAGTTGGCTGGTAGCTGTACTGTTCATCAAATTGAATGTCAATGAATGAACTTTAACTAGTCGTATTCACCCACCAGGTGTGAGCCATTTGACACATACCCAAGAACCTATGATTTATTGCATGCGGCTGGCCTCTTCTCTATCGAAAGGAAAAGGTACACTCTACTCCCTGTTACCTATAATTACTGCAATTAGTATTGTTTTCAGTTCACCATCACTCAAATGTAAGGTTTCGGAACCATTTGGTATATTACGCTTTTTATTTCTCGATTTCCTTCTATCAGATGCAATACCTCTAGCATCATGCTTGAAATGGACCGGATTCTAAGACCGGGTGGACGAGTGTACATCCGTGATTCTATTGGAGTAATGGATGAACTTCAAGAAATTGGGACAGCCCTAGGTTGGCATGTATCGGTGCGGGACACTTCTGAGGGGCCTCACGCAAGTTATAGGATCCTGACATGTGATAAACGCTTGTTACATGTTTGAAATATGCCATCTCGTGTGAAAATGGAGATCAGGAATCTTCAACTAACATCGGCATGGCACTTGAATGTCTGAGAGACATTGTGGTGAGAGAGAATGCCCTTTGGAATCCGGCAACTCTGCTGCTGCAGTGGATGTGACAATTTCTTCCACAGATCGACAATAATGAGGTGACTTTTCGTGTACAATAGGAAGTGTGCAGGCTTTTTTAGTTCTAACATCTTTTGAAAGTTTCAATTTACCCTAATTGACCGGAAAATACATGCAGATGTTAAAGGATTCTTAAATTTTTTTTTTTTGGTGCTTGTATTCGTAAACTATCATTTTTTTTTAATACTAACAGACTGAACCATTGTTTTAGTTTTCATCTATCTTTTGGACTTCACACTGGAGGATACAAAATAAGCCCTTACGATTCCAGCAATTGCAATCCTCACAGAAGCAAAAGGCATAAATTAGAAGAAATTACATGTTGAATACAAAATCTTATATTCATGGTGTTGTGCCCATGGAATAAAGCTCAAACATGTACACACAATCACAGAGAAAAGAAATGATTTACGTGGTTCTCTAAATTTTGGTACATTCACGGACGGAAGAATTTTTATTTGGGAGCATTTACAATATACAAATAAACTCTCAAGTTCTTCCTCCTGATTTCTACTTCTGTCTTTACTCTCTGAGTTTTCCATTACACAATACAACAATTTACAGGAGAGGATTGGTGGAATCAGGCAAGAGGTTTACTGTTCATTTGCATGCCTCCTTCAAGCTCAGATTTGGTATGAGCAGATCCTTCAAAAGTTCAAGAAGGCTGGTCCATTCAATTTGAGTAAAATCTTCAACAATTTCTATCTTAATGAGAATTTTGAATCAATGCTGCTCCAGATATGATTAAAAAATGAAAAACAGAATAGACAGAACTCTATTAGCTCGGATCAATGAGAGTCAAAAGAATAATAACAGTCTGAAAAGTTAGATAAGCAAAACTGAAACTAAGTTGAGCTGAAGTGCGAAAATCAGTGTTCTTACAAACAGAATACAAGAATAGGGATTACCGGAACAATTCAAACAGAAAAGTCGGGTTTCTGAAGTTTCGAGCAAACTTCTAGAAACAAATTTTAGCCAAGTAAGATTTGTTATCAATAATCGAAAAAGTTCCCACAACAAATGGAGGAGTTACAAAAGTTATTACTTAAAATTTATTTTCCTTCAACAATGAAGTGTCGTTTTGATTAAATAGCAAGAATTATCACATTCCAGGCGGATCGTGACAACAGAAGAACATGTGACACCTGAGACGTATTAATGTCTCTAAGGGTGTCACTAATTGCTCGAATGCACAGGTACCTAAGGGTGCTTAAACCAATTTCAGATGGATTGAGTCCAAACCGCGTTTGACCCTAATCCTAGTGACCTTTGTCAACATATCAACAATGCTCTTTTCTGAACCAAGACCTTTAGTGTCAATGGTGATTGTTCCACTTGCAGTTGTACTTCCTTTAAAGACATACAAGTTGTTTCGTTGTGTACCTCTCATCACTACCAGGTTGCCTGATAAAATCTCTAGAACTCCACAAAGCAAAGTGATTCCCAAGCATGTGAACTCTAAAGCCCCTAAAGAGAGAAGATTTTGTCCCAAAGTTGGAACATACCCAACATCGGACAAAACAAACGTGGATCTATCGGGTAAACATAAACTGATGTTACATATCCCTGGAGTCCTACAAGCATGGCCATTATCCATAAAGACTGAAGCACCGTCAAACTTATTGAAGCTGTAAATGAGTTCTTGTTGGGACACGTATAATAGGAAGCACCAAAATCTTGTATCCATTCATCCGAATGAATATTAGATAATAAATCTACAAGTGTGAACGCCATATTCTTCTCTTCAATTGCAACTTTTTTATTTTTGTCCGTTTGTCGATCGATTTTAAGCGAGCTTGACAATCTTTCTTTCAATGCCCTTTTTTACAATAATAGGCACAAACGTCTTCCAGGATCTTATTATGGTCTTAGATATCCTCTGGCTAAGGCTTGGCTTTTGCAGACATAACTTTGTGAGTTGTGTCCTTATGCACCTATTTATCTTTCATGCGATACTCATTATTGGTAAGGGCATTGCTCAAAACTTTATAAACTGATCTCTTCTTGCCATACAACAAAGTAGTGATCGATTAAGCATACTCATAAGGAAGAGAATTTAACATTAGTAGAGCCTTGTCCTCTTCGAGAATTTCAGCATTCAGATTATAAAGATCAATAAGTATTGTATTGAACTCATTTAAGTGTTTATTCAGAGAGCTACCTTCTTGATATTGAAAATGGAATAGCTTATTCTTTAGGTAGAGACAATTCTTTGCACTTTTCGTCATGTATTTCTACTCAAGTAAATCCAATAATGTCTTGGCGCTCATTTCATTCATTGAAAAGTACTTTTGATCTTTCTCTAAACATAAACAAATCATGCCGCAAGCTTGAGGGTTCAATTTATCCCAATCTTTCTCATCCAAATCCTTGGCTTATCCTCCAAAATAAAATCTAGTTCCTCTTGCATCAAATTTTTAACCTCGCATTGTCACATTTTGAAATTGTTAGTTTCATTGAACTTTTCAACCTTGAACTTTGTGTTGGTTACTGCAGAAGTATGTTTTACGGAGCTAGTAGAAGGGCATGACATCTTTGTTTCAGTAGATCATGACATCTGATTCTCTTAGGCTCCACCACGCACAATTCTTGATTGCTGAAAATGTCGAAAACGAAAATTTTTCAACAAAAAATAGACAAGACACTATCTTTTGAGTGAAATTACAGAAAATCGAGCATGCTGTTGGATACAAATGCTGAGACTGGTCAAGAACCAAACTCTAAATCCTTAACAAGAATTGAATGGGAAGTTTTAGAACTTCAGTAGCTGAATTACAATTTTTGGAACTTAAAGGACTAAACCACAATATACTGGGTCAACTGGGTCAGTCGAAATCAATTGGGTTGGGTCGATTTGACTGGGTCATCTTGATTCACTGAGTGAGATCGAGTTAACTGGGCCTAATCGAGTTCAATTTGACTCGATTATAATTTATCTCGAGAGGATGAAGCCACACAGGATCAGAACCCCTTCATCTTTTACATGTCAAGAACACAACATGAACAGAACCTGGAAAATGAAAACAAGGGGCACCATAGCCATGTTGCGGCAATTCGCCTGGACGCTTCGATTGTTTGAGTTTTGCGCCATTTGTTTCGTTCGACTCGCATTGGCCGGAGGAACAAAATACTGTTAGGAATGATAACGGGCGGATCGGGACGGTTATTAGGATAACCATACCTTATCTGCGAATATTATATCCTACCCAAAATCGCCCCGATAACCAAACAGATGAGAAAAAATACTCAATAATTAATTCGATTGGGAAAATACCGAACTGAACTGAACTGAACTATAACCAAAACCGAAAAAATAATTGATAAATAGCAAAATATGTGCAAAAAGTAACATCTCATTAGATGAACAAATCGCTAATTGCAGCTACAACGTGGAGAATCAGGTCTTCTAACTTTCAAATCCCAATTTCTCAAACTCCATTGCGCCGCTTATATTTAAGTTTAGGATTAAGGGTTATAATTACAATTATATATAAAACGACGATGTTTCAATTTTGGTTGGGTTTGGAGATCGGTTGGGTTATTGGTCTAAGCCATAACCTAACCAAACCAAAACGGATATTTATCCGTTTCTACCATATCTATACCTACGGGGAAAAAAAAATGGTTACAATTCGGAAAAAAATAAACGGTTCAGTTCGGATAACTATCAATTTAATCCAAATTGTCATCCCTACATATTGTGTTCAAAACAAAATTTTGAGCAATTTAGAATTTGGGCAAACCAAAAAAAAAAGGATTTCAAAAACTATCTTTTCGAGGGATTTTTTTTTTTTTTTTTTTTTTTTGGGGGGGGGGGTATTATGAGCTCCGTAGGCTTTGATACCAATTGTTGTGCCTCAAGAAATAAAACCCAAACACACTCACTCAGTCAGAGAGAAATGAAACAATTTATGATTTTCTAAATTTTGGTACATCCACATATGGAAGAACTTTTATTCAGGCGAGTTTATAAATATACAAAAAAAAATTCTCAAGTTCTCTCAAATGATTTCTACTTCTTCCTTTCCTCTCTCTGAGTTTTCCATTACGTAATACATCAATTTATAGAAGAGGATTGACGAAATCAGACAAGAGGTTTACTCTTCATTGCATGCATCCTTCAAGCATATTTTGCATGGATGGCTATGCATGTCTCAGATTTGGTATGACTGATCCTTTAAAAATCAAATAAGCTTGCTTTATTCAATTTGAGCCATTGCATGCGTTAATTGATAGACCAGCATGACGAGTGATGACATTTAACTGGTTATGCCTTTTACTGATCAAAGAAACAACCTGATGAAAATCCCAAAAGCTACTCTAAAGAGCTGAGAAAAAAATTTAGGGCCATGTTATTATCTAGGACTGTTTGGTAACCATTGCTTATTTTGTTTAATTTGTATCTCGTAGAAAAGCAAATAAAAATTCATTATTAAACGGCGTTTAGAATACAGCTCTATCTAGAGCCTCTAACCTCTAACCTTCTTAGGGTTACCGCTAACAAAGCTCAACAAGACAGCAACATTCAATTATCCAACAGAATATAGAAAGAGGAGCGACCAGCTTATGGTGTACTGCCTGCTTGTGAGGAGGAACAAATTACATTTAGTTCTATTTGATAATTGTTTTTATTAACTTCACCAAATTATTTTTTTAATTTTCCCAATTTGGTTCAATTGCTATAGAAACAAAAATTCTTTTAAATTTGTCAAAAAGGTATCAAAACAACTTCTAGGTCAACATACCTGGAAGAGATCCAGTTCCTCTTAAACCCCCAATTGACCATAGTCCTTTTATCCCTTCCCAGACCTTTCCAAATAACAGAAAGAAATCAAAAAAGGTCGATCCACATGGGACTGAATCCTCCCATAATGTTTCTCATATGACACTACTTTATCTATCAGATCTTGGTCTCCAGGATTGCTGGCCTTGACCCTGTGATGAATTAACTGATCTGTGGATCGGTGTCTGGTTAGGACTCCAGAATTGCTGGCCTTGACTCTCTGATGAATTAACTGACTGTGATGAATTAACTGATCTGTGGATTGGCGTCTGGTTAGGACTCCAGAATTGCTGGCCTTGACCCTGAGATGAGTTAACTGATCTGTGGATTGGCGTGTGGTTAGGACGCCTATTAACCCTTGTGTTTTGATTCTGATATTGAGCATGCATAGGGGTGTGCACAGCCCTTTGCAACTGAAGACGAGGAGCCACACTGTAGCCACCATTGTATACACCATTGTAGCCACTAGGGTTAGCAAGCGTTCTTGCAAAAAACTGCGAAACTTGAGGTCTGACTAGTGTTGCTATCAGAGAATGCTGATTTTGATTTCCTGAGATAAGCATGCTGTGGGTCGTCCGAAACACTTCTGATATCCTCACTAGTTGTCTATTGCTAACAGTCCTGGCACAATTAGCTGGTTGCTCAAAAGGATCCTCCACCTACATAGGCATTACTGATACCATTAGCTCTGCTATGACAGTAGAAAGATGCAGTATAGTGCCAGCTGTCATCACAGAGAGAGAGAGAGAGAGAGAGTACAAATAATGCATATGTTTTGGGCAGCCATCTCATATTGCTATCGATACGTTCCCATTGTCCAGTATATAGGCAGATTCCTTCTTCTACTGCCCTCAAACTAATGTCAGAAAACTGCCCCAAAAAAAAAAAAAAGAAGCATGTTATTCTCTTTAAAATTCCTAAAAAAATTATTTGAATGTTCTACAGCCATTGGAAACAAAATACAAATCTAATGTGTAGGAGGAAAAACTAATATATTTTATATAGGATTTGAGCAGCCCCTCATTAAGGTGAAAATAGCAAAAAAACAATAGAACATAATACACGTATAGAAGGTGCTGATAGTATACATATTCATTTCCTTGCAGAATACAGAATAAGGAAATGACAACTTACTTTTGCAAGGAATGAAATGAAAAGCTCAGACAAAGAACTTTGATTTCTGTTTCTGGACTTGTCTGATCTAAACTTCATTATATTCTCAGTGCATACTTCTTCAATATGCTTCTCCGCAACACTTCTCACACCTGCATGGATCATATTTGACAAAAAATAAACCAGGCCGCTATATGCACTATTTTTCTTATATTCTAAGTCTTAACAGAAGATACCCATATTATTAGTGATTCTATGCGGCATTTTCTCTTTAACTTCTGTGTACCGTCTAGATTACTGCAAGGGAGGCAGTCAGATAGTTCTATCCTATAAGGCTATCCTCATATGGTTTGTGAAGTGACACTAAAAGTAGGTGCAGGATATAATAGGTTCAGTTTTTAAACTTTTATCTCCATTAAATCGTATTAATCAGGTCTTGTTGAGCATTAGGTTAGACATAAATCAACGCGTGTGGTAAGACTAGACTAGGGTGCATGTCTTTTTCCTTCTCTCAAAATTGTAGAACCATTTTTATTGTGATACCAAAGGACATAATCAAACAATAGACGGGGCATCATGCACTTAGTAGAGAAGAAACGAGCCAACTAGAAGGTATAAAATCCAAGTACACTCCATTCCCATCAAAAGCATGCCTAGCTACACAATGAGCTACACCATTCACAGTTCACCTAACAAACTGCATCACCAACCCATCAAACCTGGAACAAAATAGCCTCATGCCCGCCAACATTATTGCAATCACTGCATGTGTCTTCACCTTCCTGTTGAACATGTCAACAACAAGCTTTCAAACTCCTTCCAGAACCACCTTCTGCAAACCCAATTCTTGCAACATTAGGAGACCATCCCTTGCTGCAAGTGCTTCCAAAGTCAAACGATCAGCAACTTTTTCATATCTCACGCTCCACGCAGACACAAAGCATTCCAAACTTCTAACGGTAATAATCCCCGTTTGTCCCTAATCCCTAACCCTCACAATACTCTCATCAAAATTGATTTTGACCCATCTAGAACTAGGAGCAGCCAATAGTTCTTCACAACCAACTCCCCCCCCCCCCCCCCAACAACCAAAAAAAAAAAACCCATTTCCCCGTTCTTTGATTCTAAAAACTCTTTCCCGTATCAAATTGGCTTGAAGGAAACTATGTGCTGCCCCAACATCAATCTCAATCGCTCTTCCTGGATGCATAGATCTATTTTGAAAATGGACATCATTTCAACATTTCCATATCCACCAAATAATCATGGATGTGGTAGCGAGCTTAAGCCTGCACCCCTCCTCATTCCCTAACTTGCACAGAAGAGTTGTCTTGTTTAACTTTCATGAAATGTTTGTCTGGTATAACAGTTGTCTTCTTCCATGTCCCTTTAAGTGTGCAAGAGAAGTACTTTAACTTGTCTATCAATCACCAGAGATGGCTTACAAGAACGAGTAGTCAAGACCAAAAAGGAATCTGTCACGTAAAAAAATCCTGTTTTGAAGAATGTGTAGTCAAGAATAAAGAACATTTAGGGCATATATGTTGTGCCTTATAGTTTTTTTTGCCTCGAGAGCTGTGCGGACTGGCACAGCTTCTGCTTTCTGCAGCCAAAAACTACTTAAAATGTGTGATTTTTCAGAAGTTCCATTTTGATGGTCTTTGGCTTTTGCTCATGAATAATCAAGCTCTATATGGGTCAGTCACAACAAAAGCCTACTTAGAAAACCTTGCAACAGACACTAAAACCCTCAAATTATCTGTAGAACCACCAATCAGCTACAACAAACGCCTATTAGAAAACCTCAAACCATGTTAATTGACAATCTACTTCGCATATTCTCTATAGTGCAGACTCCTATAGGTATCGCATGACCCCTTCTCTTCATTAAACAGCCATGGTTACCTTCTTTAAAAGTTTATGAATTTACGTACAAGGCATATTTGCAAATTGCCTTAACAACCTTCAAGTCATGACAACAAAGTTTCTTCAACTACAATTCAGATGAAATACCAGCTTCATGTGATTGTATAGCTATGATCCAACAGTAGTCATTAAGAATGACAATCGACCTACAACAGCTGTGTATTCTCCAATAACTGTCAGCAATGACATAGGATTGCATGGAGAAATCATAATCCAGTTCTGATATCTCATGATACTCGACCCTACGGAAATTGACAGACAAACAAAAGGTTTTCCTAGGTATCATTTTTCTCAGAATATTTCAATTTTTTAACCTAAACAAACTTACGCAGAGCAAACCCTGCTTTTAGAATACTTATAACTGAATTCCAGTGATGTAGAGTTGAGTGTACTTCCACCAGTACAAGATCTCACTCTGTTATTTAAGGAGAACACACACAAATACGCGGCCGGGGAAAAGAAGAAGAGAAAGAAGGGGGGGGGGGGGGGGGGGAAGGATTTTCAAACCTTACAGGACACAACAATAGTTTCATTAAAACCTAATGCAACGGAGAGAAAATGAGTGATTCTTTGGGCACTATGTCCTCTTAACTTAATTTTCTTTTATTCACAGGTCTGCAACTCAGACACGAAAATAACATTGAACTGTAATGCCCAGAAATATCCAATGATGCTTGTAGTTTATCAATTGGGAAGAGTACAATGAAAACACACAAAAAGAAAAGGAAAGAAAGAGAGCGGAAAAATACCTGTAAGGTCATCGGCCATATTTCCTGGATAGATTTCTTTAAGGGGAGGTAAGAGTGCAGGTGCACATGTCTGCAAGGAAAAGAAAAAGACAGAACTGCAGATAAGAGGAAGTGGAAGAAGCACAAGAGATGCATTAAAGCAGTATATTAGGCCAGAGAAAATGTTATAGTTCCAGGACCAGCACACTGCGAAGAGAGGGCACATTATAATCACTGTGACACAAACAAGATATACCTTAGGATCACCTTAAACAGGCTATACAATTTGATGGGGTGTTTCACTGTGATCTTCATAAGTTTTAAGGTTGCGTAATTAGTTAATAAAAGGAGTCCCCTTCAAATATGTCAGAATCGTAACAGTAGATCAGGCATTAATGAAAGACTCCTAATTGTTTTCGCTAGAACCAACCACGGACACAAGAATTGTATTAAGAACAATTATAGAAAGAAGTCAACAGCAAACACAGCTATCTTAAGAGGCAAATCACCTGAAAATGGAAGATAATAAGCAAGCTCAGACAGTATGAATTTAAAGTTCCGGACTTTGAGTCATTGATACCATGTGCCTTGGCCCATTCCTTGACCTGCATACAGGAATCATACATCAGATAATTGCGTAGTTTCCTACTGCATCATCAATTGCTGTGCTGCAAGAACATGCCAGTAAAACCATATCACGGAACCGTCCATCAATCTCGTTGATCCAAAACAATAATTTGGACTTCATTTGGCCGATCAGATTATCGATTGAAAGATCACAAGAGATGTTCAGCCGGCTGCTCTCAAACTTCAAGATGGGAACTCTTGCATTGGCGACAACTTGAAATCTATGCCATCCACCTGCAAATCAAAATGCTCTTGAATGAAAGCACTTCAATAAAAGAACAAGAAACAAGAAGAACATGCCATAAAATTCTAGAATAAATCGTACAAGTATTATGCAACACAAGGACATTACATTGTTTTTTGGTATGATAAGTAACTATATATGTAAGAGCATCAAAGGAGATGCAACCTGTGAACAGGAATGAGATTCACCCATTCAGGTTGTACGTACGAAAAGCCCCGTCAACAAAGGGATAGGCTAAATCAAAAGGTCAAAAGCTGAAAAGAATAAAGCCACAAATCAAATATGAAGGCAATCAACAACCTAGGATCAAGCTCCCCAACTCCTATGCCACTTTACAACGCATGAGAAGATGATTGGCCGTCCCCATGTCACCTTTGCAAAGGTGAAACCAATTCACTTGTAAATCAGAGCCTTCTATTGGCTTGTCGATCACAAGATCTTCTCATAAGTGGCATTCCGCACAGAAACAGGGACTTTTAGAAGGAGCCCGTAAAGTCCATAATCATTTCCGTGAATATTGCCTCTACTAATAACCTCATTCTGCTCCTACTTGCTGATGTTCCTTTGTTTAGAAGTTCAAAGGTGGCATGCACTAGAAACTGGAACACAAATCTCACATGGATGGAGATTTATGCATCCTGATTAATACCTCAAACAAGGTGCACGGATATGGTTACGTCAATATGGCATGACGAAAAGGACGGGTACGTATGGAAAGTTTCATAAAATTCAGTAATTTGGACAACGCATTACATAGTAATCAGAAACCAAATGGAAAAAATTAGTTAAGTGACTAGTTGATCAACAACCAACGGACATTAATTTAATGCCAAAAATAAGGTAAAAACCAAAGTTTAAGTTCATTATATTAAAGAATCTAGAAACCAAAGCTTAATTCAAAAACCACGCTAAGCATAGGAAAAGTTACATCAAGCAAACTTCATCTGCGTTAAAGAAAATAGTACTTTGGGTGGGGGTACAACATGGTATATATACACATGGCACCTCTAAGGCACGGCAAATACTAAGAAAGTAGATTGAGAAATGCAACTGGTTAATCAATTAATAACGTGAAAAATATGCGGGTTGTGTTACTGTCAGGGCCATGTTTGACTATAAGCAACTTGGTGGTGTATGTTTGGTAAGGTTCAAGCCCAGTTGGTAATAGTGGCCGAACCTTCAATCTGGCTTGGTCATACCTTGCTACCCATGAACATTAAGAAATCTTATGCAAGGTAGCACAAAAGAATACAATGTTTCTGATCTAGATATTCTTAGTTTGTTTAATCCTCGTAGGGAGGGTTTCAGGAAACCATTTGCCTTCAGGTAGGCTATAGGACATCAACCCACCTAGCCCTTATCCAAATTCAATATGGGCCACCACGGGCATGTGCTGCAGCAGCTGCAGCTCCATTCATCACACACAAACATTGTAGCATTGTTACAAACTGAACTTTTCAGCCAAATTAAGCAGAAGAGAATTATATATTATCACACAGTGTTAAGAATCGACAATGTTGGCATACATCCAGGGTCAAGCACTCAGGAGGAGAACTAACTTAGACAGAACACTAACATCGCTGGTGGCATTCATACAGATAATGGATTATTAAAGATTTAGTAGTTCTAAGTTAGAACACTAAAACAAGTAGGGACACACATTTCTAAAACCTTTTTGAAACTTAATTTACTACAGTCTAGTCCTCCCAAGTGGTCTGTCATGTGACCTTACTATTATTTTCTTTTTCCCTGATGTACTCCATGCTTTGATTGCTTTCTATAACTAACTTCATGTTTCTCTCGGGAATCAAGATCAGCCTATCATTTTAGCAATATATCAGTTTGGTTCGATTTTAAAGAGGAACAAAAAACAGAAGCAAGAATGAAGAGTAGCTAAATAAAGACCACCATGCAATAATCAAGTGGAATGCACTAAATAATTTGAATGCATATAGGAATATTGTGATAAGTTTAAACTTGAATTAGAGAGAAGAAGGAAGATGAGCAAAACCCAGCAGAAAGAATATAGAGACAGAGAGACAGCCAAGAGAGAGAGAGTTGGATAATAATTTCCTCCGCTTCACGATTATCTCCATAAATAGGATTTCAAACAACTATCATGCATGGAATAAGGTAAGATATGCCTAATGAACCTACTTACAAGGAATAAAAGAAACAACTCATGCATGTAATCATTAAATGCACCTACAAACTAGGGATGTGGATAGATGATGCGGACATTTTCAAAACTAACATATGCCACTAACTAATGCACCTGCTACAAAACAGGTGAAGGTAAAGATGAACACATGGGTTTGGCCTAAGGTTTTGACCGAGTCTTCCATATAGCCCTCTTCTGCATGGCTCGGGTCCATGCACATATCATTCTTCCCCTAGCCACATCCTTGGCCGCAAGGATAAACTTCGGGATAGAACTTCGAGAACCGCCACTTATTTTCCCACATTGCGTCCTCCTACGGTGCACCCTTCCATTTGACCAAAATTTCGGTTTTTGGACGATAATTGCCCTTATGAATAATGCGACTGTCAATGATATACTCTGGCACGGGAAGGATTTCGTGATTGTCGGTTACAGGTGGAAGGACCGAAGAAGAAGACGTTACTGGACCAAGTTTCCAATTTGAGCAAACTAACATGAAACACATCGTGGATTTGGGATCCCCGGGTAACTCGATCTTGTACGCGACTGGACCAATTCTAGACAAAATCTTGTACGGGCCAAAAAAACGAGGAGCGTGTTTGAGTGTTCTCCTATAGGCAACCGTGTTTTGCCGATACGGTTGCAACTTCAAGAAAACAAAATTGCCCACATTAAATTCCACCTCTCGCCGATGTTGGTCAGCTCTAGTCTTCATCTTCATCCGGTCTCTTGCAACCAATAAATTGCGGCGCAAATCCCTCAAAATGGTTTTACAGTCGCAGAGGTAGTCATCCACAACTTGGACCAAAGTATTACCTGGGATGTAAGTGAGTAGGTTGGGGGGAGGGACCCCGTAAACTGCTTCAAAGGGCGATACTTTGGTCGCGGAATAAACCGACATGCTGTAGTTGAACTCCGCCCATGCAACCCACTCGAGCCACCGTCTGGGTTGCTCACGCGTGAAACATCAAAGGTACTGCTCCAAAGTTCGATTCACCACTTCGGTTCGGCCATCAGTTTGGGGTGGTAACTTGACCTCATGCAAAGTTGGGTGCCCTGCAGTTGAAACAATGCCGGCCAAGAGTTACTAAGAAAAACCTTATCACGGTTGCTCACTATGGACGTGGGAATGCCGTGAAGTTTGACAACGTGATTGAGGAAGGCTTGCGCCACTGACGAAGTTGTAAATGGGTGACTAAGAGGAACAAAGTGGGTGTATTTAGACAACCGGTCCACCATGACTAGAATGACCGTTTTGCCGTGGGAAGATGGAAGCCCTTCAATGAAATCCATCGAGACATCCGACAAAATTCGGGTTGGAACTGGTAATGTTTGTAAGAGCCTGGCGGGACTGATGCAGTTGTGCTTACATCGTTGACAAATATTGCACACTTTGATGAAGGCTTTTACAGCCGCTTGCATGTGGGCCCAAGTGAAGCAAGCTTTTACGCGACTAAGGGTTTTGTGAAACCCAAAGTGACCCCCAATGGCTAAAAAGTGACAGTCAGCGAGAATGGTGCTGATTAAGGGGGAATTGGGGCTTAAAAGGATTCTGCCTTTGTGAAACCAAACTTCATCGCGTTGAGTATACTAAAGTGGGCTCAGCTGATGTGGTAAGGTTCCCAATTTAGAGTAAAATGGGCCAGTTTGCATTTCTTGTTGAAGGAGTGCCCACCAATTCGTCACGAGCAAAGAAATTGCTGAGATCTCAAATGTAGAAGCGCATGAAAGAGCATCAGCCCCTTGATTATCAGCGCCCTTTTTATATTGAATGACGTAGTCATAGCCTAAAATCTTAGGCAACCATCGAGTCTGTGCCGGAGTGGTGAAGCGCTGTTTGAGAAGAAATTTCAAACTTTTATGATCGGTCGAGACAATAAATGGTTTCCCAAGTAGATACGAGCGCCATTTACGAATTGCTTTAACCACGGCTAACATCTCGTTTTAATATGTCGAAAGGGCGAGAGCAGGACCCCTCAATGCTTCACTAAAAAAAGCTATTGGGCTGTCTTGTTGGCTGAGTATAGCCCCAATGCCCACGCCACAAGCATTGCTTTCAATGAAAAATGGTTGTGTACAGTCTGGTAGCCGCAGCACCGGAGGAGATGTCAGGGCCTTTTTTAAATTGACAAAGGCCTCGGTGGCATCGGTTGACCGATGGAAGCCGTCTTTGGTGAGTAGGCGAGTTAAGGGTGGTGTAATTCCGCCAAACCCACGAATGAACTTACAGTAGTAGCTTGCCAACCCAAGGAAGCCACGCACACCCTTGACTATTGTAGGAATTGACCAATCGAGGACGAACTGAATTTTAGAGGGTTCGACCGCCACGCCTTTGGATGATATCAAATGACCAAGATAGTCTACCTGCGATACTCCAAAACAACATTTTGATTTATTGGCAAACAAAGTGTTAGTAAATAAAATTATTAAAGTCGTGGAAAGGTGGTGGAGATGATCGTCCCACATATGGCTATAAATTAGTATATCATCGAAGAACACCAGGTTGAATTTGCAAAGGTGCGGCCGAAAAAAGTCGTTCATGAGACTTCGGAAGGTGGATGGGGCGTTGGAGAGCCCACAAGGCATGACCAAGAACTCGTAATGACCTTTGTGAGTCCCAAAGGCTGTTTTATGGATATTGTCGTCTCGCACACGGATTTGATGATACCCCGAGGGTAAGTCTAATTTGGAGAAATACTTAGCCCCGTGTAACTCATCAAGAAGCTCATCGATGACAGGAATTGGGTATTTGTCTTTGAAGGTGACTGTGGTAAGAGTCCCATAATCAATGCAAAGTAGCCACCCATCATCCGCCTTGCGGACAAGCAACACTGGAGATGAAAACGGGCTAGTACTTGGATGAATTAACCCAGAAGTGAGTAATTCCTGAACTGTCTTTTCAATTTCAGTCTTTTGGTAGTAAGGATAGCGATAAGGCTGAACACTCACTGGGGAATGGTTCGGTTGGAGCGGAGTGTGATGGTCATGAGTGCGGTTCGGTGGAAGGCCTTCGGGTTCAGCGAAGACGAAGTGGAAACGGTCAAGAAGTTGGGACCATCCGACTGTGGAACCATGGGGCTGCTTGGGAAGGTATATGGAATGATTTGGAGAAATAACCCATGGCCCTCCAGATTTTGTAATTGCTTGTTGTTCATAACTTCAAGCTCAGAGCTCCGTAAGCCTTGAAAGTGGTAAGGTGTACCGTCGTTGCAGAATTTCATTGTTAACTCACGGTAATTTGTCTCAATGGGCCCCATTGTTGCCAACCATTGGACCCCCAACACCATAGTTATTAAAGGCGAAAGGCGCACCGAGGCGCAAAGGGCTTCTGGAGCCTAGGCGCGAGGCGCGGGCTTTATTGAAGCGAGGCGCACCTAGTGAAGAAAAAAAAAACAATGTATATACTAATGTATATCTAATGTATATAATAGATGTTGTGAAACTAGAGAAAGGAGAATTGTATTATTGAGTGATTATGTTACAAGGGGCCAGTACATCAATATATAGAGAAAACCTAGAAACCCTAGGTAACCCTAATTACATGAAAGGTCAATAATACCCTTGCAACTAAACATTAATAACAACTTAACCATTACTATTCTAACACTCTTTTATTTATAGATGAGATTAGGGTTAACCTAATGGGCTCTAACCACCTAGGCCCATTAGGGTTAACATAACCTAATCTATCCCACATAACAACTAACACTCCCCCTCAAACACATGATGCGAGCATGGAGAGCATTATGGGTTTGCCAACATGAAAAAGAGATGCTCCAACTGATGTCTTTGACAACTTCGATTCTCCAACGAAAAAGAGATGCTCCAACTGATGTCTTTGACAACTTCGATTCTCCAACGACTTCAATTCTTCAACAACTTTAATTCTTTGACAACATTAATTTTAGTACCCAGTAGAATATAACTAACAAAGGAATATGGGACAAGTTCTCCCCCTCACGTGCGAACCCCGAATCGCACGGGAAGAGAGAAACAAAGAATCCAACTAGGATCACAACAAGGTGCCACACGGCACAACTTGGGGCCACTTGGCACACCAAACGGGGATTCAACAACCAACCAACAAAAGAAAGACTTGTCCATAAATTCACCAAAAGTCTAAACTGCAGGGACCAAAATCAAATATTGCAAAGTTTGAGAATCAAACTATAATCGAAACAAACTTGAGGGGCAACCGACAACAATGAGGGAGCAAGGGGGGTGCGGCCCACAACAGCAGATCAGGCCCACAACACAACCAAGGGGCTGGAGCAACCAACGCCTAAAACGAAACAGGTTAGGGTAGAAGACTGACGAGGGTACCACAAAATTCAAACAATAGACCCAGGCGAAAGCAGGCGGCTGACCAGGTGGAATGGCTAGCACCAGGCGGCTGACCAGGTGGCTGAAGTCAACAAACAACAGACAGCAACAGCAACAGACCAGAGGTAGACGACAGATCAGAAACAGACCGGAAGTGAACCAGAGGCAGGCGAGCCAACGAAAGGCGGCTAGCAAAAGGCTTAATAGAACCAAAGACAACGAACTCAAACAGAGGCAACGGAACCACAGGCAAAAGCAAACAACAGAGGACCCTGATACAACCGGCGGACGGGGGCAAGGCATAAGCCGCCCGCCGGAAAGCGAGTATTCCACAGGCCTAGATCTTATGCTCTGATACCATGTTGTGAAACTAGAGAAAGGAGAATTGTATTATTGAGTGATTATGTTACAAGGGGCCAGTACATCAATATATAGAGAAAACCTAGAAACCCTAGGTAACCCTAATTACATGAAAGGTCAATAATACCCTTGCAACTAAACATTAATAACAACTTAACCATTACTATTCTAACACTCTTTTATTTATAGATGAGATTAGGGTTAACCTAATGGGCTCTAACCACCTAGGCCCATTAGGCGAAAGGCGCACCGAGGCGCAAAGGGCTTCTGGAGACTAGGCGCGAGGCGCGGGCTTTATTGAAGCGAGGCGCACCTAGTGAAGAAAAAAAAAACAATGTATATACTAATGTATATCTAATGTATATAATAGATATCACTACAATGTACATACTGATATATATATATAGAATCCATTAGATATGTATATAGTATATACTGATATATATATATATAGAATCCATTAGCTATGTTATAGTATATACTGATATATATATATATATATATATAGAATCCATTAGATATGATTAGTATTATACATAGTACATACTGATACATTAGATATGATTAGTATTATACATTAGATATACTGATTATAATAGATATCAGTACATACTTATATATAAGCATTAGATATACTGATTATATACTGATATATATACTAATATATATACTGATATATACGTATTACGTACAGAGAGAGAGAGATTCGGACCAGATCGGGAAAGAGAGATTCGGACCAGACCTGCCGCCACCAGACCAGATCGGGAGAGAGAGACGCGCAGGTCCGGGAGAGAGAGAGAGCCGCGCAGGTCCAGGAGAGAGAGAGAGAGAGAGCCGCGCAGAGGCAGAAAGAGAGACGCACAAATTTATACCCAAAAACCTTAAATTCAAACAGGCGCGCGCCTCCCGCGCCTGGGGCGCCTCGCGCCTTTTGCGCCGAGGCTCCTAAAGCGCGCGCCTTCTTCAATCGCCTCGCCTCGGACCATATCAGGCGCAAGGGGTGCGCCTCGGTGCGCCTCGAGCCTAGGCGCGCGCCTAGGCGCGCCTTTTACAACTATGCCCAACACGGCTTGACAGGCTGAAATAGGTAGGACGTAGAAATTGACAGTGATGGGATAGCCTTGGACAGTCAGCGTGAGTGCTAACATTGGCCACCACAATCAATTTTCTCCTGACTAGCCGCCATGACTTGGAAGGGCGCCTCCTGCACAACATGTAAACAAAACTTGGACACCACCTCCTAATCAATAAAGTTATGCATGCTTCCCCTGTCGATAAGCACGATAACATCATTATTGTTTCATTTACCCAATACTCAAATGGTTTGAGGGTGGTTGGTGCTGGCCATGGCATGGTACAAAATTTCTGGAACTGCATTGATATAAGGGTGTCACGATGGGTCTCTAGTTGGTAATATGGGAATGGTTCGGGTTCAATTTCTGGGGACAGGTCGGTTATGTGGGTCTCGGATGGAGTGTCAGCGGACAAGCAATCTTCGATCATGAAAAGTTGGGGTTTGACGCAATGACGACCTGGCGCATATTTCTCGTCACAATAATAGCATAGGCCCTTCTCTCGACGAACTTAAGCCTCTGGACCCATGATTCACTTGAATGGAATAGTTTGAGGAGGGGAATATGGACTCGGTTTTTGGTTGAGGTGTGGGCCAAAGAGGCAAATCATGGTGGTATTGGTTGGGTTACAATTTGGTGGTGAGGTGGTGGAAATGAAAGGTCGGTGGTAGAGGCTGGTTTTCCTTTGTAGGGTGTTGCATTCCTCGACCAGTCGAGCCACACCAATGGCTTCGAATAAGGTACAGGGTCTCTTGAGTTTCACATACAAATGGACGTCATCCTTGAGTCCTGCAATAAAGCCACCTAGCAAGTGATTATTGGGTAGGCCATCGATGCGTTGAGACAATTTTTCAAACTCTTCTCGGTAAGCACCCACAGTGGTTGTTTGCTTAAGCCGAGTGAGGGATTCGGAGGGGTCGTCAAAGTCTGTGGGTCCAAAACGACGAAGCAAGGCCATGGTGAAATCATCTCAAACCACGGGCCCCTTGAATTTGGTGTACCATCAGTGCCATTGTAAGGCAATGCCTTCAAGATGAAAAGAGGCAAGTTGAACTTGTGGAGCAGGAGCAATACTATGGAATTCAAAGTATTGTTCAGCCCTATATATCCAGCCAGTTGGATCGTCTCCGGTGAATTTGGAAAATTGGAACTCAAGGGCAGGGGACGGTTGGGTGGTGATTTGGTTCGTGCGGTGAGGAGGCGGATGTTTGCTTGAGCTAGGGGAGAAAGGATTGATATTATGCATATTGAGTTGCCGTGCGGCAATGAGGTTGTCGGGCAAGGCATCGAGCTTGGCAAGGATGGTCTGAAGGGTGTGGCCCAGGTTGTTTTGGTTGAGTTTAACTTGGTCGAAGGTTGACTCGTGACGAGCCAAGATTTCATTGACTTCATTTCGGAACTCGGTGTTTGATTTCCCACGGATGTCCATGGAAAGCAGCTTTGATACCACTGATAAGTTTAAACTTGAATTAGAGAAAAGAAGGAAAATGAGCAAAACCCAGCAGAAAGAATATAGAGATAGAGAGACAACCAAGAGAGAGAGAAAGTTGGATAATAATTTCCTCCTGTTCTGCTTCACGATTTATCTCCATAAATAGGATTTCAAACAACTATCATGCATGGAATAAGGAAAGATGTGCCTAATGGGCCTACTTACAAGGAATAAAGGAAACAACTCATGCACGTAATCATTAAATGCACCTACAAACTAGGGATGTGGATAGATGATGTGGTAATTTTCAAACCTAACAAATGCCACTTACGACAAAACAGGTAAAGGTAAAGATGAACACGTGGGTTTGGCCTAAGGTTTTGACCGAGTCTTCCATATAGCCCTCTTCTGCGTGCTCGGGTCCATGCACGTATCATATTGTCATGTGCAAAGGAGTAATAAACCAGAAGTGTTGAAGCAAATTACCTTGCCTCCTTAAAACTTTTAGGACATCTTTTAGTAAAGTCTGCTTGTGCTTTTTTCCAGCAGATGAAATATATGAACCGTTGGCCAACTCTATTGATATATCCAAATCACCCCAACGAGTGAAGAGATTAGAGACAAATGATCCATACGGCTCCACAGTTGCACCTATTTCCGCCATTAATTGACAAACCCATTATCAGATATAACCAATGGACAAGAATTTTGATATAAAGAGCTTAAAATTCAACGAAATAGATATTTTTTGAATAAGATAGAAACAGAAGAAGCTGCACTACAAGTAGAATAAAGAACACAGCTATGTTAGTCGGATAAATGATTAGACGCTAGAAGTCTTCACAAAAATTGGAAGAAAGGACTTCCAATAAATAACTACTTCAAAGGTAATATACTTCCTTGGGTTTCATTAGAATAGAAAAACCAGACAAAGTGCAAAGGAGATATTTTAGGGTCTTCCAGGTGCTGAAACTAAAGTTTTTGCAGTATTCTTCTTCTGGTATCCCCCATGAGTTTGAATCCCAAGGTAGCTTGCTGACTGCTGAGGGCCTGCGGTAATATGAACTGCTAAAAAGCTAGAAGAGGTAGTTTTGCCTCCCATTGTCTTATCCCCTCCAGAAATAATTCTCCATGTTTAAAAGTTCGCCCAGTGGATGTAGTACCGTGCCTTTAAAAGGATCTCCAAGCAAGTGTAGGCTCGCATTGTTAGCTTTCTTCCGTTTGGCTAACTGACAGCCATCTCCAATTATGTAAAATTCAGTTACCATCTCCAACTTTGGGTAGTGTGGTTGTTTTGTGTGGTCCAAAGCAAGGAAAAGGCCTAGACAGTAGGGTTAGCCGATAGATTACATGATGCAGAAAGCCAAATAGAAAGATATTTAAAGCAAAGATTTGAATAGGACCTCCTAGACAAATTGGAAATGAAATAATGAGATGGGGTATTGGGCACACTAGCCAATGGTTGGATGACAATATTTTTGATCAAGCCCTAAATAGAGCATATATCTATCTTCTGCAGTTTAAAGTTATTGAACAAAAGGCTACAGTGCAAGAGGCTTTTGAAGTAATAAATGCTATAGATATCAACAAGCTCACCAATTCAAGATTTAAACAAGGTTGATTCATCAGAGAAGATTCTATTGAGGTTCAAGCACTCTATACCAAACATTAAAAAAATACCACTGGATGACAAAATTCAAAAATTTGGTCGTTCCATGAGAAAAACAGAGTATTTACCAAACTAATAATAAGTTCTCTTGGTCAATTTTCCATCGAAAAGATTTTCTGCAAATATCTTGCAAAAGATAAACTAGTCTCCTCCCAACAGTTATTTTGTTCTAAGAAGATAATGACCATTCAGTAAAGTCCTGGTCCACAAGTAATGCTTGGAACTCTTCCAACTCGAGGAAGTGTTTAGTGCTCTAATTCCAACAACAAGACTACAAACATAAGTTATATAGTGAATGCAAGTTTCAATGTTAATCCCTTCAGTTTATTATTAGCATCCGGCAGAAAATTCATCTGTGACATAACAATGTAACTTCAGACTTAAATATTTGTTAACAACATAAGCATCAATTGCAGAACAATGCAGAGTAAGCTGAAGTGAAGTATACAAAGAACCCAAGAGCAAGGATATGGACACGACAAAGGCACAACAGGGACACACGAACACGTTAGGAACATGCCGAATGTAACATATAGAATTCAATCATTATTTCTTCCAAATCAAGATAAACAAAACTCAAATAGTATTAACATATACAGATACAAATCAACATCACTCTATACTGTATAAGTATTCATAAACTACACATCCGTGGAAATTTTGAGCCTGGGTCAACTTCTAGAAACTTAATCTTAACATCCTACTTGTCCACAATGTGTCCCTAAAGTGTGTTCGTGTCCCACAATGTCCACAATGTGTCTAGCTAAACAAAATAAACCAAAAATCTGGACACGGTTTTAGTTGTGTCCAATACGTGTCAGGTGAGTCTCGCACTTGTTCTTATCTGACGAGTGTTAGACACAGATATGTGAGGTCGATAGACGTGTCCGTGCTCCTAAGCAAATAACAAACTGTCTTTTATATCTCATACAATCTAAAGTAAAAATATAGTCAACAATCACTTTAATAAAACCAGGAAGTAAAAGACATGACTTTTCTTTTCTACCATTTCATTGATGTTTTCATTGTGTATTGTCAATAAAGGCCCACGTTTTACTCAAAATTTCATACATATCTAGGTTCATTATTTATATTTTCATGGTCTCATTTTCCAAAATAACTAGTCAGACTGAGTTGACTTGAATGCTTAAGGAAGCAGAAGGGAACACTTTCACTCATATTGGGTATCCAAAAACATCTTTAAGTTCCCATTGCATGTTAAATCAAAACGAAAGATTGCATACGAGTATGCATCAGCTATTAGCATGCGCAATTGGAGTAAACAAATGGAAGGCCAATATAATTCAGCATTAAGTACCTCTAAGACTATCCACAGATTGAACAACAGCTCGTAGCTCATCAATGATTTGAAATCGTGGCGACCAATCCTCTCTCACAGGTGAGATCACACGAAGAATATCCCTCAAGGTGAGCTCCAACAGACTATAGGCACTCATTTTTTAGCTTGATAACACTGAAGCTAGCTGATGCAATTGAACATTCAAAAATTGAGGTGCAAGAATGGCCATCCTCGGTAATCAGAGAAAGATGCACAGTCGAAGCAGTAAAACCCTAACTAGACAACTAGATTACCTGTTCTGGGAAATTGAATGTAAGGGGAAATGAATCTTGGGATGATCTACAATGCAAAGCCTCATGAACCTTGAGGAATAGCAACCACGACCTGAAAGTTAAGAGGAATAATAAAGCAGACATGTCAATCGTTAAATGACATCAAAGACATAATCAAAAGAGAAGGCAAAGTTACTCGATCAGTTCTGAAATTAAAATCTGTGTAGCTAAAAAATCTCTAATGAAAACTAATGAGTTGATAAACATGATCTCGGCTGTGTTCGGTTGAGTGTTTCTGAAACGATTTTTGGGAAAAAAATTCTGAGATGTTGTTTGGTGTAAGTGTTTCAGAAAAATTTAACTCTTGATAGTTAAATTTTTTCGGCGTTTTCGAGGTGCTCTCTTTCTCTCTCTTTTTTTTATAGAGGGATGAAGTTGTTTAGGAAAAAAATATAAGTGTTTGGGAAAAAAATTCCCAAACAAGTTTCCAAAACATTTTCAGAAAATTTTCAGAAAATATTTTGGAAACTTCTAACCGAACACGGCCGAGAAGTCTGGCTGCATCGCTATAAACAAGAAAACAAATGTCCACTTGGTAATAAAGGTAGCAAATATGGGAACAAGTGTGAGTTCCCATTACACTCACCTCATGAAAAAGCTTGCAAAACCAATTCAATTCGGTATAAAAAGTTCCATAGCATTACAGTGTCATTTGATATTGTTAACTCAAAATTAGGTCATCAGAAAATAAGACTCACTCCAAACCCACTCCACCCATTTACCACACAAACCAGATCAGGTGCTCAGTATCTTAATTGGAGGTATAAACTGGGTTGGGCTGACACGGGCACAACACGTTTAGAAATCAGCACGGCATGGCAGCCACGTTAAGGGACGACATGGCACATCACAGACACTTAAGTGAGTTGGGTTGGGTCATCGTTTTGGGACACGTGGCACATGCATTACAAAGTCACAATAACGCACGAGCACGGTACGACAATGATATATTGTTTATTGTTTCTACTCAAGTTTGCAAACCCCTTGGCCCAACTGATTAGCTAAATCAACTAAGTATCATACCCATTAGTCATTTCAGGTAACTTGATCTTGATGATAATTGAATTGTTACAGATTTCAATTTCAACTACTCAGCATTGTCTAGTGAATGCTCTTGTTGATATTGACCATGCTAATCCTGGACGTAAGTTGTGCATGAGACTAATCTTCGTAACTTTCTTCTAGACCTAGATGCTACCTAAGCTCCATCTACAATAGAATGAGATGATGGACAGCCTAACAGAGTTCCTATATAATATTGGTTGTCTTGTATCAAATTGGTATTTTACATAGAATATCCTTTTCTTTTCCATGCTTTGTCTCCTTATTGGACAAGCATTTATGACCAACAAGAAACAAGTTACACAATGAGGCTCAAACAAAATCGCAAAAGCAGTCAAATCCAGTCTCAATGAGCAAACAACAAACCTGTAATCTATAAAAGAAAAGATGTTAAGCCCATTGTCTATGAGTGAATTTGGGATGCAAAATTTACAATATGCTCTTTCACTAATGTCTAAACCAAATGAAACAGATTCACTGTTAGTTGCATTAAGGATATCCTAAATTGGTTTAACAACCCTATTGATGGTTGAGGTCCACTAAATTCTTTTATCAAGAAGTTAATTTTCGTCTGCTTCAAACATCTTTCTGATACATCATTGATCATAAACCGATGAGTACTCTTTTGATAGAGCACAAGTTCTTCACTAGAAGTTCCCTAGAATTTAGATCTGTTACCACTAGAACGTCTTCTTTTGTTTTCATATTACAATGACAAAAAGATAAGGAAGTGCTAATACAAGAACCCAATTATCTCCGTTAATTAATTTCCAACATTATTGCCAACAACAATACTGAAGAAGCCAAGAATTGATGGCTACCACACGTATTTCATCACAATTACTCACATCAAGCAGAACAAATGGTGTTTCTTTATTCAGTTCCATCTTAAAGGCAATCTCACATCCTAGAAATGTAAAAATCAAAATATAAACAATCAAGATTAAAGAAGAGAATGCCCGAAGCAAAAAAATAAAGCCCAAATTTTCATCCGAAGCAAAATCTCATGTGTGACTTTGGTGAATTCTGATTAAATGTACCATTTTCATACTTTTCCCGTGGCGATAGTCACCATAAGCTCCAGTATTAGGAAAACCAATGAACTCTAGAATTAAAACTAGCACGTATTCATGTAACTTAAAGAAAGAAGAAGAAGACATAAATGGAAGACAGTACCTTTGATGACCGATTCAAGAGGGCTTGAAAATCAATCTCTGCCATGAATAGCTTCTTCCATTGCAAAATTAACAAGCGCCAACTGAAGTAACACTTATAAAAAGATAAACGCACAAATGCTTTTTCAAGGGTTTGATTTGATAGCTGAGTTGTGAATCGTAGGATTGTCGAAAAGGTTCATCAGATCGAACATTCTCTTTGGGCTATCTTCTTTTATTAATGTCGGAAAGTGGGGCGGCTTTGCTTGGCAGGGAGGGTTTCCTACGACTGTGCATAAACGTACATAGTAGGGTATATCCGTTTATAGAAATGAACTACTACCGAGAACAGATACATATTGAGAGAGTATGAAACGCGGGAAAGAAGGTCAAATTGCAGTCGCGCCTTCGTGTTCGGGTGGTGTATCTACGAGGAATTGACAGGGGGAACACGCTTTTCTGCTTTCTACATTTGGACTGTTGTCGACTGTGGGAGACGATCGACGGTACTGGGAATGACGAGGGTATTTCTGACAATTACGAATCGAATTATTGGTACTAATAAATTGCTCTTACTTCCCCCTGAAGTACTCATTTTAATATCGTTCATTTTTTCCCCCATTTCTTATCGAGCTAGTTAAATTTATTAAAGTTATTGAAGAGTAATAAATTATGATTAAAAGTCACAAAAAATTCATTAAAAAGAAAAAAATAATAAAAAAGAAAGTTTTTTGTGCTTTCTCGTCATTTTATTCGATTTTTTTCAATTTTTATTTGTATTTTTCAATTTTTCTCATCAAGTATTAAATAAAACTCATTGTCTTTACTAAGAAAATAATAATTTAGTCCAAATTTGAATGTTCGGTTGATTTTTTATGCATTTATTGTTGTGCAGTAGTAAATTTTAGTTTGTGGATGTGCAATTGATTAAAGATTTAGCTTTAATGGAAAAAAAATTTATGATGCATTAATTGAATAATTTGTTCTTTGAGCATTTAACTAATGAGATTAATAATGTCATGACCCAACTTGGAGATGGAATTATTATTTGAGAATAAATATTGTGATGCAAATAAAGGTGTTTGTTGTAGTACTACCACAAAAATAAATACAAGTTCGCCATGAGTTTTCATCAATCGAGTCAATATTTTTATTTTTTTAAATGAAAAAATGTAGTAAAAAAATATCAAAAGCTATTAAAACTAGTTGCAAGTCTACGCCCAACAGTCTGTTGATGCCCACGCCTAATTCATTTCTCAAATTTTTTTAAACAAATGTTAGTATATGTGTTCTATGCCCTCAATTTTTCAGTAGGATCATCGACTCTTGCCCTCAATTTTTATTCTACACTCTTGCTTTCAATGCTCGCTCTTGCAAATTTTGGTAGTTTTAGATGCATATATTCAAAAAATGCTTTCATGGCTCTCTCATTTATTGATCGTGATAGCATACACGTATTATGTGACTAAGGTTCTACATACAGAAAATGTGATAAGTCATAACTAATTTTGTAAAATACTGTGATTCGTTGAAGTGAGAATTAAAATGTTGAATTCAATCACAATGGCATTGCCAATGGTTTTGGTGTGAACGTGTACAAAACACAATGTTTCGTGCCATCTCTAAGGGATTGGTTTAATGGTCAAGACCTAAAATTTAGAGATTTGCTCCGTCTTAGGGTCTCAAGTTCAAAACCTTATAGGTTGTTATCAAATCTTATAGAGGCCGGTCTATATAGGGCTTTGCCCAACGAATAGTGAGATTTCCTGCAAAAAAAGTTCAAAACTTCTAAAATACTATCAACTCTTATGGAACCACCAGTTTATACATGATTTGGGATCCCCGCTAGTGTACTGTAAGGAGCCAAGATTTTAATTTTAATAAAAAGAATTCATTTTAGTTTTTCATTCCAATATATTAATTGTGCAAAATATAATTACATGATTTTAATAAGTTACATAGACTTAACCCACCTTGGCCTACACATTCTCCATGCCCAACCCAAATTCCTTTTGATCAGGCCATATAGCCATATCAAACCTCCTCAGCTCATGGATTTGGACTTGAGCCCAATCAGCCATTTTGATCTCCTTTAGGTTTGGCCCAAACGCCTCTCAATTGGCCCATGTGGCAGCACCCACACCAGATTATCTTTCATCATCATCAAACTCACATGTTGAAACTTGCTCCCTCACATTCAAAATCTTAAAAAAATCTCCAAACCACTATGCCCTATGGTTTTGGTCCTAAAACCACCTCTAGTATCTCTTTCAGGCCTCCAATGGCTCCTTCTCTCTCTTCTCACTCAACTCTTTCACCAATGGGTGAGTTTTGTTTTGACTTATCCCTTAGTTCATCCCTAACGAGATGAAGGTTTCCTATCCACTCCCACATGCAAGCTTGGCCATGGGTGCACTCTAACTTCGCTATAAAAGCACCCCTCCTCGTCTCCTTCCTCGCATGCCAATTCTCATAATTTGGTACATTTAGAGTACTGCACATTGAGAGTTCTAAGGATAGGGAGAGAAAGTATCAGTGAAAATTTTAGAGAGAGAAAAAGGTGAAACCCACTTAGAGTTCTAATCCTCAAATTCATTCAATCAAATCAAATCTGAGCTTCAATCAACCATTACAAGGTAAATAATCCTCCCCACATAATTTGTGTTTTGGATCAAAAGCATAAATTTCATGAAACTTTAATGGTAGAAAACTTAGAATTTTTTTGGAGAAGACAACAATCCTGACGGATCACCCCTAGACCCTGACCGATCACATTTGTGTTCTGTTATGCTGAAATTTCATATCCTAATTGATCACCCTTAGACTCTAATTGATCACCCTTGTGTTCTATTATACTGAAATTTCATATCATGTTTGGTCACCCCTAGACCTGACCGGTAATCCTTATGTTCTGTTATGTTAAAATTTCATATCCTTATAAATTATTGTATTTTGTATTTCAATCATGACTAGTCATCCCTGATCCTTGACCGATCATCCTCAGGGAATGTTCATGATTTTCTTTAGCCCCAAAAATAAACTTTAACCTATCAACTTAGGCCCCTTAAATAACAAACTACCATGATTGGCTTCATTGTACATATTCTCCCTACTCCGCTAACAAGATGTGACATGAACCATACAGATGAATTGAAATCCTATTATCTCCATGCATAGTCATATGATTCAATTTATTACCTCATATGCTTAATTAAATATCCATTATGCATATTATGCTATCAATAGTATTAATCGAACATAAAAATCTAACTAGAATAATTGGTCAATCAAAAACTTTGAGTTTAGGAAATGATAACTTGACGTTGGATATGGTAACTCAAGAAATTTTGAGCACAAAAAAATCTAACTAGGAGTTGTGTTTAGGATGTCTTGTAATAAGCCAAGTTATTGTCGCGTGCGAAAATTTCTTGGCCCCCCTCGCGAAAATAAATTGTTAAATGGGGCAAAATGATTTCTTAACTTGTAATGCGACAAAGTATGAAAATGATTTAACAGCTGAGACTTATTTAAAACTCATAGTTACCACTTGACATAGGGTTCGGACGTGTTAAATCACCCTCTAAAGTCATTTTCAAAGTAGATATCTTTAGAAAACATTTTGATTTTGACTCAGAAATACAATTCTGTTTATAAAATGACTCCTCTTAAAGAAATATGCCCTCGAAAACAGAGATGAATTCGAAAATATACTGTTACGAGTTGAGAAGGTGTTAGGCACCCAACATCATTCTTTCAGTACTTAATTTTCTCATATTAATTTCATTTTACTATCCTTGGCCAAAATGATAAATATCTAGTGACTGAACGTACAACTGGATAAAAAGTGAAGCAAGGTGCGAGGGCAGAGTCTCGACTTATGCAATTCAGCTCTTGATGACAAAAATATTAAATCGAGCGTATGTTAAACTTTGACCGAAACATAGTATACAAACTGGCTTATGATGCACATCACGCTTCTATTCCCAAGATACCGAGTAACTTAAATCCCCAGCGTAGGAACTTTCAAGTTTAACAATAGCCCAATTTTGTTTCATTGATGAATTACCAGACTAACCTTTCTTAAAAATACAATATGATCGCCTTGGCCTAAACTAAGTTAGCCGTTATCAAATTTTCATTCATTTTCCACTGACTATCTAAGTCACCAGCATTTCAAAAATTTCAAGATTAATTTGGTACAAAGTGTCAATGTCATTCTGATAATCTTTTGAGAAAACACGACTGATAAGGGCTTAAATGTTCACATTAAAGCCCACTAACTTGTCTTTGTTAGATTCATTACTAAGTTACTTAAATCTTAATTAGTGAATTTTATGATTATAGGTACTCGTACCCAGTTGCACGAAATTAGAAGTTAAGACCGTTTAGAGGAGTCAATCAATGAAAAAAGGAAGAAAAATAGTTTTGAGAAAGTTGAAAGATAAGGAATCCCGCACTTAATCAAAGAAATTAAAGTTCAAGCAAAATTGGAACAAAAACATACAATCCCATATTAGAGATGTATATGGACAACATTCAGTATTTTGGTCATATCTCTCAGCTTGGATGTCCGATTGATGCAAGGTTTGCAGCAACGGAAATGGAATTCAATTATCTACAACTTTCTAGTTCATGACTTTTCCAGATTATGCTGTTTCGGATGTCAAAAGTGGACTGGAAGTGGGCCGTAATACAAAAAAGGGGAATATTGTAATATTTAATTCGATTTCTTTGTCCCACATCGGAAAAAGACAAATAGTGACTCAAAGAGGAGCACTACATAAAGCTCTCACCTCTTTACTTTAAAACACGCAGAAAGAAACTCGAGTACAAGCATTGTGGGATGTATTTGTTTGACCTCCCTAGGATCTTGCATTTAATGTTAGAATTGTATTTATTGCTTCCGCATCTTCTTTATAAACTTTTAGTAATTGGATTCCGTTATCTTATTTCATTTTTGGAGTTACATTTTTATTGGATAGTTCGTGAGATGGCAATGTCTCACGGTTGATTTGGAATATTTGGCTTGAATTTTGTTATTCAAAAATTGAATTATTTGGTATCCGACATCATTTACTTATTTTTATTATTTTGAGGCTGCGTGTCCTGCGAATTGAAACCTTGTAGTTCACGGACGGTCACATCTTCTATTTTTGGGTGCAACAAAATCTCTTTTAAATATTACTTAAATGATGAACAGGTATTGTGACCTTTGGTGGGTACAACAAAAATAGCTTAACTATTTGATTCTTTTAATACTGCCACCTCATAATTTTCGGCGAGTGTTAAAAATAGGATGCAAATACTACCCTAGCAGGGGGGTTTACTTTATCCTATATATTTATTCTGGGGTGAGTTAGCAGTGACGCAATCGCCATCTAAAAATAGGTGTATTCCAGTGCAGATTGTGACATATTGATGCCTCCCTCTGGACTAAAAATGCATCAACAGTTGTGCCCGTGTCTAGTAGAAAAATCCGTATCCTTGAGTTTTTGTCCACATGATGGTCAACCTCATCTGGCCGATCAAAAACTGTGAAATCTATTTGTATGGTGATTAAGTTCGTCCGGACAACCGAATACAATATAAATACTGTTGTGCTTGTTTTAAACTTTTGTTGTGAGAAATTATCAAAACAGAGAAATACGATTGAGAGGGAGATTCAATAGTTTGTAATACTTCTTGATTATAATGAATGATCCTGCTCTTTCTCCGTAAAATACATACACAATTTGTGTGTCGAACTACGTTGATTTTGTGTTTTTGCGTTAGAATTTTTACTTGTTTGGTTTAGCTTTGTTACTCACGTTATAGATGGGTAAGGCTATACAATGTGTATATATCAATATTCTGAATACCGAATCGACTTGAGTACTGATTTTCTTATTGGTACGGTACGTACCGATACCGATTATGTACCGGATACTGTATTGGATTTACCGCAACTATCAATATATATATATATATATATATATATATATATATATAAACCATAGCGAGAAACCCCGAAAAAATTAACAATTCTTAAAAAAAAAAAAATTCAACACCAGCCGGTACCAGTCGATATGGCCGGTATTCGCCGGTACGGTTCGGTATAGAGAATAGTACGGTACTAGAGGTATATGGTACCGTTTTTATGTCAAAACGGTACATATCGACCAGTACCGTACGGTACAGTATTCACAACTATGGTTTATGTATAAGCATAACAGAGAGAGTCTTTGCATTTTATCTTTGATGAAACGGATTTGATCGCCTCCTCGTCCAGCCTGCAAAAAGAATTTGACATCGGTATGGTATCTCACCAACACCCCTCCGATGCCTAAATCAGTTTTAGGGTGAAGAAAAAATATGTAAGCGGAGGTGGAGGAAAAATATGTAAGGGGGGGGGGGGGGGGATAAAAACTGTATTAAATGTAACAGAGTGTTCGTACCTTGTATCATAAGATCCCTGAATTATATAGAAGGAGCCCTATGTTTTAGCATATCAGCAAATTTGTAGGAAGTAATTATCCTTATCCTTCTAAAGGATAAGTCGAATGGATCTTTTGTATTTAACTCTACTCCATTCGCGTATATCCACTGACTAAAGATTAGACATTATCCTCCGTATCAATAGGGGGATTAGTTGAGGAATATCTTCCGTGCATAGTGGAGGGGTATAAAGACTCTTGTTGGTTCTGTGTCACTTTTAATTGAACTAAACGCATTAAACTGAGGAGAACAAGTTAAGCTGAGGAGAACACGTGGTCAATTGCTGAGCACGTTTAACCAAACAAAACGTGTGATCTGCTCAGCTTGTCGAATATAATCCATCAATCTTCCTAAACGTTTTTTTCTTCTAGATATTGAATGCTCCAAAAGCTGTCCCAATCTTAATTAAAATTAGTTTCTCCGATTCCATGAGAAAGACAGTGATATCTAAACGTCCTGACAGAATTCAAAAGGCCTTTTTCAAATGGATAAAGGTAATTTCGAGCCATCTCAATCCCCAAATGAATGATAAATCAGCTACTATGTGATCGCGCGGTACAGAAGAGATTCATTTGGCTGTGATTCACGGACCACAACATATACAGAGATTCTGTAGCATTCAAGACGTTGCCGGTATGTGTCCATCTAGACTACAGTATTTATTGATTTTTTTTCACATTTATGTAAAAAAAATTATAATTTTTTATTTTTCTCAAATTTTTGTGGTTTATTGGTTCATTTCAACGAGAGCTTTCAAAAAAATTATAAATAATAAACAAAATTTGAAAAAAGTTCAGAAAAGATAAAAATAAATCAAAAATAAATTTTTTACCTGAGGCCTAGCATTGGTTACTTGGAATGCATGAGATGGTGTATGTTTTAAAAGTTGCATCAATTGGAATTATTTAGAATATTTAGGAACTTATTTTTGAAAGATATAATATAACTCAATTACTTTCTTTTTTTTATTTAGAAATGATGTAATATTTTAAAACCTTGGGCCGGGTAATGCCATTTGTTGTATTATATTTTGAAACTCAACTTTGGACAATCACTCATGAATGAAATATATGATTTTATTGGTGAGAATTGTGAGATTTATAAATGATATTTATTATTTAAATATGTAAAAAATCGAGGGCGTGACAACAAGCGTTCCAACATTGGCTCTTATACGTCATGTTCCTAACAATTAGGCTTCTGACCGTTATGTTTTCCGTACATCGTACACGACATAAAAAAGTCCTACTTCATTCTACAATACCATGTCTTTTTTCTTTAAACACTACTTACGAACATAACACAGCTTATGATATAACTTGGAGTTGTTTTGAGCTTATTTTTTATTTTTTTTGAATTGGATATAATTTTATATTTTTTTGAAATCTCTTGTCAAGACGAACTAACAATCATAAAACAAAATTTCAAATAAGGACAAAAAAATAATCAGACAATAATCTAATAATTACCACATTCTAAATAGATAGTTGTTCTGTTTTATTATTTATTTATATCCTGTTGCATGCTTGGTTTCCTGTTGGGTTTGATTTTTCAACTAAAGTTCCCTACTGAGTTTAATTACTCACCCAAACAACTTCTCTGCCCTTGTCATTCCACTCTAGATAGGGATGTGCAAATGGAGTTTTCGCAACAATAGAAAGAGTCGATGGTTGTAATTGAAGAAGAGTTCAATACGTGGCTGTCTAACCTTTAATTTAGTTTGCTCTGTCTTTTAATTTAGTAAATGTAAAACCAAAAGGGTATTTCTGGCATTTTATTTTAGACAATGTACTTATTTTATTTTCTACTGAAATAAAGGAAGTTATCATTTTAATAAATATTTTGACAAATAAAATAATAATAAAAATATTTAAATAATGTTACTGAGAATCAAGGCCTTACAATAAATTTGATAAATTTTTTATCATACATTATTCTTATCATGATGGTAAATTTGGATTGTATGACACATTTAAAAAGGTGATAAATTTCTTGAACCTGTTGAAATTTATCATGATGATCTCATATCACATAAATTAACCATGTACAATCCAAAAAATATGATGGGTCACTAAAGATTTGACGATGGTAAATATGCTCATAACATTTTCATGGTATATGTGTCCTTAGTTTTTTCATGGTAATTGTAGAAACTAGAAAGCAACATAATGTTGTGCGTTGAGATTTAGATAGTAAATTTGCTCATTATAATGATAGCTTTGATGAATAGAATGTTACAATGGTAAATTTAGAATCTCAAGAAATTTGATATTTCCTATTACCAAATTGGCATTCCTTCTTAATTCACCAAATATTTATCTTCATTCTTAATGAGGACGAATCCCAGCGTATTTGTCTTCTTAACTCACCGAATATAATTTACAATATTTGACTAATATATATATCCTCAATGATACGTGTTGGAAAAGAGTAGTTTAAAATAATAATAATAATCGGCCAAAAACCATAAGGCAGAATCTATAGGTGGCGGAAAAATGTACTTTTGATTTGAAAGTAGTTGAAAAGACAACTCAAAATGGTAATTTCAAACATCCCATAAATTAGGCCTTATCTTATCTAATGCAAAGCAACAATAGTGCATCTGTAGATCTTTTTGAATGATTAGATGCTGTCTCAAAATGTAGGCCATACAAGGTGTCTGGCGAGCAATATTGAGATGCTGGTATGATAGATGTGTTTCTCTCAATTGACCACTTCAACTATAAGAAAAATTATTATTTAGTGGTCTCACAAAGTGTTTTTACGTACCATCACGAAATGTTTCAAGTTTTTTCATCATTACATACTATTATAATATTAATGTAGTTAATTTTCAATTGCACATCAACCTGTGATGATGAAGGAATGTAGAGCATTAAATCAGTTTTTATTGAGTTTCTCCATTTCTATTTTGAAGAGTAATTTTTTTAAAATATATTTTCCATCAGTCTTTCTTAATGTCTTTCCTATTTTATGAATACTATAATAATTCTTTATATTTAAAGAGTCACTGTAGTTTCTCTATTTAGTGAATATAAAACTAGAACTAATCACTATTCACCATATTTAGAAAGTCTGATGATGGAGACATTAAAAAATATAACTTTTTAAAGTAGAAAAGTAATAATTTCCTTCTTAATTTGATCTAAAAAATAAAAAAACTGATATGAATACTCTTAGCTCATCAGTAATAATAATTTTTACTCACAGCAAAGGGGTGGACAATCCCGGTTAGCTCTCTTGTCAACGACTCATTGTTTAGTCACAAGGTCGTTGTTATCTGTCCTTAGACACCATTATTTATGGTTGAAGCTGGAAGAGAAAATATCGCACCAAACAAGTTACAAGTTTGTTTATTTATTGTTAATAATTATAACCTGCACTAATAAACAAATAAAAAATGAAATTAATGATTCTATGGCTCTATTTGGCCAAATTTATTTATTCGGTTTTTTTGTCTCCATTATTTTTTTGTATTTGTTGTTTTGACCTCAGTGTTCTGTGGTTTATTGATCGGTTTTGATAAAAGAAATCTAAAAAATATAAAATTATGTACAAAAGTTAAAAAATATCACTAAAGACGACGAATAAACTCAATGGTACCTGAAAAAATAAAGGGGTGAATAATCAAAGATGACATAAGTGAGAGACAGAACTAAACATGAATAATACGCTACACAAGTCGTAACATTTCTTCCCTGTTCAACAATCATTCAATCGACTCTTCGTTCACATATCACGTTTTATATCAAGCATTACTCCTAGCACTTCACTGATGGTAGCTAGACAATATATAGCATCTACTAGCACAATTTTAGAAGGAATCTAGAACAATTATCATACCTAGAACCACTCCCTAAGGAGGCTAGTACCGTTTGTCATGCCTAACACATCTCTCGACAAAGGCTAGCACGTTTGTCATACCTAGTACATCTCCCGACGGAGGCTATCCCATAAGGTCGCATCGTTTCATGCAAGCATATAACTTAAATCTTATATCATTTATCATGATAAATCGTAGAATTTTATCAACACATTCATAATCCACGAAATAAGTATTCGAAACATAAAATGCATCATTCTACATTTCATCATAGCCCAAAACGATTCACAACACTTTTCATGACAAAACGATTCACAACACTTTTCATGACAAAACAAGTCAAAATCAAATCTGGGGTAGTCGGTTGCTCAAGCGACCTCAATACAGTGAAAGTCGTTGCACAAGTCGCCAGGGCCGGCTCAAGGCATAGGCCCACCAAGGCACCGCCTTGGGCCCTAGTTTTTGGGTAAAAAATAGGGCCCCAAAATCTTTAAAAGAAGGTCTAAATATTATATGTATTTTAAAGTTAGCTGAAGTGTTTCTTGTGGTGCAGTGGTGAAGAAGTTGCCTTTTATCCTCAAGGTTTGGTGTTCAAAATTGTCACGACCCATCCCGTAAAGGTTAAGGCACGCGATCGGCCACGAGCGAAACTCGTAAGGCCTTCAAAGATATACTAGTTTAGGAATTTTCTATCAACATATCTGATATCAGAGTAAGAAAATAAAATTTACTTTCAGAGTTCAGTGCATAAAATAAAGTGCAATAATATGACCCTTATGGACTTACAAATCATGACTACAGTCCAAACTCCCGACCGATCAACCAAATACATTACAATCAAGATCATGCTACATCAAAACATGCTAAGTCTAGAGATTACAAGATATACTTCAATTCCAATACAACTTTGCAGAATTTCAAGCATGGTCAGCATCATTAATTAAAACCTGTTGCATCAATAATTTCATTAGCACTAGGCTAGTGTGAGTCTAGATATGACAAGTCTACTAATTTCCTGTATTAACATAACCTATATTCTTGAAATTCATTATAATTAAATGACAACATTATATGATATGCGAATTCAGTTTTTAGACTTGCGTTGTAACCATGCACACTTATCAAATGATCATATTATATGACGTATGAATTCAGCTTTTAGGTTTACGCTGCAACCATGTGTGGCAACATTGTATGATCTACAGTCCACCAGTAAATTAGGAAGCGATCCCAAATATATAGCTAGCGTGATATCCCTGTTGGATTACTTGGCTAATAATTCTCACATTTATTACTTCACCTCATCGCTAGAATCTTCATCTGCCCCCTAGTGGCCGGAGCGCCGTATTGATCTCATAATCATGCCATAATATTTCCATATTTTCATGATGTCATGATTCTTTTTAGAGTTTTAATATGTCATGCTCAGTCTACTATCAACTCAATAGCATAGATATACATGTATCAAAGTAAGAAATTATTTATTTTTATTACAGAATGCAAGTAAGCAAGTCATATGTAAGACTCACCTGAAATTAGCCCGTACTTCTTTTGTATTAACTTGGCCCGATGATCTCCAATTTTCCGATCTATCATAAATAAAAAGGTACTTATTGTCAACAATTCTTAGAAGTATATACTGACTTAGTGACTTGAGTCGCATAATCGCTTGGACTCCTCGATTAGTAAGAGTACAAAGCGTAATTCAGATTCTAGGGCAAAGTGGTCAATTTACCCAATTAACAAGTGGCCCCAAGAGCTTTCTTGGGATTTGGGTCAATTTTATTACCTAGTCATTAGTCCCATTAGTATGTACTAAGGCTCGAGTGACTCACGTTCGATCGTTTTGATCGCCGGTTACTTAGACCATAAAAGGGTATTTTCGTAATTTACTATCGGCCGCCCGAAAATATAACCAAGACCCGACCCACATTATTTTCAGTCCTTATTCATATTCAAAGCCTAATTCCATGGTCGGTCCGTTCGTGTGGTGATTTTAGTGTCGGTAGGCAAAAAAATAAGTAAGAGTGGCATTTTGGTAGTTATACTCTCTGGTTTTCGAAACCCGGGACCGAGACTTGACCCGCACATTATTTAACCACAGTTTCATTGTAGCATAGTCAATTTCACGATTCGACTAACGGATGTGGTGATTTAGTGGGTATATGAGTGGGGTTTCTAAAGAGAGAAAACCCCCAAAAGGGACTATTTTCGTGGCGTCTTGGGGGTCATTTTCTGTGAGCTACGTAGGTCTCAATAATGATCCAATCCATCTAGGTTCAAGAGTTATTGTTTGTCTACAACTTTCATCTTTCAAGAAACAAATTTTGACCGTCCGAACATCATGATCCAAGGGCCCGAAGTTGACAAAAAATCTAGAAAAATCTGGAAAAACAGTGTTCTGACTGCGAGTCATTTTTATAGCATGATTTTAACACGTTCAAAACGTCATAGAGCAAATCCATTCCGTCTATGTTTAAGATAAAGTGTTTATGTCAAACTTTTGTCTTTTACAAAATATAATTCAAGCAACAAAACATTAAGATCTAAGTCTCCGAAGTTGACAAAAAATCTGCAAAAAATCTGGAAAAAGAAAACAGTTTTCTCAAATTTACGAGTGACTTTCGTAGCGCATTTCTATGGGTTCTAATGGTCCGAGGGTTGATCCAATTCATCTATTTTGAAGACTAAGTGTCCTACTATAACTTCAAACAATAAAATCTAGATTAAACCATTTAAAATATTAAGATCTAACAACCTAGACTTGCACAAAAATATGTGTTTATACCTCTTTTCTTGCCGGAAAACTTAGTGGCCGAAAATGGTGGCTCGGGCTGCTAATACGGTGATCCAAATGGGACTTCGGCGTGTCCTAATGCACATGGTGATGTAGAGATGGTGGTAGTGTAGTGGTAGAAGGTAGTAATGAAGGAAAAATTTAAAGAGAAGAAGTAGAGGTAGAAGAGGAAGAAGTAGAAGGAGGAGAATTGGGGAGAGAGAGAGAGAGAGAGAGAGAGAGAGAGAGAGAGCCAAGTTCATGCTTTCATTATGAAAGCATATATATTATGTATTAATTAGAAGAAATAAATAGAAATAAATAAATATATATAGACTATAGGGTTAATAATTAAATTAGGGAAAACACACCCCATAATTTAAGAAAAAAGAAGATTTGAATTTGACCCTGATGGATTTCTATCGGTCAAGGGCTCGTTCGCGTGTGCGAGTGCAAAATACTGCACGATTCCGAGAAATTGTTTCGATACTCATTTTTCAAAAAATATGAAAATAGACTGGGTGACTCAGAAAATTATGAGGATCATTATGGTGTGCTTGGATTTCTCATAAGAGTATTGTTATTAAGCCAACATCTCAAAACGTCCTAAAATTAACGTTTCAATAAACATATGTTCCGAAATCGAATTTTCCAAATCGAAGAATTAAAATAAATTATGTGATAATTATAATTATCCCTGCTATTTCTAAATTTAAATAATTAAATCGGGTCGGGGTATTACAAAAACATAGAAACTTCACTTTTCTTATTTTCAACATAAATTTTTTTAAATCCATGCTGTTGGAGAAGATTTGAACCTCACCACAGATTTGGAACCAAAAGCTTTAACCATTAAACCAACCTTGCTTATAAGAAATTGATTAACATATTTTTATCTATACTATTCAAAGATGATAGTTGTTAGCCCGAAAATTTTATTAATGTATTAAAAAATATTAAAAAATTGGATGGATATATTTTTTAGTAGATCTTTTCTCTTTTGTCAAATGTTTCTTATCTTTAAATTATATATATATATATATATATATATATATACTGTTTTTATTAACTCTGAGTAGATTAATTTAAATAGGTTAAAAGAGTGAAATATTTTTAAAAAGTAGATAAATTTTTACAACAATGATACATTTACTTAAAATATTCGTATTTTTAATTTTCATTGAAGATGATTCAAAAAATTCTAGATTTTACTACTTTAAGCCGAAAATAAATTTTCATCCCAAGTGGATATATCATTAATTTTGTGACTAACGATGTACGTATTACAAAAATATTTTATTATGCAATTTCAATTATATTTATAAAGTACGTAAAATTATTTCGGTCGGTCTTTTAGTATCAAGTTTCACTTAAATTAGGTTAATTGTGAAGTAACAAAAAAATATTTAATGTTTTGTAGTTCTATAGCAATATTCAAATACGTAAAAAAACTAATTTGTGAATATGTTGAGAAAATATATAGGAGGCCCATTTTTTTGAACTTGCCTAGGGCCCCAAATATATCGGGGCCAGCCTTGCAAGTCACTGGAGCGATAGAAATTTATACACTTCGCTCGAGTGACATATATAGATGATTTTTGAGTTTTTGACAAATTGCAAAGATCGCGAACCAAGCCTCCAATACACATATAAATCAACCAAATTCAATAATCAACTATAAACACGTAATAGAGGTAAAAACGCTCCTACCTCAAGTTTCGAAATGAATGATTTGGTTTCAGATGAGAAACCCTAACTTCCAAAACATCTAGAACTTGAAATCTCCTCCTCCGGGCAAAAAAAATAGCTGCGTATATCACCCAAGTATGAAAGGATTGTGAGGAATCTCGAAGGAATTTGCATGTACTATGACCAATACACAGATTAGATTTGAGAAGGAAGAGTGTTTTGAGAGAGAGAGAGAGAGTGTGTGATATGAGGGGTTTTAGGAGAAAAATCTGATTTTTGCAAGGAAATACATCTCCAAAAGACACCAAGACCCTTAGGATTTCAAAATGCTATCTCCAAGCCTTCATATTACTCCATATTGCCCAAATGCCCCAAATCGAATAATTTAAGCTAATATCACGTTAATTAAGGTTCTAAACATTAATTAAAAACAAAAGAAAAATCTGGGTCCTTACCCTAGTGGTTGGGAACATAGTTCAGCATAGGGATCGAAACCATATCAAATGGGAGATCATAATACTAAATTAAAGTTTTGACTTACAAACAACGTTGGTGTCGACCTGAAATTAGGATTTAAACCGAATTTTGATATGTATAGTATAGTCAGACACTTGTATCAGAAATCTAAAAACTAGCCATAGAAGTTGATTAGGAGAAATTATACTGGTGTAGGTGCTCCAATTTGCTTTTTGCATTAGTTATTACTTCTGCTATTTATTACTCGCTCATTTCATGATCATGCATTGCTTTGATTTGCTACACAAATTTAGAAGTATGGGTAGAATTTATTCATTGAGATTTATTTCTCATGGTGCAATTTCTATGCTCCGAACTTTTAACGCCAAGAACCGAGAACAATGTTGACAAACCTGACTTTCAAATGATCAAAGACGGCACTATCGAGAAAGGCTAGATTGCTCCCTGATTTACTTAAATTGTTTTCAACTCTGTACTTTCACATTTTCATATGCAATTCCCCTTCAATTTCAAAATTTGTAGGCAAACTCCTATTTTTAACATAAAATGAAAATCAATTTGTTCATTTAATTTCCTTTTAAATTAACATCTCCAAAAATTCGGAAAGTTAAAATTTGGAATTTGCTCCCTCCTAAGGTCTTAAGTTCAAAACCTTTCGAATGCTTTCAACTTGTATAGAACGAGTCTAGTGTTTGCTTTGACTTTAATTGAGATTCTTGCAAGTGAACAATAACATTTATCCCTCAAAATTAATCGATGTGCGCATAAACTGATCCAACACTATAAGTTATCAGAAATAATAATTAAACAAGGCCTCACAACTGAATGGGACCTAGTAAATTTTGCCATCCATTTTCCCTGCCAGAGTGAATTGCTAGTCTAATTTATTTACTTGAATTATGTTTATTTTTTTTAATTTTAAAATATTTTTGTTTTTCTCGATAAGATAAGCTAAAAATATAAACATAAATATAAAGCTTAACAAAAAGTTTGCAACGATTAAAAATAATTAAAAAATCTATCTATTTAGATCGATTTTGTCTTCAATGATAATGAAATGTACCATTTCACCTCATTAGCCACGAAGAATGCATTTTGAAGTATATAAGTTGTTAAAAAAAAGCAAATAAAGATAAACAAAATCACAAGGGACACATTATAGTGTTGAATGTATTCGACATGGATTAGGGGGGCAGTGCTAATTTTTGACATATTCATTTCTGCACTAATTAAATGAGAAGCTAAAGGCAGTCATTCCACCATCGACTGAAACAATCTGAGCAGTGATGTATGAGGAAGCAGGCATGCAAAGGAATGCCACCAAGGACGATACTTCCTTGGGCTCTCCAGGGCGCTTAAGAGGAGTTCTAGATATTATCTTGTCCAGAAACTCTTTGTTATCCAGCAGCTACAAAAAAAAAAAAAACAGAATTTCAGAATCACAAAACCAAATTTCAGAATCAGAGAGAGGAGTATAGTCATAACAATTGTAGCCAAGTCAAATTCAATTAAGCTAAATAAGCTTAATTCAGATTAAGTTTATGATCTGTACATGTGGTTATGCATATTTACATCATGTAAAGATAGAGAAAACATGCATGTTCCATGCATCGTTACATGAAAATTGACAGACACAACCCGATAGCAAATTACACCAAAGGGTACAGGTAGCCCCTTAGTGCGGTACTATAATTTTAAGTGATGTATAATCCTGAAATAATGTCGATCATCAAGAGTACTGAGAACTATTGGTATTTTCTTAAAAGCTGTCAGGTTCTCAAGACCAATCTGTGCAAAAGACGAAATATTGTTCGTGTTCATGAGGTAATTTGGATAACTTGCTTCGATAGAACTTGATAACAAGGTTCAAAATAGAGAATTTACAAATGCAGGAAGTACGTGCAGTAATAATTGAACAGTCCCACTTTCTTATAAATCAACCTACCCAATGTGAGATAACAAGGTTCAACATGATCAATTCACAACTCATGAAGTAAATGCTGTTGTACTTGAAACACAGGGACGAATAAATACTACAAAACTTTCCCAAATTCAACATCCAGTATTTTGTTTTATACAGCGGAGGAAGAAGATGAAAAAGTATGTAAAGAAGAATCTGGTGGACCATTTAGATGTTCTCAGTTCTCTTCTACACCACTATCAATGCATCAACAATACACCAATCATGCTGTAGCTCGAATGTTCACTGTTCGAGTGATTATGGAAAGGCATCAAGCCAATTGTAAATAATGACCAGCAAGATATTGATAAGTCGTGCAAAGTAAGCCTATCTTAGGAATGTTAATTCCATGGGTGTGTTTCTATTGTGCCCCATTTGTCCCTTGATACCCAAAGAGCTCAAATGAATTTTTCACCCGTCAATTCCAAAAGAACCATGAGTAAAATAGGACAATCTTACATGTTCAACAAGTGAGGTTCTGATGTACCAGGGTGCAACACAGTTACAACGGATGTTATCTTTAGCCCACTCACAAGCCAAATTCTTTGTAAGCTGATTCATTGCACCTGTGAACAACAGCAAATAGGGTCCAGAAGAACATAACTTCACACCCATAAAATTTTCTGCCACACATCACTAATCCAACACAAAAGAGCATCATTTACCTTTGCTTGCGCCATAAATGGATCCAGAACCAACGTGCACCAGACCAGCAACAGAGGAAATGAACACAATGCTTCCAACCCCAGATGCTTTTAAAAGAGGATATGCAAGCTGGCAAAGATGGTATGTGGATTCAAGGTTAGTAGCCATGAGCATTGTGTATTCTTCACTTGTATACTCTGTAGTTGGCTTCCTGATGTTTGTGCCAACATTGTTTATCTGATGTCAGAAGATCAAGCAGGGTATAAGTCTGTTGAGATTCCAGGGAATAAAATAAGCCCTCCAAGTGAAGCTCAACAATGGAATCCTAGGATTCTGACAACTGTTTATCTAGAGCCAGAGGATCATGCAAAAAGCCTATCAAAGCTTTAAGTAACCCATAAACAATTTATCTCAACAAAATGTATTCAAGAAACAGCAATACGCGAAAAGATAGATACTTACTACCTTGCAATTTTTCTAGTCTAAAGCTGAAAGAAGCAAATGCAACTGCAAAAACACAAAATCAATCGACTTTCTTGAGAACTTAGGAAGCTATAACTCATCTGAAGTATTACAAAGATAGCGAGTAAGTAAACAGATCAGATTAGATTCCTCTTTATGAAAAGACATTCCAGGTGGGAAATGGATAATATGATACTTAAGTCAGTAGTATACACAAGGGCGGAAGTATGTTTAGCTTGATCCCAGGTGGAATTTTTTTTTTCATTTCTTTATATGTAAAATTTTGGTAAAAATAATTTTAGCCCCCCTTATTTTTTGTAGTCCAATGTATTTTTTACCTTGGTTCATTTTTAGCCCAGGGTAATATAAATTCTTGGTTCCGCTCTTGAGTATACGTAATAACATACTATATTTTCTTTTCACCAAGCATTCTCAGCCTTACATTGCTCTTGTTGGTCTATTGGCATAAAATCATTCACAATCCTCATCACGGTAGAAACAATGGAAACCAAGTCTTTGTGGGTCCAAAATGGAAAATATTAGGAGATGCTCCGAGACTTGCACAGGTCAAATTATTTTCTTCGTGCACAGGCAGGCTTTGCATGTTTAGTTGCCTGTTCTGCCAAACTCTATGTGCCATACTTAAACCTATCGATTGACATCCTGATAATTTTAGGGAACCAAAAGTAACTGATTGCTAATGGTAAGAAGTCGTTGAAATACTGTCCAATTCGTCAAGATTAAAATGCTGCAAATAATGGTTTCATGCAGCAAATGAGTGTGCTGGATACCAATGGACACTCATGAATTAACTAATCAGTAAAATCCACCATTGAGTTTAAAAATGGGTTCCATGAACCTAAAAATAAGTGATTAACTACTATAGTTAATCAGAGCTCCGAACTTCAACAGCAAAGCCACTATAAAACCGATAACAAATGCCACTAATTATAGGAACCCCAGTTCAAATAGCCTGCTTTGTGACATAAGAACTTCCTCTATTTGAACTGTTCATGCAACTAATGTCTATAAACACCACGCGTCCTTAAACAAAGTAATCCATGACCAGAACACTTAAACAAAAAGCCCCCAAAATAGAGAGAATTAACCATCTTCGCTACATTGCACAAACTAAGATTAACTAAAATATGTCAAATAAATGAAATCTAACAAACCAATCGGTTTCTAACGGATCGCATATACATGAATACATCTAGGTGTGTGCTTGTGTGTGTGGATTAACTACATATCCAGAGCGTGTATAACAGAAGGTTACTTACAAGGATGTTGAGCTTGCCATTGAAGAGAGAAGAGACCTTATCCAAAAGCTGCTCTCTCTGGGACCGAGATGATGCGTCACAAACCGAACCGGAAACTGTGAATCCTTTGGCGGCCCACTCTTGCAAGCAACGGTTGAGCTCGGCTTCGTTGCGCGAACAGGTGTGTACTGCCGCCCCTAGTGTGGCTAGTTCCTCCACAACTGCGTGCCTGATCACATTACAATTGAACCGATTAAACCCTAGAATCAGCAATCAACAATTATAACGGATGTGTGTGTGTGTGTGAGAGTGTGAGACAGAGAGACAGAGAGACAGAGAGAGAGAGAGAGAGAGAGAGAGAGAGAGAAGTGGAGACCCGATGCCGCGAGTACCACCGGTGACAAGGGCGGTCATTCCGGTTAGAGACCATCTCGATTTTGTCTCACTGCTCTCCTCCTTCGCCATTGTCGTCTCCCTTTGTGTCTGCTACGATTACGATGAGAGCCTTTAGAAGGAGTATGATGAAATTCTTCGGAGGCTTTGGTTGCACTGACCTCCCTGAGGTTACCAACGAATGCAGGGAAGTTTCCTGAAATTTGCAGTCACCTCCCTTCTTTTGAAAATATTTAATTGATTCTCCCCTCCCGTTATTTTCCCATAGCTAATATGTGTTTTGCCGTTGAATTGATCATCCTGCCTTTCGGTATATACAATCCCTCACATTCACTCAATTAATATTTTTTCAATAATACTTCTGTTAGGACAATTTTGAGAATTGACACTTCTAACTTGATGCAGCCCAATTTGGGCTAATTTTTTTTATTTTTTTATATTTATTCACTTTACGTCTAATTTTTATAGAGTTTGTCTCAGCAAAAATAATATACAAAAAGTAAAAAAATATTTACAAAAACTAAAAAAAGTTCATTAAAGATCAAAATAAATAAATTTTTATATTATTATATATAACTTAATTTTAAAAAAATTAGTTTAAATTTTTTACTCTTCTGAAACTTCTTGTCGATACAAACTAATATTTAACAAAAAAATTAACATAAAATAAAGAGTTGAAGAAAAATCAAATAAGGGAAAAAAATAATCTCGAAGAAAAGTTTGCTCTCGTTTGACTTGACTTTCTTATTATATTATTTTTTAGTCTTATTAGAAAAAATATATAATGTTTTATCTTTTGTCAAATTTTGCTAAATTATTGATTTGTGTCGATAAGACATTTCAAAAAATTTATAAATAATAAAGTAAATTTGAAAAAAATTAAAAAACAAGACCTGTTTTGACTTATTTATCGTCTCTAGTGAAATATTTTTAGTTTTTGACGATGATTTAACACTTCTTAGATTGTTTTCGTCAAGATAAACTAGTAGTCGACAAATTTAGCACAAAAATAACAAATACATAAATAAGGATAGCGACAAAAAAAAAAATTAAGCAAATAAATAAAGTAGCTCAGAATTTAATGAATAGTGCCATAGAAAAATGTCTAACATTAAAAGGCTAAATGAAAATTTCTTTTTCCCGATTATTTTTTTATGAAAATCCTTTTTTTTTAAATATCTTATTTTTTTATTTTAGAAATGACAAATGATTTTTTATTTTTTTTTCTCTATATACTATGTTTACTTTCCTTCTCTCTATATTCTTTTTTCAGATAAAAAAATTAAAGTATTTTTGTACATAATTTTTTTAAATTTTGATACCAATTTAAAAATCTCGCTCTATTTACTCTTTTTCCCTCTCTATATATTTTTTGAATCAAAATATTATAGTATTTTTAGCATATTTTTTAAATTTATTTGCACTAATTCAAAGAAGTAAGCAGAATTTTTGTATCGGTGCCAAAATTGTAAAAAATTATATACAAAAGTATTTTTAATCTTTAATTTGAAAATAGTGGATTGTCATTTTAAATCTATCTATGATATAACTATGACTCTGTGTAACCCATAGGACACATCCGGTACTAGAAAATGACACATTCATAACTTGACAAAAAATAAATTAAATCAATAATTAAAAAATACATTTATAAAAAAATAAAAATAATGGAGTATAATTTCACACTATATGTAAGGGGAAGACGAAGAGATGAATTTGAGTATCTCTAGAGAAGAGGGTAATTTGAGAGTATTTTTATAAATCTTGAAGCGGTATTTTTGAAATATAAAAATTACCCCTCATGACTTCAACAAATTTTATCCATTTATTGACGCAAGTTATTACGAGAGGGGTGATGATCTAATATTTCAAAAAAAAAAAAAAAATCTTTGCATATTTTGAAACCTATGTCTTTGTATTTGGATAACTATCTTCAGTCCACGTTGTTATTTTTTGTCTCATCACTTCAACCTTTATTTTGTGATGGTATCTCTCCAATTAGATGGACCCGGATCATCTAAGTCAAGCCACAATAATAAATCAAAAGGGTTAAGGAAACATCTGTATGTGCACTTATATGTCTGACATAGATATATTTAGAATTACTCGATGTACGTATAGTTTATATTACTTCAGAGCGTTTTATTTATATCGCACGATTCTGAGTTTTTTATTATTGGAATTGCATATGAGATTCCTTGGTTTTTTTTTTCCCTAGTAGCAGAGGTAGAATAGGCAGAGCAAATTATAAAGAGCGTAGGAGATCCAAATTTTTAATATATCTATGTGTGTGTGATGAATACTTGAATTTTCTTATAAAAAAAGATAAGAAAATCTTGTTTTTTAGTCCCATTTAGTAACTACGTTTAAATTTGTGAAATAATATCAATAGAACATAATTGAAATAACTAAATGGAAGTCTTATTTGAGCCCAAGAATTATAACAATGCTTGTTTGGGTAACCGAGCACCAAGGAATCGTCTAACATTGGCACCTGATGATGACAAACAATGAGATACGAAGGGTTGAAGGGATGGGGGACAAAAGCATATGTCTCGTGATCAAAGGAAGGTCGGGGATCTTCCTCGACGGGGAATGTTGTCAACAAAGTAGTCATCATGACGAACTCATCAGTAGGCTCGAACTCGGGAGCATCGGCCGCAACATCACCAAACAAGGGTGCGGCAAGATCATGACCGAGATCCACACTAAACTCAATCGAAGTCTCAACAATTGTATGGTCCACTAAAGAGTTGGCCGCCAACATAGTAGTAATCGAATCAGATCCGCCGATACGATGACTGCAGCTCATATTTATCAAGAGAACTTTTCTAGGGTTAAGATCAAGTCTAGAGAGAGAAAACTAGAAAGAAGAGAGTTGAGGGTTGTGAGGAAACCCTAGCCTCCGGCACCTTTTATATGCTTCAAGAGGTTTAGGGATCTAGCGCACCACAGTCACTTGCATTAATACAATAGCGTGAGCAAGAAGGGTTTGTTTGCCCAGCATTGATTAGACTTTGCACGTGGTGTGTGTCGTCATTTCACCAGCGCATGCCAGAGCAATTCATTTTCCAACCAACATACTGCCCCAATGTAGTAGCGTATTGACTAAGGGATCTTCTAACTCCTTACATACCAACGTGCATCAATTCGCGTTTGACTGTGCGCCAGTTTGCAAATCCTGTGCACATGTTTGCACATCTTCACGTGCCAATTCTTGTTTCATCCTCGATCGTTTGACTTGTGATTTATTTCTTGAGCAAAGCTTCCACACATCTTGCCTTAGGTTACGTACCCACCATTATTTTTACCTTGGGTCCTGCACCCAATATTTTTTCCTATGGACGCGTATGATGACACATTCTACCTTGAGTTTCATACCCACTATCATTTATACCATGGGTTCCGCAACCAACATCTTTTCCAGCGAACGTGTTCGATGACACATTATGTCTCAGGTTTTAAATCCACTACCAGTTTTACCTTGGGTTCCGCACTCACTATTAATTTTATCTTGGGTTCTGCACCTAATATCTTTTCCAGCGAACATGTTTGATAACACATTTTATCTCGAGTTTTGTACCTACTATCATTTTTACTTTGATTTCCGCACCCAACATTTTTTTCAGCAAAAAGTGTCCGATGACAAATTTTACCATTGGTTTCGCACCCTCTATTATTTTTCCTTAGGTTCCACAATCATCATTTTTTAACAAACAGACCTGTTGCACTTTAGCATACACATCTTTTGTACCCAGAGTGCGCATACATGATATCTCATTACTATTGCATGCTTGTTCATGATACATGTATTGCCCCAAAGGACCATGTTGGTCTGATCCCTACAATATGATACATATGCAGCTTGCAAAGAGCAACCATATTTTTATGTGTTTGATTTTGAGCTCGAAGAGTTCTGGACCATTCCAATTGGGATGTCATCTTTTGAGCTCGAAGAGTTCTGGACCATTCCAATTGCATACTTTTGCCATCTGTTGACTATCAAGTTCAGTCAAAAAGGGGCAACTGTAGACACCCCAGTTTAATCTCAACGAATCTCTAAAAGTAATGATTGGACAATCCCAATGATAAAAAAGAATACTTTGATCTTTTCTTCGAATGAGTTTTGAGTCATATTGGACATTGGTAAACTTGACTGTGGATGTTTCAACTTTATTTTACTTGCACAAAGAATTTGGGACCAACAAGCATCTCAGAGTGGTGTGCACCAGTCCTTACAGAGTTGCGCATGCTAGTCTGTTTCAATGTATGCCAATCCATTATAAATTGTCGAATCACTCCAACTTACTCAACATGCAGTTGCTTGTACCAGTGCACTGGCATGCACCAGTTCAGAATTTGGCTTACCCTTTTTAGTTTCAGCATACCCCAGTTGATGACTATTATAGTCACTCCACTTGAGCCTATATAAAGACCCCCAAAAGGGCTTGGAGAAGGAGGGCAAGAAAATCTTTTGGGAGAGTTTAAAAAGTAAGGATCTTGTAAGGAAAAAACTCTCTCAAAAAGAGTATTTTGGATAAAAAAAAAAGGAGAGTTTTTGCGAAGATACTTTAAAAATAAGTAGGAGCATTCAAGTCGAGAAAAAATAGGAGATCGATGAGAGGTTGGCATTGAATAAGTAATCTGATATTTACTTATTCACTTCCAATCTTATTCTCGATTACTTGCGTCAAAGTCTAAAGAATCAAAGCAAAATTCAGGTATAAATTACATCGTGCTAGTTTGCACCCGTTCTTGAGGGAACTTCAGTAAATTCGTATAATAGTCCATACTATTCACGAGTTTCTATCTTCTTTTCTTGAAATTTAATTTGATAGGAGTCAACTCTCCAGTATGAGCCCGAGTGGAGTGTATGCTCCTATATAGGCACAAGCTACTCTCAAAGTTGATGCATGCACCATCCTCTTGGCATGCATCGATCCTGTTATTTTGTCTACATTCTATGTGCACTTTCAATTTGTAAAAATCATGACACGGATATTGTTCTAATTCTCGACTAGCATATGCGTTTGGTTTAATCATACATACTCCCTAAACAAAAAAGGACAACGCCAATCTTACAATGTTGCTCGCCATTTCGCATGATCAACAGTAGTGATCCCCATGTTGGAACACTGTCATTTTCAAAACTTTATCCAACATGTGATTATTTTGCGTAAGGAAAAAATAAATCAATATTTATATGTTAATCCCTTTAAATGCCCCCCCCCCCCCCCCCCCCCCCCCTCCTTCCCCCCTGAATGATATGAGTTATTTATATATAATGCAATTAAAGTCCATAAATGTTCAATGGAGACTGACCTCTGGGTCAGGTGAGATGGGTGCCTTACACATTCCACTTTGAAAAAAAAAAATGAAAATTTAGACAAACACTGAGTAAAATTTTATAGGTTCGAAAGATTTATTTTGTTCTTGATATTTCTTGAAGCAACTATCTTTCTACATATTTTGTGTTCAATATTTGGTCTGTATTCTACAAATCTATTTTTAATGTTGCATTAGTTTTATAACAAAAATTACTTATTTAAAAGTTAAGACATGAAAACGAGTCATTCATATTTATTGGACAACGAAAGTCAGTGGCCCAACTGAAGTTAATGATTGGGCCTCCAAATAACCCCATCTCAATATCCCATGCCATTTGCATAATTTCTCTAGCTGAAGGTCAAAACCCAGGAAGAAAGTCTTATATACAACGATATTGAACCCTTAAATGTTTTTTTCTTTCAAATTTGTTACTTCTTAATTAAATCAAGCTTTTCATTATTTTAGGGAATCCAAACTATGAGCTCCGCCCGTCTAAGTCTTATTGAAGATTTACTCAACTATTAACTAAATCGAAGGTGAACACTGTTTGAGGAATGGTTTTTAAGCTTAGAAATCAAGATTGAGTAACCTATTACTCGGCTAGATTTTGTTCACTTACAACCCACTACTTTAGTTTACTGTTGTTAGCTTCTCTAATCTTACAGCCTCATTGATACGTGTTACAGGGTGAAGGGAGATGGAGATTGATAATTAAGATGGATTGAAATTGAGATTGGTAATGAAGAGGGATTAATAGTTAATTAGGATAGTTGTTCGGTTGGACGTAATAATTATTATTACCATGTTTGTTTTGATTAGGAAGTAATAAGGAATTAATGTGATATTGTACTAATATAATAAACTTAGAGTTATGTTATGCACAACAAAACGTGTTGTGATGTAGTGTCTGTGTCCCAAGGTGTTCACTCAAAATTTCTCAAGACAAATAAGAAACCCACAAAAGCAAAATCCCTGAAACTAACAGAGAAAAAACAGACCTTTCATGCCCCCATGTGCAACTCTGACTCTGTAACACCACACTCCAAACAGCCTAATAGATCAGCCCATTAAAACCTTATAGCCAGTTGTTGGTTAAGGCCTCTTAAACAAACAAACGAGGCACCCCGTAGAAACCAACCAATTACCAAATTAACCAATGTCACAATCTCTGCACTCAAAACAAACACCTGTTATTCCCACCGACTCTTTCTTAACTACTCTCTCTCCATACCACTTTCTCTCTCTTCCTGCCCTAGTGGGGAAAGCAACCCATTACCCATCTCCTAAATCAGCTCAAAAACATCATGGCCATTTCCCTGTTTCTCTGTGAAACCCATTAAAAGTCAAAAGCTATGTTACATCGACTGCCTATATAAAGAATAGAAGGTACAGATTGCCGTGTATTCGGCAGGAACCTTCGGCAAACCAGGGTGTGTCTACCTAACCTATATGCTACTCTACAGTCTGTTTTTGTAGTTGGAAAAATATACAGGCAACCAGGTTATACATAGAATTATACCAGAGTACGTGGCAGCGATATTTTTGAAATCATTAGAGCATAAGCTTTTTACTTCAGACTTATAAGTTTGTTTGAGACTTCTGAGGAGCAATATTTGAGGCACATCTCAATTAGTTTTTAGAAAATTAATCTCATCGTACACTAGCTAGAATCCTATTTAAAGCCCATGTAAAAAGGTCCGTAAAAATTGAACCTATAAGAGTTGATAGTATTTCAACTTTTTTGAACTTTTGAAACTGAAGATGGAGTAAACCCTTAGTGTCACGTCCTGACCACGACACTAACTCCTTTGTGTTTAAGTTCTATTATTTTTTTTTTTCATACAATAAGGAGTGAAGGAGGGGGCGCAAACTGGCTATAACAATCGCCATCGGGCATAACCATAATGGCACTCCTGACTTGCGGCGGGCTTCGTGAGGATCCAGTCACCATAAGTTTCTATTGCTCCACCAAAAGCTAGCGGATCACAACTAGTCTTTTCAAGAGGACAAATATTAAGAGGGCATTAATAGCACGACTTGAACTTGTGACTTCCTAGCCACTCAAACCACTTAAGACTAAGCCGTTTATCACTACACTACCACCCATGGTGTTCCTGGGGTTCAAGTTGTTTTATAGTTAAGATAACCTTTAACAAATAAACACACAAAAATTTCTATTGTCAATGATGTTTGTGAAATTATTGGACGCGAACTCTGAAATAGCTGCTAAAAAACTAAAAATAAAATATATTATTACTCACAAGTTAACTCAAAAAAGAATAATTACCCTACGGTCCTCGAGAAAGCTCACATGATCCTCAACGTGTTTGAAGATCAACCGAAAAAAAAAATCATTATGAAGGGTTTTCATTGAGAAAAAAATGATGCATAACTTATGTGGAATTAAGAATTTCAAAACAGTCTGGCAAAGTAAGGCCTAGGTTTTCAAGAAAATCATATTGAATGTTAATTTGTAGGGCGGTAGGGGTGCTCGTTGTTGTGTGTATATGTCACGTACAAAACAAAAGATGGACGCATAAATAGTGGCAGTGATGTGATATATGTTTCATGTATAGATAGATACCTACATTTGTATACAAATTCAAAATCTACGCCAATTTCATGTATTAGTTTATTCAATTGAGTCTACTGAGTTTGGTGGCGTTTCCATGGAAGTTTGGAGGAGAGAAGCAGGTACCCATAAGATGAGTGAGCTTCTATTGAGAGATTCCTCATTTTGTTAAAATAAGGACCTCATATTTTCGGATCAAATATTGATGATCGGAACCGTTCAATGTGTTTAAAACACGTTTTTAAGGGTACTCGCAAGAAATCGGCTCAAAACAATACCGAAAAGAGCTTGATCGAAACAGTTTTTTATAAAACTGCTCCTGTTAGCATTTATAAACAACTGCTTCGATCAAGCCTTTCTCGATATTTTTTTGAGCTGATTTCTTGCGGGTACCCTTAAAAACATGTTTTAAACACATTGAACGGTTCCGATTATCAATATTTGATTAGAAAATTGGAGGTCCTCATTTTAACAAAATGGGGGATCCCTCAATAGAAGGGGACTCTATAAGATATAGCATTTGGAAGCCTATTTTTTAGTTTTTTATTTTTTATTTTTTGGCTTTTTAGATTATGGCCGAGTTTGAATTTGGAAGGGGTGTTTAAAAAAAAATGTACAGAATACATTTTGTAAAAGTAGCAGAATGAAAATGAAAAAGGAGCTCTAAATCTCCGTTTGAGTTTTTGCTCATAAAGTCCAAAATGGAGCAGAACTCATTCTGGAAATGTAGCTCCCAAACAACTAAAATTCAAAAATAAAAATGGAAAAATGCAAAAAAAAAAAAAAAAGGCTCACAAACACCCCCCAAAGCTTCTGTGTTGGTAAAAGCATGTGCATACAGGCGAAATGGTAGATGTAGTTCTAACAAGAGATCTTTTATTTTGTTACGGTGTAGACCTCTTATTTATTGATCAAATTTTAATGATTCGAATCATTCAATGTGTTTAAAACATAATTTTAAAAGTTAAAGCGGGAAATCAACTCAAAATATTATCCGGAAAGGCTTGATCCATTCAATTTTTCATAAAACTGTTTCTGTCAGCATTTACCAAAAATTATTTAGATAAATTCCTTCTTGATATTTTTTGAGCTGATTTTTTGCGGGTGCTCTTAAAAATATGTTTTTACATTGAACGATGATCCGAACCATTCATTATGTTTGAAACATATTTTAAGTGTTAAAGTGAAAAATCAGTTCAAAATATTATCCGAAAATGCTTGATCTATTCAATTTTTCATAAAACTATTCATATCGGCATTTACAAAAATTATTTAAATTAAATTCTTCCTGATATTATTTTGAGCTGATTTTTTTTTGGATGTCCTTTAAAATATGTTTTAAACACATTGAAAAGTTTAAATCATTAAAATTTGATCAAAAAATAAAAAGTTCGCATCGTAATAAAATAAGAAATCTTTTATTAAAAAGGACTGTATTCATATGTGTGTGTATATATATATATCCGTTACTGTTAGCCCTGTGGGTGGAATGTGTCTGAAGTGATGTAATATCGGTTGTTGGCGATTGCTCCTGTGGAATATTTTTCCTCGAGATTTGCGGCCATGCTTTAGGTTAGGTCCGTGATGTCTAGTTTTTCCTTGGTTCACAATTGTGCAGTATTTTTTCTCAACGGAAAAACACCGCTACAACCAGCGCAGTTATATTGTCACATTTCTCGACTTAAATCAGGATACTTACTTAATGATGAATCAAATCCCAAATTTCGAAGAGTTCTCACCAGGCCTGACACTTGCGCTAACCACGGGATTAACTTGATTGTGTTTAGTTTTTAATTTGATCGCTAATAAAGTGTGGATTGTTATTTTTAAAAGATTGAATGGAATGGGCCCCACTTTAATACCATAAGAGGTTTAAGATATTTGGGCTCTATTCCACTTAACTTATCTAAATTAATTATTTTTTATTTTTATTTAAATTTTTTAGTTGTCATTTTTTCATTAATTATTAGTTTATTTCGACTAAAGAAATTTAAAAAATATAAAATTATGCTTAAAAGTTAAAAAAAAATCACTAAAGAAAAAAATAAGCCAAAATATGAATTTTTTTAGTTTTCAAAAATAATTTATACTTTTTAAAAAAAATTTATCGAGCCGAACCAATAATCATAAAAAAAAATTAAGGCAAAACAAAAAATTAGAAAAATATTTCAAATAAGAATAAAAAACCAATCAGACAAATAATTCAATAATTATCACAGTCCAAATGGATACAAAGAGAAATAATATGTGATTACTTATTTTATAATTTCCTTTCAAACTCTATTCCAACATCTCTTTTTCGTACAGTGCTATCGAGAAACCAGTGAAACACAAACATTTGGACGATAAATACTCAAGTAAAAACAATAAATAGAAAACACGAAATGAAAAAGAAATCTAACATAACGTAACTTAAGAGGTGAAAAATGAAATTCAATGATAAGAATCAAACTCACGACCTAATCAAATAAAAGGGAAAGCCTTAATTACCATATATCTCTTTTCATCAAATTAATTATCAATTTTTTTGTGAGATGCAATTAAATCTCTCTTAAAATTTTTGTCACATTTTAAGTAAAATTTATGGAAGTACCTCTTTCACAACCATTGATCAGTGGAATTGTAGTACCGCGCGCCATGATTAGAGGGATACATATTAAGAATCAGAGTCAATTCGCAATCTTTTTCAAGTCACTAATTTTGAAACTAAAAGAACCTTATACCTACTGCAACGGTTATGTTGGTTGGTTGATTAATAGGAACATTGTGTACTGAAAATCACTGATGCACTTGCAACTTAATTTCAAATTTACGAGACATGTAACATTATTGAAAAACAAACTTGTGCAATACATAGAATTAAAAAAAAAAGACAATTGGAGTTGAACTTTATGATCACAATAGTGAAATCTCGAATTACACCCAAGATCACAAGGTCGTTGGTTTTGGCAAGAGTGAGCTTATTGTTCAAAGCTAGATTCTAACTTTGCAAGTGGACGATGAGATTGATCCCCCGATAACTAGTACTCAGCATTAGGTTTGAATAGTTCTAAAACCAACCGGATATCTCTGCTATAGTAAAAAATGAAGTACGTAGACAGGAGGCTTTTGCCTGTCATAAAACTAAACAGAATCAAAGCTTAATCCCATAGAGACATGAAATTGTGCCACAGAGAAAATCAGCAAGGAAATTATTAATTTTCTACGACTTCCCTAACAACCATCAGTATTTTCATCAAAGTGATCTCTTCTACTTCGCCTTTGGTGGATCACCAAGCCTGAGCTCAAGATCCAATTCCTCCAGTGATCCAGTTCTGAGTCCAAGTACCTCTGATTGGAAGAAACACCTCCGAATGTTACCAGAAGAAACTGCACCAGACTTATGTCTCTTATGACCAGTAATTACCTCATGATCATCAACATCAAACCCATATGGTTGGCTTGGAGATATAAACAAATTCAACCCCATAGACAAATTGCTCTCAACACACCCATCATGACCAAGAAACCAAAAATCTTCTCTCCTTGCACCCTTTCTGACCGCGGTTTTCCAATCCGGCAAAACCGTAGGAGGAGAGTGAGGTGATATTGCAAGGAAATTGGGGTTACCAGTAGGGTTAAGATTGGAACTTTTATAGCAAACCTGAGACGGGTTGTAGGTTTCTGGATGAATAACTTCATTTTGTGGGGAGAGAGATTGCTTGAGTCTAGCTCTATCCCTCCTATGGATATTCATGTGGCCCCCAAGAGCTTGAGCAGACCTGAACACCCTTTTGCAAAAGCTACAAGAATAAGATCTCGGAGGCCATACAAAGCGCGAGTCATACGTGAAAGCATGTTCTTCCAACGAGCCGTTGAATCGATTGATCATCTGTCCTCGAAAATGCATATTATTCAGAAAGTGTTTGTTCTTCATGCTCATAGAATACTGGGAGTATTGTTCCATTGCCCTTGAAGCAGAAAGAGCAACATACATATATATATTTGAGAATTGTAGGGGCAGTTGTTAGGGAGGAGAAGGCTTTTTTTAGTAGATGAATAGGAGCTAGGGAGGACTATGTCTTTGCTAATTCAAAATGAATGCATGAAAGCTACTGAAGAAACTATGAGGAAGAGGAAAAAGCCCAGCTGGAAAAAGTCTTATATATAGGTGATTTTTGGAAGGTGGGTGGAAGTAGTAGCTCTTATTTGGAATATTGTGTAAATATGTGATGAAGTTATGTATGTGTGTATATACACACACACGTATACGATATGCTATGAAAGGTATATGACACACAACATTCTCTAATTATTTTAAAAAAAATTAAAGATCATACAAAAAATTGCATCAACATTATTATTTCTCTTCCTTTTTTATTTGTTTCTTACTCACAAGAAACAACTTTGATCAAACTTCCTCTAATATTCAAATTTCATCTCTTAATACTCTCTACATCCCGCAAAATAAGTCCACTATGAAATTATGTGAAATTTTCAAATAAAAAATAACGTACTTCCGTGTTTAATTTTTTAAATGTTCTCGTACCAATTTAATTGTTCAATTTTTTTAAAAAAATTATGCATGCAATTGCTTTATTTTTTATTTAATAATTGCACGTCTTTTCATAATTAATGGAGTAATTTTTGTGGGACGGAAGGAGTATAATTGTGACATAGCTCCATTTGGCCTCCTTGGATTATTGTGATTATTATTTTTTTATCTCTATTCAATTTATTTTTGCATTTGTTGTTTTGATTTCAATATTTTGTAGATTATTGGTCTGTCTTGAAGAAAGAAATCTAAAAAGTATAAAATTATATTCAAAAGTTAAAAAAATTAAAGACGACGAATAAGCTAAATTAAAAAAGTTCTATTTTTGAATTATTTTTGTCTTTTTTGAACTTTTTTAAATTTGGTCTATTATTTATAACTTTTTTGAAAACTCTCGTTGAGATGAACTAATAATCCACAAAAAGTTAATGAAAGACAAAAAATTACAAATAAATATCACATAAGAAGGAAAAAATAATTCAATAATCTAGTCAGGCAAAATTGAACTTATAATGTTAAACTACAATTCGGTAAGAGTTATCGTGCTCCCTTACATAGTACAAGTACTATGCTGGTATAAATCTTTGTGTTTGTGTCAGTGTGTGTATATATATGTATGTATGCATGTATCAAACAAGATTTCAAATAGGACATACAGTTGCGGAAGTTGATCAATTATTAATACGAAATGTGTAGTTGAAAGATTCAGTTGAAAAACAAAAAAAAAAAGGCGATTGATGGAGGATTGGCAAGTGCCAATGCAATTCAATGATTGTTTCAACTTGCACATAAACAATTCATCAACAATTAGAGTGACAACTCCAACCCTTAATTGATTTGATCAAACATTATTTCAACGTGTTTATTGATATGTTAATTTTGGTAAAATTAATTTTTTTGTAGAGGAGTTTTAGGTCTATTTGGCCTGGATTAATCCAGGCTAGATTATTCGGCTTTTCTTTTTTGTTCTTTATTCAAATTTTTTTTGTATTTGTTATTTTTATGTCATTTTTTCGTGGATTATTGGTTCGTATCGACGAAAGGAATCTAAAAAGTATAAAATTATGTCCAAAAGTTAAAAAAAAGTCACTAAAGACGAAAAATAAGCCAACACGGACGCTGTTTTTGGCTTATTTTTTGTCTTTTCTGAACTTTTTTCAAATTTAGCCGATGATTGAGAACTTTTCTGAAAGCTCTTGTCGAGACGAACCAACAATCATCAAAAAAATGATGAAAAACAAAAAATTAAAGAAAATTTTCAAATAAAGACAAAAAACTAAACAGTGAATAATCCAATAATTCAGTCAGTCCAAATGGACCAACAGTTTTAATTATCAGAATGAACTTACTAAGAGCCACAAATCAACAAAACTGGATGATCTGTATCTTGTTTGTTCTAGAAACACGCCTTCCTATAACAAACAAGAAAAAAATATAGTACTTAGAGTCTAGTTAATAGAAATATTCCTTTTCACCAGTGTGAAGAAACCCTAAATTCCAAAAGCTTAAACAATAAGTGAAGGGACATATGCCTGTTACCTAGCTCCCTTACAATAACTAATAAACCATTGACTAAGGGACGCTAATCCTTCATATTTATAATAAGAAAACACACACACATACATATTATATATATATAGGAGTACTCATGTTGTCTAATAATTGATAGATTCCACCTATTTGTGTCTTCATTCTCGACTTTTGGAAAGGGGGAGGAAATCCATGCACGTCCAAACCTTTCATATCATGATTGCAAAACAACAAATAAACGAATAAAAAATACTTTTGAGGGGTAATTATTAACTTAATTATTATTCAATCAAATCTTAAGAAATTATTTAGGTATTATTGCTGCCTACTAGACCGTGCAAAAAGTCTTAGTACTCCATGAAATCACGGGTGACATGACACTCGCTTGGACTTGAACAAGTTTAATAAACCATTGCTTGAACAAAAATAATACCTATATGATCTATTTTAAAAATCTGAGATTGGAGCTTCTTTTTATTTCTGAATCATAAATCAAACAATGTTTATTTGTTTATTATATATCATGGCTTATAAATGCTATAAATTATATCCATTACACATAAACGTTACAAATCTAAAATTAATGTTACGAACTTATGTCAAAATCTCCCAATTGCCACAAAAGGTTATAAATTCAAGACTGGTGTTGTAAATTTTTATGCAAAATGTTATGAATTCAGGACAATTCAAGGGGTGCATCAAGAGAAAAGTACCTCAGAAGAGATATCAATTGAGTTCGAATTTACACCAGAAAAGATAGTTCTAATTTATTGACTCACACTGGGTAAATCGCAAGAACAAGTCTACTTTATCTTTATCTTTTTTTATTTATTTTTATTTATTTATTTATTTATTTATTTATTTATTTTTTTTTTTGGGGGGGGGGGGGGGGGGGTTGTAATTAGTCAAAGAATGAACAAAATCAAATAATTTTCTTTTAATGGTTATTCTCCACAATTGCTCCTTCCGATAACAAATTGTAGTCATTTATGCCATTATCAATGGATTTTGTGATCGAATGCCATTAGACAAAAAGTTTCAAGAAATTATCAATTTAGAAACTCTTGTCCCTGATTTCAAGAACAGATCGACTTCCATTTTCAGCTTCTCATCTCCTCTAGAGTATCATACAGATCCAAATAAAAGTGTATTAATTATAGTATTTTCCTCCTTATATCTTGTTTATATATGTAACCCGTTAGCGTACATTAAAGTTGTGTGTAGCTATTTACTATTAGGGCCTTAGTATAATAAGATATTTTAGGTTTTGCAATTAAAAAAGTAATTTTCTCAGACATTTGAATAAATTTTTGTTTTGATTGGCTTTTCGAAACGGGATCAAGAATGCTACAGTGCAATAATGCTAGAGTATACCAAAAGAATATAATTTTGTCTTTATTTAAAGTTGTTTAGAGCTCTATTAGATTTATTATATTACTTTAAAATGTCTCTAAACAGTTTAATTGTAAATGTGACTATACACCTATACCGTCCCCAACCCTTTGGAAACTGATGGTTTTTGTTGTTTAGAATTTTAGGTCTTTGGAAAAATACGGCTTTCTTGTTTCATTGATTGTTTAGAATAAATTGTATAGTTTTTCATTGCCTTTCGGCCAAAAAAAAGTATGGGGACTTATATTGGACCTAACTCGTATAAGGTTTGAGCGGCTCATATATTGCAGTGTATTTTGTCAATAAAAAAATTACAAAGTACAGTCACCACGTTTAGAACTAATTATCAGAATATGGCTCTAGCAATAACATGTGCTTTTCAATAAACATTAACTTTATAAAGAAAACAAAAATGATATTTATAGGGAAAGGTACCCCAAACCCGTCATCGATTCTTTGAAGAGTTAAAGTAAAATATTCGCTTTTAACTCTTCATAGTATTAAAGATTAGTTTGTTAATTAGTTAAGCAGCTAGTTAATTAGTGTTGAGGCATAATGTTTGAGTGAGAAGTTCAGCTATATAAATAAGCTGGAAGTTCTTGTAATATACACAATGAAATAATATGGTTTCTCTTTGTTCTTCTCCATTAACCTTTTCTTCATTCCAGATTCAATATGGTATCAGAGTGATTAAACGTTTCACCTCTCCGATTGAATTGAAGAATGCTCTTAAAGTTTCTTTCAGCGATCTCATCTTCTAATTGTATTCTTCAAATTCCTCGATTCAACTTTCTCTTCTATCCGATAGGACAATGAGTTGCTGATGCTCGATCCGCCATTGATGATCCATCGAGTCCTTATTTTTTGCTTCAATTTGCTGGTCCTTGTCTTGTATTAGTCTCGCAACCACTCACTGGAGACAATTATGCTCCATGGAATAGGGCTATGCTGATGGCGCTATCAATCAAGAACAAACTAGGGTTTATCAACAGTACTATTCACAAACCAGACGGTAATGATTCTAATCTTCTCAATGCTTGGATTAGAAATAATAATATCGTTATATCCTGGATCTTGAATTCTGTTTCAAAGGAGATTTCTGCTAGCATTATATTTTCTGAATCATCGTATGACATTTGGGTGGATTTGCGAGAAAGGCTTTTACAAAGTGATAGACCTAGAATTTTTTTTACGACGTGAATTGATGAATTTAACTCAGAATTCTGTAAGCATCTACTTACTAAATTGAAGACAATTTGACTTGGCAACTTTCGACCTATCAGTAATTGTGCGCATTGCACTTGTGGAGGAGTTAGAAATATGTCTTCACATTATCAGATGAAGTATACCATGTCTTTTCTTAAGGGTTTACATGATTTGTTTGCCCAAGTTAGAGCGCAACTACTCCTTATGGATCCTCTCCCTCCAATTAACAAAGTATTTGCTCTTGTTTGTCAAGAAGAAAAACAAAGGACCATTGGTAGTTCACCTTCTTCTACAGATTTTGTAGAAACTATGGCTTTCGCCATTAGAAATGATGGTGTCAAGAAGTTTGGGAATCAAACTCATGCAACTTATAAGAAGAAAGAACGTCCTTATTACACACATTGTAATAATCATGGATATACTATTGAAAAATGTTATAAGCATCATGGCTACCTCCTAGTTACAAAACTGGACAACGTACCAAAGTTCAACAACGCCATGTTGTTAATCAGGTCTCAAATTTTGAAGTTATCCCTAATCCCTATGATTCTTTTGGTAATATACTTCAAAGCCTTAGCTTTTCTCAATGCCAACAGTTAGCAAATCTATTTTCTATTCATCTGACTTCTTTAACTAAAGTTCCTAATGCTCAACAGGAAGCTCCAACTATGTCATGTACCACATGTATATGTTCCTTTGTTGCTTTGAGCAGGTTCTTCCGCACAATATTGAATTGCAGATTCAGGGGCATCCAAACATATATGTTCCAACTATGTCATGTACCATATGTCAACGTTGTTTTACCTGACAAGACTCGTATTGTCATCCATATGATAGGCGATGTGCAGCTCAGTCCTTTATTAACACTCAAAGATGTTATATTTGTTTCTCAATTCAAATTCAATGTTTTATCCGTCAGTGCACTTACAATTGATGCTCAATTGAGAGTTAACTTTCTCTCTGATTCATTTCTTATTCAGGACTCCATCCAGAGGACGATTGGCAAGGGTGACATATTTGAAGGCCTTTATATTCTCAGTACTGCCACACCTTTTGTGGATTCTGCTGCTGCATCTGCTACCCCTGTTGGTTTCCTTTCTGAGTTCTTTTCCTGTCAATAAAGTCAGTGCCCAGATATGGCATAATAGACCTTGCCACTTATCATTCAAAAGATTGGACTCTTTGAAGACTCAATTACTTGTTATTTTTTCAACTTTCACAATACGGAACCTTGTTACATATGTCCACTACTGTAACAAAGACGATTATCTTTTGCCTCACATAATCATTTGTCTCAACTCTCTTTTGATTTGCTCCATTGTGATATATAGGGACTATATCAGGGACTATATCATGTTGCTTCTCATGCTGAATTTCATTATTTTCTGACTTTAGTACTTGATCATTCTCGTTTTACTTGTACTTTTTTGATGAAGCATTAGTCTGATGTTCATCATATCATGCCCTAGTTTTTCCATATGGCTAAAACCCAATTTAATGCCACTATCAAAAAGTTCAGATCTGATAATGCGCGAGAACTTATTTTTGCTGATTTTTTTGCTGTTATGGGCATGTGTTACTTCAATATTCTTATGTTGAGACCTCTCAGTAGCATTCTGTTGTTGAACGTAAACACCAACATTTATTGAATATTGCTCGTGCCTTATACTTTTAATCCAAAATTCCTATTACCTTTTGGGCCAATTGCATCATGACTGCCACTTTCCTTATTAACCGGACTCCTTCTCTCGTTTTGACTCATCTTACTCCTTGTGAATCTCTTTACCATGCTCTAGTGGATTATTCTCCTTTTAAAGTTTTTGGCTGTTTAGCTTTTACTTCCACTTTAGCCTCTCATCGAACTAAATTTCAACTACGTGCACGTACTTGTGTCTTTCTTGGTTATTTTTTTGGTATAAAGGTTATAAGCTTTATGACATTTAGTCTAAACACATATTTGTGTCACGCTATTTTGTTTTTCATGAGGATGTTTTTCCATTTCATTCCATTATTGCCTCAACTAATTTTGTTGATCCTTTTCCTCATCTAGTTCTCTTTCACGTTCTTTCCCTTCTTCCTACTTCCACTTTTGTTAATCTTGCTCTGTTTGCTTCTGGTTCTCTTGATCATGTTTCTGCAAATTTGGTGCCAGAATCTCATTTTGATCTTTGTAGTTCTACCAGACTTCATCATCCAAATTATTGTCTCTGTGATTTTCACTGTAATTCTATTTCCAGTGATCCTATTTCCTCTCCTCGTTATCCTCTTTCTCAGATCCTTGACTCCCATAGATTATCTTCTAGTCATAGAGTGTTTGTCATGACTACTTCTTCTCAAATTGAACCTCATTTTTACCACTAGGCAATCAAGATCCCACAATAGCGTGCTGCTAGGCAACTGAATTGTAAGCCATGGTCGATAATCATGCTTGGTCTGTTATTCCTTTGCCACCAAGAAAACATTCTATTGGTTGCAAATGGGTGTTCAAAATTAAACGTAAGTCCGATGGCACTATTGAATGCCATAAGGCTCATCTCGTTGCAAAGAGATTTACTCAACAAGAAGGGATCGATTTTATTGAGATCTTTTTCCATGTTGCAAAATTAGTCACTGTCAAAGTTTTACTTATTTTGGCTGCCAGTCAACATTGACAATTGTTTCAACTTGATGTTAACAATGTCTTCTTGAATGAGATTTGTTCGAAGAAGTTTACATGGATTTGCCTTTAGGTTATACGAGTTAGGGGGTGTCTTCCTCTTTTGGATCTCCTCTTGTATGCAAGCTGCACAAATCCATTTATGGCCTTAAACAAGTTTCTCGCTAATGGAATTCTAAATTTTTCCAATCTCTTCTTCAATTTGGTTTTACTCAATCCAAATGCGATTATTCTTTGTTCACTAAAAGGACTGGTTTTTCCTTTATTACTTTACTAGTCTATGTTGATGATATCATCATCACCAGTCCTAATCTTCATGAAATTACTTATGTCAAAGGAATTCTTATATAGCCCATTCAAACTCAAGGATTTAGGTCCTCTAAAATATTTCTTTGGCCTTGAGATTGCTCGGTCTGTCACGGGCATATTTTTATCTCAACACCACTATGTGTTATAATAACTTGAAGGTGCAGGTTTTTTGGTTTGCAAACTTGTCTCTACTCCTATGGACCCTAAACTCCATCTCAACACTGATGAGGGTGATCTTCTCCCTAACATCTCTTTATATCGAAGACTTATCGGTTGTCTTTTATATCTCACTATATCTCATCCTGATCTTTCCTTTGCTATTCACAAATTAAGTCAGTTTATAGCCAAACCATGAACCCCACATTTGCAATCTGTTCATCATCTTCTTCGCTATGTCAAAGTTACTGCTCGGCAAGGGTTGTTTCATGCCGCTACCTCTTCTGTTCAGCTCAAACATTTTCTGATGCTGATTGGAGTTCTTGTATTCACTCTCGCAAATTCGTGACTGGTTTTTGTGCTTTTCTTGGTGACTCCTTAGTCCCATGGAAAGCCAAGAAGAAACCTACTATTTCGTGCTCTTCTGCTGAAGCAAAATATCGAACTTTGGCTACTGCTATTAGTGAATTGCTTTGGTTACGCTAATTATTACAAGACTTTTAGATTGCCATCTGATGCCCTGCTCTACTTTTTTGCGACAACCTTGCCGCTATTCATATTGCTTCTAACCCTATTTTTCATGAGCGAACAAAACATATCAAAATCGATTGTCATTTTGTTCGGGATCACGTTACTAAAGGCATGATTCGCCTCATGCTTGTTCGGTCTCATAACCAGCTTGCGGATGTGTTCACCAAACATTTATCTTCCTCTTTACTTCTTTCTCGTTTATCCAAGATGGCTATCAAAAACATTTATAGTCCATCTTGAGGGGGTGTATTAAAGATTAATGTGTTAATTAGTTAGTCTAATTAGTTAAGCATTTAGGTAGTTAATGCTAAGGTGTAATGTTTGAGTGAGAAGTTCAACTATATAAATAATATACACAATGAAATAATATGGATTTCTCTCTATTCTTCTCCATTAACCTTTTCTTCGTTCCAAATTAAACACAAAGAGATTGGTGGGGAGTTTGAAATACCCTTCCATGCAAATAGGATTGCTGATAAAGAAAAATAGTGGTGAAATAAAAGAAAATTATCAACTTTTCTTTCTTACTTCCTCCGTGGGTAGAATCTTGATTTTTCTTAAATTGTCATCATGACTTCAATGCTTTGTCACTCGTTGAACAAAAACAGTAAGATTCTTTATAGTCAGATTAACTATTTCCTTCAATATTGCCAAGAATCAAAACGACTAAACCACTTTTTTGATAAGATTGTTACATGTTGATTGCCTGTCCAACCAGATAAACTAGTGGGTTATTGATTAATTTTTCTTTGACTCATGTCCTTTCATAAATGCACCTATTTTTCTTTTTATTTTATATGTAAAATAACACATTGGAGCCTCCTAACAGAGGGGCAGCGTAGCACCTACCACACTCAATTTCAAAAATAAAAAAATAAAAAAATAAAAAAATATATGTGTGTGTATTGAAGATTGAACTCTTTTATTGGGAGCTTTCCACGATTTATATTTGAAATTTTATTTTCTTTATTTTTACCATGTCCAAATCAAAATCCTAGCTCCGCCCCATTAACACCGTCATATTTTTGTTCATTCATTTGCTTTTATATATATATATGAGAGAATGAAAATGAAATATCTCTTCTTATATACGAGAGAAAAATTCAATTTAATTTATTAAGAAACCTAGGTCTGCTATCTCAATCTCTTCCATGAATGAGATATTAAAAAAATATTTAACGTCTTATTCTTGTGAAGTTGAGTATAAATAATATTGACCTGACTGTAGACTTATATCATGTACATGTGAAAATTGAAGTTCGGGTCACCTAATGGGGTTCTAAATCAACACACGTTAGTTATATTTATTGAAAGACGTGCGTCCTTATCTCACTTACCCTACCAACGGTCACATTGCGAAACCCAATTATTTCTTTTTTATTAATTCTCTATCAATTGATATATAAGAAGAGGAAATTAGGGACGACAACAGGGTGAGCAGAATTTTACTTTCCCCATCTGAACGTTAGAAATTATTTTATATATTCGTGGAGCGCTTTAATTTGTGAAGCAATTCCACTTGTGAGTTAGGATTACTCCAAAATCTAGATATCCAGATCTGCAACCACAACCAAGGAGATCATTTGTAAAGTTTGGCCAAAAAATATTCTAATGCCTATGTCAGTACTTGAAAAAAAAATAAAAATTATTGAGTTAAGATTTAGAGGTTGTGCGTACCTCACTCTCTCAAGTATTGTACCTTATATACTCTTTTTGGCTTGGACACCAAGCATATACTAACATGTGCGGAGCACACTCCCTAATGATAGTGATCCACAACTGAATTATGTTATGACGTCACTCAATCATATGATGAATAACAACTTATCAATTACATGCTACAACAATACATCCAAATGCCAGGTGAAGATCCCAATCTGCTGTAAACGAGGTCGGCTCCATGAATTGATTACGTACTCGGCTCAGGCCCATGAAATGCCCAATGAACTGGGTGGAAGCATTATATGTCATGGCTTGGTCTGGGCTTGATCTGGCATCATGCTATCAATCAAGACTAATCTCAAACGGACCCATGAAATCCCCACCCCCCCCCCCCCCCCCCAACCCAACACCAAACACCTTTTTGGGCTATGGATCATGGGCCTGGTCTAAACTTGGTTCATCCTGCTGACCTCGAACTTGGTCTAGATCAAGTCCTCTCCAATTCGGTTCGGCTCATTGTTGTGCAAATTTGATCCTCCACAATATCTGAACTCGTCACGTTTCTTGTTGGATAAATTTCTGGACACCCATTTTCCTCTCATAACAAGGCTTGGGTTTCCCTTCCCCTGACCCAATCCCCAAAAATCAAAGAAAAACTATTTGTATTAATTTTATGCACTATTTAGCTATAAAAAATTAATAATGAAGGAGAACTTTAAATAAAAAATTATTAAGTTTTTCCTTAAATGGTTTGGCCAGTTTGGCAAAGCTAAAGATCTTGCACATGAGATTATTTGCTGATTACGTGGAGGCAAGGCCAACCTGATAAGGGTGGTTCCTTTTGTACTCGACCCGTAGAGGGCAGTTCAGTGTCCTGCTGACCTGAGAAGGACAATTTGGTACGTTATTTGAGAAATACGGTCAGACATTTTACCGACCTGAGAAGAGCGATTTAGTACGTTACTGATCTGAGAAAAGCGGTCTGACATGTTACCGACCTGAGAAAGCAATCTGTCACTAACTGAAGAGGGACAGTAGGTAGACTCAAATTCACGATAAGTTAGAACTTCGAGTAAGTCAGGATAAGGTTGTAAACGGATATAGATGAAAAATTCAAAGTCAATGCAATTAATATGAGAAGTATTAAGTGAATAAATATCAAGTTAGGAGTTATCTCATTAGTGACCAATTATAAGGCGCACCAACTCCAATTTTGATTGGAAATCAGCGTCCTAAAAGAATTATGAAGGTTAAGTCTATAAATAAATATTCAAATCCATGAAGAATATTAGCTTGATTGCTTTATACTCTTGTAAAGTTTTGTCTGATTTAATCATCGAAATACTTTCTTGCCATAGCTAGTGGAGGTGAGTTCTTTGATCGGCTATTGTCTTGCAGGTCACAAGTCCACATATTAAGAGCATTCTTTTTGCTGGATAGTAAAATTCTAGCTTTCCTTCCTAATTGTAAAAATTAACTCACTTAAATAATATTAACAGTGTAGTTTTTATAACATAAGGTACTAGCAACATGAAGACTAAAGTGTATGGAGAGTAAACCAAAGGCGAATTGGACTGAGTATTTTGATTTGGAATTTGCATGTGTGATCACAGTTGGACTCATTCTTAAGGAATTGTCCTCTCACTGGCTTGTGATTCCAAACCCTAAGCAACTAGTCAAATTGCACATTACTTAATTTTTCATGTCAACGTTTTCCATATTCCTTTTCCTTATATCTGTCTTTTTTTGGCTCCATAGACTAACACTTTTTTATATCAATATTAAACTAAAATCCAAACTCTTCATTCCTAATTAAATTTTAATGATCCAAACTGTTCAATATGTTTAAAACATGTTTTTAAGGGTACCCGCAAGAAATCAGTTCAAAATATTACGGGAAAAGGCTTGATCCAAGTAGTGGTTTAAAATGCTGACAATAACTGTTTTATGAATCACCACTTAGATCAAGTCCTTTCCGGTAATATTTTGAACTGATTTCTCACGGGTAGCCTTAAAAATATGTTTTAAACACATTGAACGGTTCGGATCATTAAAATTTAATCAAGAATGAAGAGTTTGAATGTTGGTATAATATTGGTCTAAAAAAGTGTTGGTTCTATAGTCTTTCCCATATATATATATATACATATATCTATTAGCAGTAGGATTTTGCCAAGTTAGTATTTTAATTTAGCACAAAAAAGTTCAATACTTCTTCCCAAGCTGGAATTCAAGATCTTCCTTAAAAACTAACTAATTAGGGGGACAACCACTGGAGGTACGCCCAAATTCGCCATTCTCCTTTATTCATATATAGTCTTTATTTTTGTTTGATCTTAACGAAAATAGTTCGATAAAAGCGTTATTGGACACAGTACTATTTTCTAGTTTTGCCAAGGCTTCAGGGCTCCGTGTGTGGTATTTCACAAAGTACAAATTCTACTTCTAAAGGTTGTGGAAGGAACTGGGCTTGGGGATAAAACTACTCATGAACTTTCTTTTTTGATAAGTAAAGAAGCGAGCCTGCCACAGATTCTGGGCCCATGGCTGTAAAACACACAACATCTAAGTATTCCCAGGAAGAGGCCCCCTTCTACATATATTGGGCCTGAGAAAAGTAGGACTGAAACTGGTTATAGATACAATTAAATGAGGACCAACTCACCAAGGTTTTTTTTTTTTTAAAAAAAAAAAAAAGAGTAGTGGACATTAAAGTATTAGGTGGAGATGTCCCAAACAATATGATATTGCTCTTTATATAGTTGATGTATTCTTTTGATGTCACTCTCAAAACATGTGTAAAGTCACTTTTTCATCTGTTGACACCAAAAAGAAAAACTTTTTCAAAAGTGTTTGTTGGCGGCCAAATAATGATTCATTGTTTGTCAACTTAAGTTGTTATATTCGAGATTTATTTATTTCTTTAGACTCCGAATATGATACGTACCTGAGGTAGTATTTTATTCGTTTGGATGAAACTAAAATTATCTCACTCTTTTCTCTATTTATATCTTGCCTCACTTGATCTATATATTCTTTTTATTTACGCAAATGTCAAGAATATCATTCATCTACTCATATTTATCATATTAACTTTCCTAAAAAATACTCAAATAATTTTTTTTTATAACTATTCATCCATCTATAATAACTCTCTCTTTTTATTTTTTCTCTCATTGTATTTTTTTTTTTTTTATAATTTTAACCGCTAACAGTGAGGTGTAAAACTTGAAATTCAAACCCATGGCGTAAAAGAGTGTTGGCCTATTGGGACCACAGATCGATTCCTCTGTCTTGTTTTTCGTCTTTTACAAGGCATATTTGTTCGCAACCGCCATTCTCGCTAGATTACATCAAAGGGCATCATAGTGGAAATAAATTTTTAACAAAAATTGTGAGTGGGACATAGGATAATTGAATTTACCTAATTTTTTTGTCACGAGAATATCCCTCCCACTTCATTAGCATTAATCAAAATTCTGAAGAAAACAATATTTTAGTTTCAACTCTTGCAATTTCCAAAAAAAAAAAAAAACAAAGTTCAAGGTGATATATACTATATAGTATTGTAAATTATATCCCAAGAAAAATCAGAACCAATTAAGTGACACGAATTTATTGAATTGTCATTTAATTTTCAAGAGACATATGACATATTACATCAATCTATATCATTTTGCTATATCTACCCAATCTAAACCAGGACATGGAAATTTTATATAAAAAGTCTAAAATTGAAGTTATATAATTCTTATCATATCTAAATGATCAAAATGCTTTTGAAATTTTAAATATTGTTGAATGAAAGAAGATAAGTGAAAAATTTAATTAAATGTCAAAACTTAATGGTAACTAATGCATTTCATACTAATAATGTCCAATAAAAATACATTTTAAATCATCTTATACTACCTACATTTATCATGTTACTTATTAACTTTTATTATCTTTCAAAAAAAATAACCAAAAATGAAAATAATTTTTCAAAAATGATCACTTCTCTTTTTCTATCTGGAATTAAGCCTAAAATCTTTTTTTGTCACTTATTAAAAGCCATAGAATTAACTATTTGATTAGGAGAAAAATGTCATTCCATTAAATGAAGATGATGATCCAGAATATTAATTGTATATACATGTCATGCTGAATTGGTGCCTTAGTCTGGAGAACATAATGTAATAACCCGTAAATTTTAATTAAAAAAACTTGATTTTCAATTAATTAATGACATATTCAGTATTTATTAGGTCTTTTAATTGTATGTTGGGTGTGGATGGCTGAGATTGCGTTTGTAAGAGTGACATGGTACGTAGACCCGGACATACCAGAGCATTTCTTGTCTTGTGACCCTTCCTTTCCTCTTCAATTGTTCCTCGGCCATTAGAACCATTTGGGATTTTGTAACCTTCACAAAGCTATGGTTGTCAATGATGGGACCTTTATGATTCTCATCAATGGAGACCCTATAAATACCAACCCAGCATTTTCTCTTCTTTTCACGCTTGCAAATCAAAGACCAGAGAGAGTGAGAGAAGAGAGAAGTCTTAGAGAGAGAGTAGTCTGCCAAGTCCGAAACTCTGCTAAATCGCTGTCGTTCTTCACCAAATCGTACAATCAATGTAAAAAGGTTATATCTTCACCATCGCTATAATTTCTGTGAAACCTCAATCCTTTTAATCAATTAAATTATTTTAAAAATTTAAAATTTTAAGTTTATAGTTATTAATTTTATGGAGTCAAAAAAAAATGATGATTCTTTTGTCTAAATTCGAATTTTAAAGAAAATATCGGTAGTGTGATGATGTTATTAATTTAACCGACGAGGGACACAGAAATTATGTCTGATCACTCGAAATTACCGAATTTGCAATATTTTCGATCGCGTAGATATATAAATTTATATACATTAATTTTACGAGGTTTGTCCGCGATCGAAATTGATCAGATTTTGTACCGAACCGTCGAGACGGGACCGGGTAGGCCCCACCTAATTTTTTTTTTTTTTCATGGCTAGGTGAGGGTGGAAGCCATCATGAATATATCTTTTCCTAGAGGTTTACTTATATTATACACTAGGATTTTTAATCATGCATATATTTGAAAACAAAAAATTTAGCACATGCATACTTGGAGAAGGCCAATGGAAACACATGCATTGGGAGACTTTGGAAGCAAAAATCTGCTCCTCCATTCTTTCACACGGCAAAACACACACACACACTAAGCACATGCAATTTATTTGGGCTATAAGTACACACACCTCACTAGCACACTCACACTTTGCATATTTGAGATTCCTAGCAATTTTAGAGAGAGAGAGAGAAAAGGAGAGGAGCCAAACTAGCAAGGGGAGAGTTAGAGAAGGCTCGGGTTAGACTCGGGTCAGTCTCGGGATGTGCTCGGGACGCTCGAATACGAAGCAAAACACGACCGGAGGTACCGACTTTCATTCGTCCTCTTTACGCACCTTACGTTTCTAGGCGTTTCGTTTTTATCTCGTTTCATTTCGGGTCGAGATTTCTGATAATATTTGTAGCTAAGACACCATACTACTCATGCATGTTCAAACCCGAGGTCGTTATGTTGAAAAATACGAAGTTTTTTTCCGTTTGAACGGAAAAAGGTACACTGCCCAGTTTTAGCGGTAGTATGCCTTGTTTAATCACTCAGAGTTTTTATTCTACAATTTTTCTACGAAAAATACTTATTAGAGGTTGTAGAAGATACATTTTAGCACGCATGCGTGTTGGACCCGAGGCTCGAAAGGCTCTGGAATGGGAGTAACAAGCTGTTGAACACAGCAGCTATTGGGTGCAATTTCTAGGCAGATTACACTACCCAGTTTTGGATAGTACATTTCGTTTTTCTCGTTTCGAGTCAAGATTTTTGATAAGAGTTGTAGCTAAGACACCATACTACTTGTACATGTTCAAACCCGAGGTGGTTATGTTGAAAAATACGAAGTTTTGGCGTTCGAACGATAAAATGTACACTGTGAGATTTTACCGGTAACATACCTTACTAAATCACCCGGAGTTTTTATTCTACAAATTTTCTACGAAAAATACTTATTAGGGGTCGTAGTTGACATACTTTAGCACACATGCATGTTGGACCTGAGGCTCGGAGGGCTCGGGAATGGGAGTAACAAGCTGTCGAACAGATCAGTTGTTTGGGTGCAATTTCTGGGCAGATTACACTGCCCAGTTTTGGACAGTTTTGGGCAGCCCCTATTTGGGCAGTTCGGGCAGAGCTGACTCGGGATGGATTTGGATCAGTTTTGACACAAACTTAGTAGACTTAGTCCGCGTTAAAACTCGCATGAGCATTACTTGAGTTCCGAAACGAAAAACATTATTTTTACCAGAAATATTCATTTGAACCAAACCATTTTTAGGCCCAACCCGAGACTTAGTGGTTGACCGAGACTCGTCACTTAACCCATAAAAATAGTACCTTAGCCGAACACTTAGAAAATTAGACCACGTGACCCTTGGACATATCGAACACCATTTTTGACACGAGTCTAATAAACCGTCGGAATACGCAACGTTTTTATTAAAAAATAATAAATAAATTAGATTACGATCATGCTAAATCCTGTGACCCTTATGCTAGATCCCGAAGTCGGTGACGCGTAGGGCAGTACAGAGCTTTCGGACGAACGACTATCGAGGTGAGTTTTGTATGCCTTGTTTACCGATTTTAGGAAGAAAAAAAAAGGTACATATTTATCATTTTTTTGGTAAAAATTTATGTCTTTAATATCCATGTTATTTGTATTGAAATCAAGTAAGGAAATATTGAGATATTTATCGAAATCATGAAAATTGCATGAATTATGAAAATTAGCTTAATTGAGAAGTTGGCAAACTTGACATGTTTAGTAGAAATGTGGTTGAAAAATAATATTTCCATGCTATTCGGATTTACTTTTATCGATTATTGAGAGAATTATCGATTAAATGTTCATACGGTGCCCCGACCGCTAGGGGATAAGAAATATGACGAGGTGAATGAAATAAGGTTAAAGGATCGACGACCGATAGATCCACCGGATGACGTCATGCAGATTTTATATCTGATAAGGTAGCTCCCTATATTCGATGACCGTTGAACAAAATAACTAAATATTATTCTAAATGGATATTATTCCTAGAAGTGCACTTGGAACCTGAAATGAGAAGTTAGACTTCAGAAAAAGAATTACGATTCTTTATAAATGAAATGGATCACTTGACATAATTGTGAACTATAAATTATTTTAAATTGCACGCATATGAGAAAAGTTATTTTCTGCCTGAAATTCGATAAGCATTGTTATAACGAAATTCACACTAGCCTAGTGCTTAAGAGTTGTTGTTGATTACAACTACAGGTGCTTTCGAAGTTGAGGACGCTGCGTGATTTTGTGTATCTTCGCCAAGTTATTGGTGTGTTCATTTTGAGTGTTTCTGAAATAATTTTTAGAAACAAAACTCTGAGACGTTGTTTGGTTATAAGTGTTTCAGAAACTTGTCTGGGAGAAAAATGTTTCAGAGACACTTTTTATAGAGAGAACAAGTTGTCTGGAAAAATGTTTGAGAAAATATTTGAGAAACTTGTTCCAGAAACTTGTTTGGGAGAAAATCTCCCAAACACCTAACCAAACATAGCCAAGGCTATGTTTTCATGTTGTTAGTAATGTACTTTGTATTTCAGACTTATGTTTTTTTTGTACTTTTTGATATCTGGCCGAGCCGCCTGTGGCCGAGCCGAGGATTCTACTATGGATGATGTAATAGTTAATTTATCACTAGCACTTCGGGAAGTATTTTTAATGTTATTCCGCGCATTTTTTTATATCGCACTCTGATATTATGGAAATCCCTAAACCAGTATTATAACTTGAGACCTTGATGGATTAAATCCCATCGGCCGGTCGCGACCATGTGTTTTTGAGACGGGTCGTGACAATTTCAGTTGGAATCACTTGATTTAGGGGCTCTGTTCTTGCAAAAACCAAAAATCTAAACTCCGAACATCACCCGAATTGTGAGGGCGGTTGACCTGTCTGAGAACCAGCCTGAGACTCGATTAGGGTTTGATTTTGGAATTGGCCTAACTAATGGAAAACACATTTAACACTCGCATAAGCATACACTGTAGTACTACATATATAATTTCTACGGGTCCCCCGTGAAATTCTGTGAGAGTAAAATTACCGTCTGTGACCATATTCCATTAATATATTGTATACCGTTATTGTTGCTTTGCCATTGGGTTGTGGTTTTAGAATATACTTAAGTACTTGAATTTTGGTAGATGTTTAATTTACAGGCGTTATGCTATCCCAATTTTCTGTACGATTGTCGTTATTCGAATTTGAGGGAAAACTAGACTATATGTTAAGATACTGGTTCGAATGACAATTGGACAAGGCATCAGAGGGTGTCAAGTCTGTATTGTAATTAGGTTCATGAATAGTGACATCTAGATGAACGTAAAGAAATCTAAACTGGTTTGGGTTTAGGTGGCTATGCCACAACGATTTAGTTGTCGGGGGTTGGCCTGATTCATTTTATTTATTGAAAGGACCTCAACTAGGAATAGTTAGAGACAGTTGGGGGTGAATTCGAGGACGTCTACGAAAGTAGCTCTGAAATCCGAAGGAGTGATGATCAATGTCGTAGGCATTCTTAATCTGGAAGGGGAAGCATATTAAGGTTCGTTGGTACATGTCTTGGTGACGCCACATTTGTTTAAATCGAGATATGGTGAAGTAGTTATTGACTTTAGTGGACAGTAGAAGGTTTCTTTCTTGCAAGATGGTCGATAAATATAATCGGATATATCAACTTGGACTACGGGCCCCGGGTATATAAGGACTGGTCAATATCAATTGAGGATCTTACGCTAGAGTCGATGGGTAAAATTTAAATTCCTTAGGTGGAGAATCCTAAAAACATTAATGCAAGATTCATAATGAGCCTACGTGTTTTTTGTTTTCGCTGATCATTTACTCTGATTATTATTATTCTGCTTTTGCTGTACTTACTTCTTTGGGTTTGTTATTTTTTTTATTGACTTTCATCACTTATGGAACAATTTCTGTACCGCTGACGTTTCATGCTAGATAAAGAAGAGCGAATGGAAGTCCCACCCAAGCAGTAAAAGCTGGGTCTCACAGATGAAGATTTTAACGATACTTGGCTGCTATATCCCTATATAGTAGCTTTGTTCTTTTATTTTGAAATAACATGTAAACACATAAGGGTATTTCCATAATTTCAAATATAACTGTGCAACTATATTTTGTTTACAAATGTGGAATTTTTTAATTCTTATTTAAATTAATAAATTAAATTTAAGAGAATTTATTTAACGTACCGAGAAATCAGTACACTACATATATTATTATTGAAGTCTGTATCCAAGAGGTTTGAAACTCAAATCCTCGTTTTGTAATTATATCTTTTTCAAAGTTTATGGAAGTCTCCGTAGGACTACTCCCAAATAGATTTTTCAACCTACTTGATGATCTTAGTGTTGCTAAATTATAAATAACATCCACAGCAGAGCCAAGATAGAGATCGAGGTTTTTACCAAAGTTATCAATGTGTACTGAATTTGTTACTAGTATAATACGTATCGTATTAAAGGTATGTATCGTTTCGAATTTATTGTTAAAATTAATATACATTTCTCAAATTATATTTTTTAACAGAAAATTATATTAAAAATATAAAATAAAGTATTGCAATATGAAAAATAAATCACCAAACATAAAAGATGATGATTTAGCCTTAATTTATATCTAATTATCTAAAAAACATTAATTAATCTTTTTAATACGGACCTTTACGATACTAGCCGATACTGATCGGAATGATACGTCGGTGGTCTAGTACAGTTACAACACCAGTACGAGATGAGATAAATAACACTGATTTTATAGTCTATTAGGTTAATTTCTGTAAGAGGGTTGATTTTCTCAATCAGGAAGGAAAGCCAAGAACTCACTATCCAGCTGAAACCAATCTCTCAATATGGTGGTCCTGTGATCTGCAAAACAAGAATCTGTCAAAGAGCCCTCTGCCGCTGTGGCAGAAAGACACTCCGATGATTAAGTCAGACAAAAACTCACAAGAATAATAACTCAAGCTAATATTCTCTATTAGCAAGCGAAACTATGCACTACTTAGAACGTACCTCTTTTTGTTGATCTGGAGCTTTATTTATAGACTTTTTCTTGAGTCCTAATTCTCTTAGGACTCTACTTGGAGTGAAGTGTCTTCTGATTGGCCACTAATGAGATAACCCTCTGTCTAGTAATTATCTTCTATCATTAGAGTTTAATTCAATTAATACTTCTCATATTAATTTAATTGGCCGGGGATTTCTCATTCATATCTGTTTGAACCGAATCCCGACTTATCCGGGATTCTGTCTTATCTTGGAAAAACGGTTACTCATTGCTTTTCTCGGGCTGCCCGTAGTTCGGTCTGACCTTATATGTTCGGCAAGACATAGATCCGCCTTTCTCAGGTCGGCATCGCTCAATACTTGGTTCTGTTATCCTGATTTGTGTGTGGTCGGCACTCCTCGTGTCGGCCACTATCTCACGTGATCGGCACGTGCTTCTGGATATGTTATCCGGTCTTGGCCGAACTCCGACTTTACTCGGGGGGTTAGATGTATTTTCTCAATTTACATTTTACCCTCGTCAACTTCCATGGTCATCCGTAAAAAAAAAAAAATTTAAGATTCCATAGCACGTTGCTTTATATGTGCAATCTGACGTTCTATAATGTAGTATAGAACATGTACTATGTATTCTTTATATGTATGTATGTATGTATTCATATAACTATCATAAAGGAGGAGATTTTATAGGTGAACCCAACTCTTTGACGCCACCCAAATTTGCAATCTTCTTTAATCATCATCAACGTCCTGAGCGTACAAATTTACAAACTTAAAGTAAAGACTACTGTAATAACTAATTAAAATAAAAAAGACAAAATGATAATATTAGAATAACTACTCTCATGTCCATTATATCTAGTTCCTATTTTAAAAAATTCAATGTAATCCTGTCAATCAAGAAATCAATATTAAATAGTGTACCAATAAAAATGTTTAGCCGATAGGATAGTTTTATATTCATAGCAAATTTTCTAATAAAATTATTTGAAAATTACTTGATTAGTCGTCAAATTATCGCTTTCTAAAAATCATACATGAATTTAAATCATGAACTTTCACGTTTCAATGATAATCAGTAAGTCAATTGTAAATATATCAAGTTTATTGTATGCTTCTCATAACAACTAAAAAATAATGCATGCTCAATTTTAATTATTTTGCATTTGTTTACTATAAATAGGTGTTACGTGTTATTTTCAGAGCTTTCTTCATAAAAAGTTACCATATCATTGAATAATAACTATTGAAGATTATTACGTAAAGATCCTTCAAAGTACTATATGAGGTAGTAAAACGCACCTTTTATGTTAAATTTAAAGATTCTCATGTAAAAATACTCTATGAGATATACTATAGCTAAAGAATGAAGACTGACTTAACCCAACAAAAGGAAAAAATTAAGATTATTTGCTTAATATTATATTACGTAAATTAGGATAAATTATCATTCTTAAGATAGAAAAATAAAAATAAAAAAATAAATATAATAAATTCAAATTTATTAAATTTTATAAAAGTAAAAAAATACTATAAATGCAGTAGATTTGAATTTATTACATTCTATAAATATAAAAAAATACGGGTTATGAATTTGAATTTACTACATTCCATAAAAATAAAAAAAAGTGCTATCAATGCAATAGATTTGAATTTAATACATTCTATAAAAAATAAAAATTAATTTACATAATTCTAAATTCTAATTCAGTAATTAGTAACTATTTTGGTGAGTTTGAAAGTTGAAACCGTTAAATGTGCTCTAATTTGAACCTCTACGATACGTTTAGCGCTAGCCTTTTGGATTTAACAGGCCTGACCAGAATTGACCAGTGGATCGACTGAGCAAAACCCGAAGGGGCCATTTAGGCCCACATCACACAACCAACAATAAATTAAAGAGGAACAAATCTAGGCCACATGGCACGATACCGTACCTTCGTTTATAGCTCACCCCACCAACACATGCTATACATCCCATTACGGGTTTTTCTTCTCATTTCTCACCCCCACCCCCACCTCCTCTCTCTCTCTCTCTCTCTCTGTCTGAGTCTGTTTTTTACAGGACAGATAAAAAAGGAATTCCCAATTTCCGGCTGGAATTTCCCCCCCATTGTAGCTCACTCATCATTGAAACCAGGAAAAACGAACCAAAAGTGGGGAATTTCCTTGAACCAAGTATCATGTCACGGTTTGAAGACCCGAATCCGACCCGCGACCCGTTCAAATCCTTCAAGCTTTACGTCTTTCAAAGCACTGATTATGTCACAAAGTTCTTAAAAGGAGCCGCTTTGGTCGTCCTCGTCGCATCGCTTTTACTAGTTCTCTACACGGCGTTCACGAGTCCGACCGGGTGGTTCCCCTGCCCCGACTACGACGCCCCGACCCTAAACACCTCCCAAATCTGCGACGAAACTCACAACGTTTCGGGCCAAAGTGTTGGATCGACCAAAATCTCCCACATTGTTTTCGGAATCGGCGGGTCCGCGAAAACGTGGGCCCACCGCCGGCGCTACAGCGAGCTATGGTGGCAACCCAACATCACGAGGGGGTACGTATGGCTGGACGAAAGACCAGACTCGATCACGCCGTGCCCCGAAAAGTCACCTCCATACCGGGTGTCCGAGAACTGGAGCCGGTTCAGGTACTCAAGTTCACGGTCTGCAGTTCGAATCGCCCGAATTGTGTCAGAAACATTTCGTCTGGGGTTACCCGACGTGAGATGGTTCGTGATGGGTGACGATGATACGGTATTCTTCACTGATAACTTGGTTTCAGTACTATCGAAGTACGATCACCGTTCGATGTACTACATCGGCGGAAACTCCGAAAGCGTGGAACAAAACGTGATGCACTCGTACGACATGGCGTTCGGGGGCGGAGGATTCGCTATCAGCTACCCACTAGCGGCGGAGCTGGTGAAAGTGTTGGACGGCTGTATCGATCGGTACTACAAATTCTACGGCTCTGATCAGAGGGTGTGGGCGTGTGTGAGCGAGATTGGGGTTTCTCTCACTAAAGAACGTGGGTTCCACCAGGTACGTGTGTTTCGATTTTTGCGATGTGTTTGTTTTTTATTTTGATTTGAAATGGTTTGGTTTAGTTTGGTTTGGGTTGGGTGTTGGTTTTCCACGTGGCGGATATGGAGCGTAGAACTAGGGAATAGTAGTCCGTTTTTTGTGCCGTCACTTTACCGTCTAGACGGGTGTGATACGGATATCTACCTTTACTAGGTTTTTGCCACGTGGTGTTTGCTAGTTGACTGTGTTTGTTTATGTTTTCCTTTGTATTATGTTCCTCGTCCGTCACGAAGTCGGTCCATCGCGGGGCGACTTGTGGGACTGCCTGTTTAACTATCTTCTTTCCGGTTTTCATTTTATTTTTGGCACTCGTTTGCTTAACTGAACATCAACATCAACATCAACATTAAATTATATTATTTATATTTACTTAGAAGAGCTAAACATTTGGTCCGTGGTTAATCTTTTTATTTCAAATAAGTCTACTAATACATCACGTTCTATATATCAAATTGTACATTGTACCTACCACGTAACTTATGTTTTAGATATAAAATGTAAAAAACAGATCTTATTAATTTTGATTATGTGTTCAGATTAATAGATCTTATGAATCATGTAGCATGCTAAGTAAACATAATGTATAATTTGATAGGCTCTTTTATTTTCGATTCTCTATGTTGGTTTGAGTTTTCCACGCATAATAGGTGTCGCAATTCCACAATGACACGATCTGAAGGAACAATTTTAGATTCTGAGGCAAACGCGTCCCAAAGACCTAATAAAAAGGTTATCGTCAATGGCTTACCCTTTTGTTTGGTTCTTGTAGAATCGGATACCATTCGAACCCCGTTCTCGTGCCGTGAGGGTTAAGATAAGCAGAAAGAAACGAAGTCTCCATTGGTTTTCCCTCTCTCTCTCTCTCTCTCTCTCTCTCTCTCGCTCTTTTTTTTTTTTTAAATTCACTTTTGTTTTGTCTCCAAATCCTATTGCATTATCCGTCCTAGGCTAGGGCCACCTTAATGATAAAACAAAAAATGATTTAAATACTTTTAACAGATTATGACTAAAAGGAAAATTGTAGCCAATTAGTCCTATGTTTAAACATATGGATGTGAATGATGTTGATGCTGATGCTGATGTAGCATAGGAACTGCCGGCATAGTCAAATCGTGCAATGCCTAACCTAAAGCTAATATACAGGAAATGTTGTTATTAATAGATAGATAGTGACATAGATTTGACCGATTGATTCATAAAGAAATTAACGAGAAACTAAAAAATTAAAATAAAAAAAAAAGTTACGCTAAATCCAAAAGATTAATTTACTTGAATGCCATACTAATTTTTCAGATTGATATCAGAGGAGATGCATATGGTCTCCTAGCAGCACACCCGGTTGCACCCCTAGTATCCCTCCACCACCTTGACTCCGTAAACCCGTTGTTCCCGGGCCAAACCCGAGCCGACTCATTGCAAACCCTAATCCAATCATACAGGGTCGACCCAGCACAAACCCTGCAGCAAAGTTTCTGCCACGACCACAAGCGGAAATGGTCCGTTTCCATCTCATGGGGCTATACTGCTCAGATCTACCCCTCATTGTTGGCTGCAAAGGATTTGGCAAGGCCGCTGCGGACTTTTAAGACGTGGAGGACCTGGAGCAACGGGCCATTCACGTTCAATACCCAGCCCGTGAAGTCCCACCCGTGTGAGCAGCCTGTTATTTACTTCTTGGACAAGGTTGAGGAGGTAGGCCAGGGTGAGACCCTGACTACGTACAAGGTGCATTTGGCTAACTCGCAAAAGCAGTGTGGCTCATCCATAATGGCTGTAGAAAGAATTGTGGTCTTGGCATCAAAGATGGACCCTCAAGAGTGGAAGGAGGTAATTTCTATTATCCATGTTCTTTCATTTTCAAGAATCAAAATTAATTTTTTTGTGTCATATAGAATTGCACTCAAAATATTTTGTCTACACTCATAATAACCCTTTCTGTTCTTAGTTTTTGAAGTGATCACATAACTTCATGCGTCATTTAGTTTAGATACAATTGCTGATTGAAAGTTTATAATGTCCCTACTCTTTTCTGAAATATTGCTTTCAGTTTTAGAATGGCGCAATTATCGCAGGAGGATGCAGTGGTTATAGTACACTTTTGAACCCAGAGGGTTTTAGCTTTGTTTCGACCAAACCACATGGCTAAAGTAGCCCTAAAATCATTTTTTTTAAAAAATAGCATTTGATGGTTAAGCACTGACAATATTTAAGTGAATGTCCCCAAGATTAGATTAATAATTTAATCAAGTATACGAATGAGCAGGGACCACGCAGAAGGTGCTGTGAGATTGGTAAAAGTTTGGAGAGGAACAGCATGAGGGTAAGGATCAGAAGCTGCAGAAACTGTGAAACTGTCACTACATAAAATCATAGGTCAGGTCCTTGTCATATTAATATCCTATGATGTTCATAATCAGCTATTTTATACTACATTACAGCAGCCAGGCTCCGTTTTCTCATTGGGGCTAATTTTATTCCAAACTCTCTCTCTCTCTCTCTCTCTCTCTCTCTCTGTGGCGGTTGCTTCAATGCAAATTTCCATGTTTTCTACTGCTATTAGTAATAGAATTTGGAGTAAAGATATGTTCTCAGATTTAGTTTGGTGAAGCTTTCAATTGTTGTATTGGCATGGCCACTGGAAGGGGGACTAGTTGTTGTGTTGCACCGAAATGTGGTCTATGGTGTATATTAGTTGTGCATAATAAAGGCAAAGTGGTGGGGGCAAAAAAAAAGGTTAGGTTTGATAAGGATGGGTACAATAACTTTTTGCTAGTCCTAGCATTAAACAAGGAGGTGCCTTTTGAATAGACAAAAAGAACATAAATAATCAAATTGGAAGACAAGTGGCACTTCAAAATCCCAAGCCCCTTTAAAGACAAGTGGCACTTCAAAATCCCAAGCACTTCAAAAAATTTCTTAAGTTTATGGAGTAATTTTTTAGAAGGAACGTGCGTGTAAAATTATTTTTAACTTCTACGACGTATCATCAATTGTATGAAACAAAGCCACATAATCTTATAATTTGACACGACAATCTAAAATTTCTAACTCAGTCGTTGCTTCAATTCGTACATTAAAATAAGGAAAAAAACCCAGCATATCTAGCTAAACTGTTGGCACTACTTCCTTGAATCAACATAAGTTGGAAGCCAGTAGCAATCGCAAAAGTTAAATTTATAATTCATTCATTGTGTAAGAGTAGTTCTATAGATCTTAATGCGCTTATAACCGAAAAACATGCTTTCAAATTCGTGCATCTGAAGATTTTGTCACTGCATTGTATGGCTCAAGTTCATGGGATACGGAGACAAATGATATTCAATGTGATGTCAATGTATTAGGTTTGTTTCATACAAGAAACAAGTATGTTCCCTCTTCGCCATCAACAAAATCTCAGAGTACGTTTAGAGTTTAATATCATTTATTGTGACTGAGAATAAAGAAACAAAAATGCATCTGTAAAAAATGGATAACAAACACTGTTAATTACATCGAAACGGTCATCCCACAAACTTCATTTATACTTACACCAATATACTTCGGGAATGTACTTAGCTGCAAAGTAACGTGTCTCGTGTTGCATTACCGGTTGTTGGATTCACGCTGGAGACAAAACATTCATTCACTTCAGTAGGTACTTCCAAATATATTTGTCCCTAGCAGCACAATTTAAAAAAATGAAACATAGATTACCCATCGGCAATTTTGCAAAGGTATTCCCGTTGATCATCTCTGAGAGGCACATCCGTGAAGTCTGATAAAACATACATGACAGATCAAGAAGACTAGTTAAAACCTTTGATAAGGTACAGATATGGCAGTAAAGCTAAGAGGCAAGGCTAATATTAATAAACATTACGGGTGCATATAATGCCACTCCACTTGGATTTTACATCGTGCCATACTCAAAACCATTCTTCACATAAAATCAAACTCAAGCTTGGATTCATCACCACAAATGTGCGCGCGTGCGTGCGTGTGTGTGTGAGTGAGTGAGTGAGAGAGAGAGAGAGAGATTTTGGAATTGCCCAGACAGAAGAACCTGTTTGCTTTTGTAAATGTTTCAATACTTCCATGCCTTCTTCCAAATTCAATAATGCAGCGTATACTAACTTTATAACTTATCAAAATAAGTATATACCATTTGTACTATCACTGAAGAGACGGATTGCTCGTCAGCATGATGTACAAATTACAATATACTCCTAATGGCTGTTGAACCATTGTCAGTTGTTGTTTCTGTGTACCTGCACCGGTTATGTTTGAACCCTTGAAAGATGTGTTGCCAGTTAGCGTTGCTCCTTCCAAGTTAGCGTTGCTCAAGTTTACCTACATTAGGACACAAAATCTGTTGGCAAAGTGATCACTCATTAAATCTGACATTGCTAATAGTATTAAGTTCAATCTGCTGACAATAGAAGACCCTATGGCGAAAATCTAAGTATGGCCCTCATAGTTTACATATGCATTGAGAAATAAGTTGTGGTCGTTTCAAAGGCCTTGGCACATAGGACGGTCTTATCAATCCATTTTGGTACCTTCGAGATGTGGGAACTGAACTGGTAAATGAACTGTGCAAGGTGGTAAAGCAGTGAAGGGAAGAGTGGAGGCGGTCAAAGAGTGATCTATGCAGCACATGAATAATAGTCTGTCCGCTACTCAATGTTAGTCCTTCTATATAATTCCCAACTTTCTTGGGGGAATGCACTTAAATAAAATAAAAGGCATTCGTGTCCAAAATTGTTCCTTTTATCACACTTTTAAAAGTATCCATAACCATGCAAAGGATATAATTCTAGAAATCTAAAAAACCAAAATTATGTGTTGACTTGGATAGACATTCATTTTTGGGACATTCCAAATTGAAAAGATGGGACAATCAAAGTGCGACAGAGGGAATATCATGGTATTGCCTTGATCCCCAGCTAAAACAGTGCAAGCTGAGGATGATTAAAATACAGCGAGGGATACAGCAAGAATAGCCAAATGGGCAAGCTTAGCGGCTGTAAGATTAGGTGGATTGGAATTTCTAGAGATTGGACAAACAGTTCAAGTATTTGCATCATTTACCACTAGTCTGTAACCCAAGCTAAAAGCAGTGAATCTCTGGAAGTATCCCATTCTGTGGACCCGGATGCTTATCAACACATGGACATCAGATTCCTAACAACTTGGACAGAGAAGCTTCAGACTGAAGTTCCAAACTCAACCCAACTAGAATCAACTTCCACAAAAATTTGGTCAGTTTACTATTACTAACACCAAGGCAAATAGTGAACTGTATCTAAAACTTCCAAATAGTAGCCCTGCAAGTGGACCCTGTGAATTCTGTTAGGAGTATATATACCATCTGAATTATACATTTAAAAACCACTGCTATTGTCCAGCCTCAACCCAGCTAGCTACAGACGAATTTAGTTCGTGCTTCCCCAAAGCACGGGCCAACCTACGCCAAATAAGAATAATTCCAATTCACTGAGAGACATCAGCTTTGAAAAGTGAAGCAGCACGGCACCCATGGGATGTAGCATCTCATGGAAATTCTGGTTTGACCACCCCAGGGCTTAGTCCAAATCTTGCATGTAATATCTGAATAGATACATCAATTACAACTCATAAGTCGACTGGTTTGCATGTAATATCTTACTACCTTTGCAAATTATTTAGCACAAAACTGGTCTTAACAGCATTTCCAACACTCACCCCCCGCTTGGTCTACTATGACTCGTCTTGGTCCAAACTATTATGTTGTTCATAGTGGCAAATTTATAGCAAATGGATTGTGTGAAATCTGAATAACGCAGATTGATACAACTGTTGAACATTAGCCAAAGACTCACCTTGTTCACATTTGCCAAGGAAAAGTCTGCACCTCTGAGATCAGCATCAGAAAGATCAGCCCCTGAATCACAAGCCAGAAAATTGAAAATAATGTGGAAAACCATCATAGAATAGAAGAATCCAAGAGATACGTACCATTAATTACGACAGTGAGCAATCCATATTTCAGGTAAATACTACAACAAACAATGCACTGCATTTTACGAGGGCCAAAAATCTAAAATCAGCCATGCCCATAGACCTCTACAGGAACATAACAGTACTTACCATAATAAATGCTAACATGTTTAAGAGACAGACAGACAGAGAGCAAACGTAAGCAGATTATATGCCCTACAAAAAGTTCAGAAGGAGTTGTGATCCCATTCAAATGTAATGGTCCTCCATTTTGATCAGTTTACATAAGCACATCGGGAGACATAAGTAAATGAATTATTTTCGTGAGGAAATAGATAGAACATTATCCAATACTTTCATGAGTGATCCCAATCCCCAACCCCATTAGTCATTCATCAGTTAATAAAAGCTCCATATCTGACCAATCATTAGTAAGAGCTACATTGATGTGCCATCACAAAAGTTTATCTAGTGATTCAGTACCAAAGACAATAGGGCATTGTGGCAACCTGTTAGACGTATAACACAAATACAAGCCAAGTTCGCATCTTAATAGTACAGAGAAAACTGACAAGTTCCTTACAAATGCACATTAATAACATATCCTTTAAATAACCAGTTGTCACAAACTAAAAACAGTACTACCTTTTTCTTTTCACATTCAGAAACAATACCAATGCATTTCATCATTTTGAACAAAAACTTCATTTCTTTCTTCAATTCCATAGCATCCATTGTTGCTTAAAATAAAGAGTTGAGAAATTTTAGTAATACACCAGCATCTATACATTTTAAAGTCCTGGATTTATCGCATCTTGATTCAGAATAACAACGCCATCCTGAAACTCGATGCTTAATTTCTGTTAACCATTCGAAAACATCTATATCAGACTTATAAAACAATCGACACATGAACAAGTCCTGATACTATCTAGCTAGGGTAAAATGTGGGCTCCCAAGTTGGATCAGCATAATATATGGAAGGGTATTTCTTCACAATGAATATGTACCTTTCCATGCTAAGCAATAAGGATCTACACTAACAGACTGGGCAAACGAGAGGCAAATTTCAATGAGCAATTGGGTCCTAAACTCAATTGCAAATTCAATTATCAGAGCACAAGCTCCACGTTGATACCTTAAGTTGCCATAAAACTGAAGCTCTACGGAACATGCCAGTTAAATATATAAGTATAACAACATAAATAAAGAAACCTGTTAAATCGGCATCGAAGAAGCTAGCTCCTAGTAAATTTGCACCTTTGAAATTGGCTTGTCTCAATATTGACTGCAACAAATTCCGTAAAACTATTTACATACTCACGGACATACACAAAGACCCATTGGATTCAGTGAACTATACGCGGAACAGAAAAAATAAATAAATACTTGAAGTATATAATTTTACCGTTTTGAAGTCTTGCTTGATCAAACTCTTGCCACTAAAATCTTTTCCAGTGAGATCCTGACCCCTAGTTACTTCAGCACCGTAGGGACCTCCGCCCTGACCAAATTAATACACAGCCATCGGAAAAATTCAGAACATTACTACATGAATAAATACTGGAAAAACAAAAATGGTTCATATTCATTTGAGGGACATTTGAAGGAGTGGATTGATCAATTACCTTGAATGCAAGTGCAGGATCGACGAAGAAGAGGGAAGAAGAGACAAGAGCGACAAGGCCCACCTTCACCACTGATTCACCGAAAGAACAGAATAGGTTTTGAGGAGGGTTGAAAGAAGAGGAATGTGGGTGTGAGAGATGAGGCTTGTGGAGGAGAGAGAGAGGGAACTTTGAACAGAGGGATATGTGGAGAAGTGCCATACTTGCGTGAGAGAGAGAGAGTCTCTGTCTGTGATTTGAACAAGGAATGGATAATCCTCGTTCATATCCAGCTCGAATATACGTCCACGTATACATATACGGAATGTATTATACTCGGGCGTATAGGATATTAATGCTTGGGCCGTCAGCCGTGAGACTTAATAGACTGGGCCAGCGGTTGTCTTTATTAGCAAAAATTAGTGGGCTTTTGGGCTGGTTTTTTCCGAATGTCAGAAATTTAGGAGTGAAAGTGGAAACAGGGAGCCACCCCTGCTGTGCACTGCCAACAGCAGGCCCCCATTTCTGCTCTCTAGCACCCGCTCACCCTCTAGTTCTTGTAAAAAAAAATAGGGTTTTTTTTTTCATATGGTTATATTTATGTATTTTAAATTAAATTCTTGGATTTGGTTTTACACAATTAGTTTTCTTTTTTAATGAATTTTGTTAATCTTTTACTTCTTTTGGGGGCTGGCCCGAAATGTCGTTCAAAAAATTAATTTTTTACCATTGATTTCTAATTGTCGTTGGAGGTGACAAGATGTTGGGTGTATAATGATGAATATGACAATCTAAAATAATTTGAGATGAGAATACAAATAGAGGTGATTTTGAGATTCTTAAAACAGGCATTTATAGTCACAATTTAAAAAATAGATCTGGAGCTACTTTTGAGATTCTGATTTTGGATTCTAAAATTTTGTTATTATTATACGCATAAACTTTTTAATGATTTACAAATACTGCCATTTTTTAATTTATGGTATTATAACCATTTTTGAATAATTTTGGATTTTAATTATTTTTTAATAAACTTTTCGTTCACTCCTCAATAAAAAAAAGGGGAACTTAATGTTGAGTCCTACCTCTAAGAGTAATCTAGTGTTAGATCCTAAACACTTTTCAACATTAAGTTTACATCCTAAAATTCAAAAAATACCCAAAATAACCCTAAAAAATAATTAGAGCACTAAAATAGAAATGTCCTAAAAATAAGGGATTGTTTACCAATTACCTTTATTGTTTACCAATTACCGTCCAAATCTTGCCTTTCCTGTCCAAATCCCAAACGACCTTTCAAGTTCTATTCAGTCCTAAAAAAAAAGCTACGGTTGGTATTCTCGGAGACGGTGGCCAAAATAAATGTCTGCTTCATTATTATCATCCAAAGTGCATGTAAGAGAAACGCATCATGGGGAAACAAAATAAAATCAGTCACTAAGCTTAGGCCATATTGTATGGCACTACAAGACAAAGTCCTAAATTGCATTGCATGGGCATGAAAGTAACGTGCAGTGTAGGAGCCTGAGGACACCCTCAAACCAAAGGCTACAATGTTTATGTGGTGTTGATTTGTGACACGTGAATTCTGCATTTTACGATTTGATGGTAAATTCTGCTCTCTGCGTTTTACCATTTGATGGTAAATTTGGTCTCTGCATTTTACCATTTGATGGTAAATTTGCTCTCTGCATTTTACGATTTGATGGTAAATTCTGCTCTCTGCGTTTTACCATTTGATGGTAAATTTGCTCTTTTTACGATTTGATGGTAAATTCTGCTCTCTCCCGTTTGATGGTAAATTTGCTCTCTGCGTTTTACCATTTGATGGTAAATTTGGTCTCTGCATTTTACCATTTGATGGTAAATTTGCTCTCTGCATTTTACGATTTGATGGTAAATTCTGCTCTCTGCGTTTTACCATTTGATGGTAAATTTGCTCTTTGCATTTTATGATTTGATGGTAAATTTTGCTCTCTCCCGTTTGATGCGAAACATTAAATCCGGCGAAACATTAAATCTTATTATTTTACCTTATTTCCGGCGAAACATTAAATCCGGGACTTAGTTTCCATAATCAGCTAACTATTTTACCTTATTTAATTCCGTAATTACAGCCATATTTATTGCCCAATTATAAACATACCAAATCAATACAAAATATTTTCTGAACCAAAAAGGATAAGAGGGTAATCTACCACCAAAAAATAAGGGCAGACATGTCAACCAGGCTTAATTGGGGGTGAAAACATAAATTTGAAAAGTGTATGGGACTCAACCCTACATAGTGTAGGTAAAAAGGACCCTGATTTAATTTACCCTAAAAAAAAACCCTACATGGCCCAAGCCACAATCTTCTTCCTGCCTTGTCTCCTAATCTGCACCAGTCATTGAGGATCCACCGAAGAAACCTCCGATCTTCTTCGCTGAAGATCAACATCCTTTCCTTTGGTGTAAGTTGATCCTAATTCATGTTTTTTTCTTCTATTTTTTTGGTGCTATGCAAACACATTGTTTGCTTCTGTACACTTTATCAACGGAAGAACATAGTCATGACAATTCACATGACAACAATTACTTATAGCTTAGCCATATTTTTTTATTTGCATGGTTGTCTTAGAAGAAAAACCACTTACATTCCGATTTACCAAAAAAAAAATTAAAACCACTAATATATATTGTCATCCAATTTATCATTATCTATGCCAGTATTAAAAAGTTTCTTTTGTCTTTTTGCTGGAGAGCCCATTGATGAAGAGTGGATATGATCCACTTAAGTGACACTACCACCCGATCTTCTTTCTTTTGCTTCCTTTACATGAAGAATTTTCTTTTGCTTTGCACCAAGTGATGTTGCATCCCTAATTTTTTTATTTTGATATAATAGCTCTATGAATTCTTCTCAAACAAACAAGAACAGGGGTAAGGGTAAGACTATTGCCTCTATTGTCTATTCAAAGGCAACTTGGGATGCACACTCGAATGAGTGTTTTATCCGTGCATGTGTTGAAGAATTTGAAAATGATAACAAACCAGGGAGTCACCTAAGTATGGTTGGTTGGGCCAATGTCATTAGAAAATTTAATGAGCGAACAAACAAAACGTACGACAAACAAGAATAGAAAAATCAATTGAGGGTTCTAAAAAAAGAATGGCAATTGTGGAGTAATTTGTTGCTTGGTGAAAGTGGACTGGGTCGGGATCCCAACACAAGAGCCATGGATGCATCTGATGTGGTGGACACTTAATTTGCAGGTATTTTTGTCTTATCTCAATTTAATCTCAATGTGCAACTGTATGATACACAACACATGATCACTATTTGTTGGAAAAAATTTTGGCAGCACTTTTCTGATGCGGAGAAATTTAGAGACAAGCTGATAGCAATGGAGGATGAACTATGGTACCAAAGCAATACGGCAGCTGGAGAATTTGCCTACGCGCCTTGTTTCGGAGTTATCTCAAAAATGGAAGGAGTCTACCGCGTTACACTAGGAGGTGAAGATGTAGCAGGTGATGCTGATGCCCATGACGATGTGGAGTTGGTGCACCAAACTAAAGTATCAAATAAATGTCGTGCTGAAATTAGTTTAAAAAAGCCAAATGCAAAAGTAAAAAATACGGCTGGTGAGCTAAAGTTGATGGTGAATAAAATTGTGAATTGTTGTGAGGCATCAAGTTCACCAATCATGAAACGCATGGCCCCAAATATTCCCACGATGGATGAGTGTATGGAAAAGTCGTCATCAATAGCAGAGTTTGCTACAAATAGTCAAATATGGGTGAATGGCACTAGCCTTTTCATGAATTCGAAACATCGTGCATTTTTCATGGTATGCCCAGATGATGAGAAGAGGTATTACTGCGTCACGAAAGAAATAGTGAAGGATGAAGCACGTGAGAAGAAGATGCATTGGTTTGGACCGGATAATTAGACTAGCAAGCCTCGGTTTGGCTCTTGAGCAATGGCTTCAAGAACTTAGTTTAATTTTTTGTTGGTGTGTTTGATTTATGTTACTGTGTTATATTTCAGGCTTTAGTTTATGGAACAATGTTGCTTTTGTTTATTTTTTATTCGAACAATGTTGCATTTTGTTATGGAACTGCTTTTGTATCATTTTGTTGTGTTTGTTCTTATGAAATAGATTTTCTATGTTGAAATTGGGTTTTCAAGTGCTGAAAATAATCTTTTATTCGAACAATGTTGCTTTGATACATTTCGTATTGCATCTACACATTACAATACATACATGGTTAAAAAACCATGTAGAATCTCAAGTCTTACCGGAAAAATGTGGCTAAGAGATTTAGAAGAAAGGAATCCGGAGCGGATATGATGAATAGAGAAATATTTTACAGACTTTGTATGATTTTGGAAGAAAAATATGGCTTAAACGGAGGGCAAGAGGTGGGCGTAAGAGAGCAAGTAGTTATGTTCTTGTGGACCGTTGGACAACGGACAAGTAATATATGAATGGACAAGAACGGTTTCAACACTTCGGAGAAACCATATTAAGGTACTTTCACATTGTCTTGAAAGCATTGAGTTTAATGGCCATTGACCGGGTTCGTCCATGGCCTAGTAAGGCCTAGTAATGGCGTGCATCCAAATATACTCCACAATGGGCGATATGATCCTCACTTCAAGATAATTTCCAATACACTTGTTCAAGTAACGTTTTCTCATCACATTTTGGACTATGCTTCTCATCAATATACTGGGTTGGTTTGTTTCTTAAAAACTGCATTGGGCAATAAATGGAACACACAATAAAGCTCGTCCCCCAGCTAATATGGTGGCTTGGTTTATTGGGCGGAATGGCTACTCAACACAAAATATAATGGCGGTCTTTGACTTTGATATGTGTTTCACGTTCACCTTGCCGGGTTGGGAGGGAGTTGCACATGACATTCATATATTTTATGATACAATAAGAATCCCAACGAATAACTTCCCACATCCAAAGGGGGTAAGAAATCTTGGCTTCCTAACTTTATTCTTTAAATAGGCACATAATTTTTCCATGACTTGTACATTATTTTGTTTGTAGACGAGTTTTACTTGGTTGATGCTTGGTATCCAAACACCCGAGGTTACCTAGCACCTTACAAAGGGGAGAGATACCATGTTCCCGAGTGGCAGGAAGGACGTGTCCCAAAAAATAAATTCGAAAAGTTCAACCGCGTTCACTCATCACTAAGATGCACGATTGAAAGATCTTTTGGAGTTTGGAAGCCTAGGTGGCCCATGATAAATGATATTCCGGTTAATTACAAAATGGAAATTCAACTTGACCTTGTTTGTGCGACAATGACAATACATAATTTTATAAAGGATGAGTATAGACAACAAGTCGAAATGGCCATGGGACAACGATAGAACTAGTTGATGTGTTCATGAACACCAAGAGAAAATACATTCGAGACTCAATTTGTGGGGCCAACGTTTAAGGTTCACTAATGGACTATTTTTTGTTAATGTGTTTTGGATTGTATTTTTTGTCATGTAATAGAGGTAATACATGGACTCTTTTTTGTCATGATAATAGCAATAAAGTAGAAAAAGGTAAATATATTTACACTTTTTATGATTACTGTATTTAAGATTAATTTAATTTGTAAATATAATAATTATGTGACTATAATTCAAGATACGTAAGGGAGAATTATCAAATATACAAATAATTAAGTAGTCACAATATGAAGGCATTATGGTCAATTGTTCACCCACAATCTAATAATCTGATTATACTATGAAACATTTCACAAATTCATAATCTATTTTACACATTGTTCATTTCAATTTTTGGCGAATCGTGATTATTCAGTGCTTTGTTCTTCGGATCGAGATAGACATAGTTACCTACCAACCTTAAGTTTTAATTCTCTATTATTAATTTTAGATTCAAAAGCATTAGTAGAATAACATGATTAGGGTTTTGTTCAGTCTATTTTTGTTGAAACCATCAGATTTCATGTATTATGTGGGTTGTGTTGATCAATTGATTGAGGGAAAAACATGATAGGTACTGTTATTAACATGTCAAGAAGCTAATTTTACTATATCTGTGATCTGCTCATGTATTAATTTGTTTGGGTGAGTTAATTTTTGTTAAGAAACCCTAACCCATGATTTGGGAAAAATGAAGACTCGCTCGAGCTATCTCTCTGATTTTTGTCAAATTCTGTCTTGTATCTGTCCAGTACCTGTAATCTAGTAGCTTGCTCGAGCGAGTTTTATGCCACTCGAGCGATCTATTGAAAACAAATAGTTTTGACAAAATGTCCAAATTAGTTTCAGATTATGTTTTCAACTTCTATGCTCTGTTTTATAGACTGAACCAACTATGTTCTTAATCATACACATGGGACATGTATACACATGTAGTTGATTTGTTCACGAGCTTGTTGATAACCCGTGTAGATGTTAATGAATGCACGATTTATGTTGTTGGTATACATGTTGTGGTACTAGATGCGTTATCTTGTGTTGGAGAGATACTATTATTGTTGGTGATTCCGGGTTCAACTGTTATGTTGCTTGAGGATTATGGATAGATCATGTTGAAATCATTGTGGTGTGCGTAGAGTTTATATATTAGAATGAATGAACTTGACATGTGTATTTGGATTTTAACGGGAAAACTTAGATGCACGTTAGGGATACTAGTTCGAACGACACCTGAATAAGATAGCAGAGTTCATTAGAAGTAGAGGACATTGTAGAAACTCATGAAGAAAGTTTAACGGAAATTAATAACTTGTTCTGGTTAGCCTGATGTGGCATAATTTGAGAACATAATGATATATTGATTAAAGGGGCCTTACTAGGAGAAGTTGGACACAGTATATGGTGACTTTGGTGGCACCTGCGAAGGCAGCTCCGGATCCCGAGGGATTGACGGCTAGTGTACCGCCTCTTTGAGTTGATAAGGAGAATTGACTAAAGTATGTTGTAACTAGACCTAGTGACGTCATCTTCGCGGGATTTAGATATGGCGAGGTAGGTATTGACTTGAGAGAACGGTAGAAGATTATTTCCTTGTCGGATTATAATTTGAGTTATGACCTTGGGTGGATAAGGATTGGTCAATGTTAACTAAGGGTCCTATGCTAGTATCCAAGGGAGGGTACGACATTCCTTAAGGCATACCAAGAAACATAAAATGATTTAATAAAAACTTACCAAGGTGTTATTACTTACGCATGTTACTTACTGTTTACATTCTATTCCATGATAGTTATTCCTTTTGCTTGTCATATAATTGTTGCACATTGTATCACCTATGGATTTGATTTTTCAGGTAATTTTATCTATTGATTTTCGTTACCCATTGGTACAACTTCTCTCCCCTTAGTGTTTCATATTAGATAGAGATGTGCAGACCAAGGAGTCACCCGTGTAAGAAATGCCGAAAGTCAATGGAGAGGAGCTGTTCACTTGGATATCGTACCTCTAGAATGTTGCTTTAATATTTTAGTATTTTAATGTTATAAAATAAATGTAAAGCCCAAGGGGGGTAATTTGGTCACTTTTAATTCTGCTCTTCCAAACTATGTTTTAATAATTAATTAATGGTTAACGTTTATTCCAATTTAATTCTTGTCTTTCAAATATAATAAGAGTTTTATGAATTATTTAATGTTCTGAGAAATCGGGGCATTACAATACTCAATTGATATTGACAAGTTTTTACCGATACAAGGAACAAACCTTCTATCATCTACTCAAGTCAATAATTACCTCACTCTAATTAGACCCGATCAAATACGTGGGTTCGCAAAGTCGGGTACCAACTAACGTTAGCTGCTTCCCCTTTACCGGCTCAAGGATGTCCAAGAAAAGGCCGTCACTCCCTCGAGGTCCTAAGCTGTCAATGCAGATGTACCCCAATGTCACGTCCAACCGAATACACCCATATCCTAGTTGGGTCCTTAACCAACATACAAGACGGTGACCGGTGAGATTCTAACCCATATGGAACATAACTTGTGATGACGTCAAGATCAACACTTGTCATGGCGCACCAATAACTGTTTTAACAATTTTTCCGTTAACATTGTTACTTATTCTCTATATAATTTTACTACTTATAATGTCCATTCAACACCATCTGCTGTCTTGTTATAGGTGACATTCGAACCAATGTTCCTATTGTAAATTCTAGGATTTCACATAAACCACATGACGCTGTATAGTTCAACTTACTACTATCCGACGACTATTCTACATTAAACTAATGACACGACAGCCACATTAATCTAACGACACGACAGACATATCATCAGTTTTTATTTTCAAGGTCGTTAGCACGACGGCTGTAATACTAACCGACAACAATAAGTTGAGCAGCACGACGACTGTACTTGAAACACGAACTTTCATTCAGAATCATCAACTTTAATCTACGACGTTCACAATCACACAACACATCATATTACACCGATATCTCATGCATGTTTCAATAACACAATAACAATATAAGATCATAGTCAAAGTTTGGTCAACTTGCTCACACGGTCCCCACGGAGATCCGTGGACACACACAATGTGATCGTGAATATTTGTGCAGTGTATTCATGCATAACAATGTGAATTAGAGTTTGAAATTGCAGCCCGAAATGTCCGGTTATTAACCAACTACTTGCTCGATTTTACTAAGTCGCTCGAGCAGTCTAAAAAATATCGAGTTTTGAATTTTGGGTTAAAAATTCAGACTCTGTCTGAAATCAAACAAGTTACTTGAGCGACCTATAACTCGCTCGAGTGAGCCATCATTTTTGGCAGGTTTTACTTTTAGGATTTTTCTCCAACTCTAGACATGAACAAAATCCTAATCTGTCATTCTAATCTAAAATTGAAATTAACAATAAAATCAAAGACTTTATAATTCATAATCCATAATCTCTCTATCAATAAAGCCTATCTGTCTACTATCAAGATTAATTTCTAAAAGAATTCAAGATGAATAATTAACCCTAAACATGCTTTGCTAACAAAAAAATCAATATGTAACCTATTGTAATCTAATTCCTATGAGTTGGTAGTGAAATTTTCTACCTCAATTGAAAAATTCAACTAAGAATTGAATATGAATTTGAAAGAGTTGGGTAGAGAGCTTTAGTTAGAGTTTCTTTTTCCTCAAGATCGCCAAGAACACCAAGAACAACCTCACAGTACTCTCTAGTTTACGAAATTTAAATGTAAAGTTATTAGGATCCGAGTCTAGTTTATATAGGATTTGAGATTAAAAAAAAACCCTCATAGTGCCTAATTCAGTCCAATTAAACATGGTCATGAATTTCTGTAATCAATTTTGTAATTAACCATAACAATTTGATATTAATCCTCCAATAATTTTGTTTATTCGTATTAAAACCAAAGGAATTTGATGTTGGGTCATAAGTTCTCCAAAAATCCCAAATCATTAATAGCCTTGATTGCAAAGAAAACCTTGAAGATTCCTTTCGCGATATTGTTATAAATCGACAACTCGCTCGAACGGTCTGAGGTCGCTCTCCCTATTTTTGGAATTCTAAAAATTAAATAATTAAAACTTATAATTAAATACTTAATATAAAATTTTAAATTCTTATTAAAAATAACGGGTTGTTACAAAACACACCAAATGCAGTTTTGTCTTGGACACAAAACTGTGTCGTTTAAGTTGGACACAAAACTGTGTCGTTTAAGCACAACATATGTGTTGTGCTTCTAAGCACACCCCACACCCCAGCACGGCATGTACCCACTACCCCACCCCAAAGTATTTGGTGCAATTGAGTATAGTTGGTCTCTGATTGTTATTGATTTATTAAATTATTTTGTTCTAAATAAAACAAAAATTTAATTAAATAATTAAATTTGGTTGGACTAAATTATTTTTTATGCGTATTTTATTATATTTCATGCAGAGTTTTATTTGAGTATGAAAGGATAATGACAGAAATACCTTAAAAAAAAGATAAATCCCAAATCATTCCTCTCTCTTACTGAGGACAATTTTGTATTCTCTCTTTCACCAACGTTTCAACCACTGAAAACATCTAAAAAGCCTTTTTTATTCACCAAAAATTTAAGTCAAATGACCATGACTTTTCGGAGGCAAAAGTCTAAAAGTTGCCAAAAGCCAAATGCACTTATACTATCATGAAAATTTTATAATTAATCAGATAACATTTAGCAACATGTAATTATAGTGTTGATTCACCGACTCCTTACAGTTGCATAAGTAGTATACATATTATGGGCATAAGATTTTGGAATAATGCTCTTATCATGGTAGATGAAAAATTATATGATCATGCCTAATTAAAAAGAATTAGATGTGATTAATTAATACCGTTGCTAAGGTTTCATTTGTTCTAATTTGATTATTTTTAAGTACGTTTGATCTTTATTTAATTTTTTTATATTTATTATTTGGATCTTAAATTTTTATAAATTATTGATCTATCTCGATGTGACAAATGTTAAAAATATAAAATATTATCCAAAAAATATTAAGACAAAAATTTACAAATTCTTTTTACACAAAGACAAAAAATACTAATCAAATTTACATAATGCAATGGTCTACCCCGCCTCTACTCGTGCGCACGTTACCCCAGCCCCGTGTCCCTCCATCTCCATCTTCCCTTTTTTAGAGAGAGAGACAGACCATCCTCAAGGACAAACCGCTACATCTGACCATGTTCGCTGAATCCTCTCTATGTTTCACCCGCTACCAGAATATAGGCCCACCATCCACAGGTCAACAAATATGCGGGCTCTCTCCTGGACCTTTTTTCGATCTACTTGGACAGCCGTTCGATGTAAAGTTTAGTCCGTGAGTGAGACTGTAGAGGATTAAACTCAGACCTCGAACTTAACAGCGTCAAACCAGTTACCGGACGACATACAAAAACCAGGAACTGTGTAAAACCACTGTACTGGAGATCTTAATCGTACGCCTGGCTAAAGATACTCACCAGTCTTCAGTTAACGTACACCCCCCACTACCCCACTACCAGAACAAGTAAAGTTCTTCCTTAGAGTTACTGAAGAAAGCCAGAACTGAACCGCAGCGTACTATACTGAATCTGGTTAAGGTACTGCATCTGCATGTCCACGTGGTTATGCCCCGGCATCGCTTTGTGTACGAGGGACTGTGAGGAATAGAGCTGATTTCTGGGTGGTTTGTTGCTAGATCTGTACTTGCTTTTGTATTTCAAAGCTGGGTTTTGTTTCTCGATTCAGAATTTCAGATCTAGAGTTTCTCTTCTGAGAGGATAGCGATTAAGGTTTCATGAGAAACAAACCAAGGAAAAACCACAAGGTTAATGTTCGGTTACTTCGGTAACCGGGTTTTATTGCAGGGTAGGCAATGAGGTAAGGTTTTGGATTCTATCTGTTGGATTTGGGGACCTCTCTCTTCATTAGATCTCACTACCTACAAACTTCTCAGCTACCCATCAAACTAAAGTACAAAAAAAGGGAGGAAACAGATAGAGGTAGCTTGGTCTATCTTTAGATATTTTGGTGGTGTAATCTTGTAATCGATTTTCCTCCAACCTGAAGAAACAAGGCTCTGTGTGTGTGTGTGTGTGTGAGAGAGAGAGAGAGAGAGAGAGAGAGAGAGAGAGAGAGATGGCGAACCGGTGGTGGACCGGAAATGTGTCCATGAATTCGATGAGAAACGCAACAGAAGATGACAATGGTGGATCAAACAGTAGTGGGAGCAACCAAACGCACGGAGGAGGAGAAGAAGAAAGCCAGGAAAACAGCCAACAACAGGCAGCAGAAGACCAAAACGCCGGAGAACTAAAATCGTCGAGTTCCGGCCGCCGGCCCAGAGGCCGACCGGCCGGTTCCAAGAACAAACCTAAGCCTCCGATCGTCATCACAAAAGAAAGTCCTAACGCCCTCCGGAGTCACATACTCGAAATCACCAGCGGCAACGACGTCTCCGAGAGCATAGCCGCCTTCGCACAGAGGCGCCACCGCGGGGTCTCAGTGCTCAGTGGCAGCGGCGTGGTCACCAACGTACACCTCCGCCAGCTGGCCGCTCCAGGTGGTGTGATCACGCTTCACGGAAGGTTCGAGATACTGTCCTTGTCGGGCGCTTTTCTACCCGCCCCATCACCTCCCGGAGCCACTGGGTTAACGGTGTATTTGGCTGGCGGGCAGGGGCAGGTGGTGGGCGGGAACGTGGTTGGCCCGCTAGTGGCGTCAGGGCCAGTGATGGTGGTTGCGGCCACGTTTTCAAATTCTACTTACGAGCGGCTGCCGCTGGAGGAAGAGGCGGGGGGAGGAGAGGGAATGGAATTGCTGCCAGTAATGGCTAGTGGGAGTGGTTCAGCTTCTCAGTCTCAAGGTTTGGTGAACCCTTCAGGGTTGACTACGCCTACTTATAATCTGCCTCCTAATTTGATGCCTACTAGTGGTGGTCAGATGACTCATGGCCGTGATTTGTTTTGGGCTCCTCCTCCCCATCCCCCTCCCTCCTATTGATTCTAGAGAGAGAGAGAGAGAGAGAGAGGAGGCCTTCTTGTTTGTTTGTTCATATTTTCCTGATTCCTCGTTGGTCTAATCATTACAAGCAAGGTAGGACATTTTGTTGAGGTTTATGGATACTCTCCTGATCTTGTGCATCAAAGTTTCCTCAATTTCTTCTATTTTTTACCCTCTCTTGGTTTGTGGACTTTCGGTGGGTTGTTAATGTACCACTCTCTTCACTTCTTTACTTTGTTGTAGAAGTTTTCATTTGCAATGGGTACAGGCAATGGATGTGAATGTGGTGAAGAAATGGAGTGGAAGCAATTCATTCATCGGATGTTGGAAAAGTATCTTCAATGGTAAGCTCTTCAACTTTGTTTTCATATTAACATTTGGAATATTTACTGCTTCCTTCCGATATTCATTTTTTGATACTTCCATTTACAAAGACTTTAGCTAGGTTTTTAACCATGTCACACCCTGGTATGTCCATAAGAATGGAAATCGCATGCATATTGGTTGATATATGTTCGTTTGCATCTTATTGTTGTTTGTTTGTACCTGATCATTGTTTGCTGGCTCACGGTCAATACCCGACTGTAACTACTGAAGCTTTAAATTGCGGTATGGAGGTACTTATCGGTTGATGTGTATTAGTATTGAAAGTATTAAATGGTACATAGTGGGAATCAATTACGCTACGTAGTGGCTGCTATTAAAAAACCATGCTTATGATTTATTCAGTTTTTGTAAACATCTACCATGATTTAAAAAAATAACTCACGAGTAACTCCAGTTCTTGATACTCAATTGTACGTACAATTTAAATACTATTGATGCCCTTATAATTTTACTATTTCCAATAGCACTATTTAAGACCATGGTCTTTGGATTTAGTGTGGTCTCCTAGAAAACTTCTGAAGCATCTATAAGAGAGAGAGAGAGAGGGGACAGGATTTGGTTGTCCTACATTCTTTTGTAAATGTCTTTTTAGGACCTCAGGTTGGTTAATAAAAGGTGTAGCTTTACACATGCTTTACACATGCGTATGCTTTTGTGGTGATTGTGGTGAATTGGTTCATAGGATAGTTCCAGAAAATGGTTTAGAGTTGCACCTGAGGGGCCATTCGTATCCATCCTACTTAATAGGAATTTGCTTTTCTCCAACACTAATGGCATTCAAGGCCTGTTTGTTACCGGTCATATCTCCCGGATATGTACAGTGCCGGATAAGATAATCCCGGCTAAAACAAATCCGGGCTTTGTTTTGTTTTTTTAGACCCCGGATAAACTATCCAGGGATAAGCATATAAGGGCATGGGTGGATTAAATATGGGCAACTCTTTTGGTGTCCAAATTTTATCCGGGTTGGCATATTACAATCATACCCCTGAGAATGAATGGATAAGGAAAAGAGGGAAAAAATGAAGGGAAAAAATGTGTGGTCGTTTGAGTTGTATTTAATTGCCATTTACAATCATATTATTAATCTTGTTTGTTTATTCAGTACATGTACTCTATATACACTTGAAAAGTGAAAAAAATTATAAAAAATTCATTTAATATGAAAGTGGCAACCAAACTTTGATTAAGTAATTTGACTTTTTTAATTTTTTTATATTCATTTTGTACTTTTCATACTTCTTATAGAGGATTACATTAGATTCATTCAAACAAATCAAATGGATAAAAAAAATCAAGAAAATTACTAGTAACAACAAAAGAGTTGTATAAGGGCAAAATAGAGAATTATCACAATTTTACATTATCCACCCTTCATATCCACTCACATCAACTACAAAACAAACCAATCATATCTATATCTCCCCTTATATGAAAAGTAAACAAACCAAGTAAATATTAATCTCCCCTTATAAATTAATCTCCCCTCTTATTATAACCCCCCTCTTATAATATCCTCCTTATCCCTTCTAAAATTTTAACCTCTAACAAACGGGCCGTGGTAAAGAGTGGATGGGATTGGCCCAAGGAGTTTGCCCGGTAGTCAAGACTAATTGGGACTTAAATGTGTGTTTCCTTCTAGGTCTGAGGTTCAAAACCTCTAAGGTATTATCAATTCTTATGGAGCCAATTCATACAGGCCAAACCCTGACTTTAAATGGCTCCCTTGCTAGTGGACGGTGGGATTGGTCCCCAAGAGATTAGCCGAAGTGCGCGTAAGCTGATCCAAACACTTTGAGATATCAAAAAAAATGGTAAAGAGTGGATGGATTCAACCCTTTAATTCTCAAAAATATTGATTGGTATGAATTAATCAACTGCATACATATATATTCTCTACACTTGCTAGTAATTAATGCTTTATGGCTGCATTTGACTCAAATATTGTTGTTTGTCATGTAAACGTATCTAGGATGTTTTATTGGAAAACATGAAGACTCAAAACTGTTTGGTAGTACTATACAAGCATGGTGCTCATACTATCAAATCAGGATTTGACATTAAATATGAGAATTGTAGTAAGAGAGAAAGTTTGAATGCCCGGGAAAGTTTGAAGATTTTTCTTGTGAGTGGCAAAATGAATAAAGATGGACGAGAAATATTAGTGTTGTAATGTGGATTTTTGTGTTATTTTTAGTTTTAAAAAGAGAGCATGTTGTGTCGTATACACGTGCTTAGAGCGAGAAACTTTACTGTTATGATGTGAATTTGTGTTCTTAATTTTTCTTAGAAAAGAGAGAGCATGTACGTGCTAAGTATATTGTATAGATATGGATAGATAGAAGCATAGATAGATAGATGGATTGATAGATAGATTGCGATCTTCACCAATTATTTGAATTGATGGTTAGGTTAACAGTTAACTTATGTAATATGGCGCAATTAGAGACCATAGTAGGGGAATTCAAGCATTATAGAATGTTTAAGTTGATGATCGTATTCATAACTCTCAATTAAAGCTATTGTTGATTTGAGAGTTTGTGAGATTTACGACTTGTAATCTTTTGATAGCCATCTTTGTTATTTGTTCATTAATGAAGTTTTTCTGGTACTCTACTCCTTAAACTTAATGCATGAGGTTGTAGGTGAGTAGGATGGGAAATAAGCTAGGTACAAAGTAAGTGATGGATCACCGGAGCTCAAAAAGTGTGAGTGTCGAGGCGTGGCTTGATAGAGGAGTTATCTTTGATTATCCTTGTTATAGAAGAGCTAAAAATTGCTTAAAACGAGATTAACGTCAAAGATGGATATACCGCATTGCACTTGAAAATCTTAATTAAACTCCCATGGATGTCAGACTCCCACCAATTAGGATTAGGATAAGGACAGTGCACGTGACTACAATAGTGGCAGAACCACAATTGGAATGGTAACAATTTATATTGTATATAAAGTAGAGTTGAGATAAATGAGTGTTATGGGTGAATAAAGTTAGTTAGAAAATTCACATTTCAAAGGACCAAATTTTTGGGAATTCTTTTCTCTTGAATGCCAAAGGAATTATTGGAGCTATAAAAGATTTAAGGGCTCCATAAAGAGTCAAATGCCAAGCTTAACTGTATGACAAATGGTAACTTTTGGAAACTTTAAGAGGACCATGTGCACCTGTTGGACTCTAGGAGGCATTGCGACAGTGTGTCAATGATCCCCAAGGATGCATTTTTAAAAAAATACGTCAACAGATCTCTCTTTTATCTGGAATTGAAGAATTAGTAGATCAGTTCCATCCAAAATTGGAATGGATTAAGGGTAGAACGAAAACATTACAATCTGCATCATTCTGGTCCTCTTACCTATGCAAACAAAGAGTCTGATAACTGTGTTAACCTAGTAGAACATCCAATTGTTGAAAGCAAGAGCACACATACACTCACAATATGAAGAAGATAATGTAGGAGAAGACTTGGAATTTTTATTTTTACTGATACTAGAAACACTAGATTACATGTAAATTTATACTAGACAAAATGCAACTCAACACCTAATTAACAACCGTAGTACCCATAATCTTGACTAACTCCATTGTTTTCATAATCACAAAATAAACTCACAATTACTTTGTAACACCACTAACATGACAAAAACTTAATTCTCAAAATACTAATAAAATGTAACTCTCAAATTAATAAAAATAAAATTTATTCTCCCCCCCCCCCCCCCCCCCCAAAAAAAAAAAAAAAAATTGCTCTTTTATCACTCCAGCCATACTCCTTAATTTGCAAAATAGATCTTCTTTTAGGGGCTTGGTGAAAATATCGGCAACTTGATCTTCTGATTTTACAAACTTGAGTTTCACCTCCTTCTTAGACACACATTCTCGAATGAAATGATATCTCGAGTCAATGTGCTTGCTACGATCATGAAACACCAGATTTTTGGCCAAAACTAGTGTTGACTTGTCGTCGATGTAAATCTTCGTTGATTCCTTTAGAGGCAAGTGGAGCTCCTTCAATAGATTTCTAAGCCAAATAGCTTGACAAATACAAGATGTTGCTGCAACATATTTGGCTTCACAAGTAGAGAGTGTAACAATTGTTACTTCTTCAAACTCCATGTAAACACCGTCTCTCCCATGAAAAAAAACAAATTTGGTTGTACTTTTCCCATCATCCGAATCTCCAGCAATTGCTAGCACAATTACCTACAAGCTTGAAATCAATAGGAAAAGAATATATCAACCCAAAATAAACAGTACCTTTAAGATCACGTAGTATCCTTTTCGCTGCTTAAAATGAGTCCTGTTAGGAGTTTTCACTTAACGACTCACAAGTCAAACACCGAATATCCGTCCGGTTACGTGTAAGATATCTCAAACTTCCAACAAAACTCTTGAGTAGAGTAGGATTCACTTTTTCACCATCTTCAAATTTTGATAATTTTATTCCAACCTTATTTGGCGTACCCACCAGCTTGCAATCTTCCACCTTGAACTTTTTTAGAATTTTCTTAGCATAACCTTCTTAAGATATAAAAATACCTCAATCCATTTATTTCACCTCAATGCCAAGGTAGTATGCCATGAGCCTAATATTTGTCATCATAAATTTCTTGGCCATTGCTTTCTTTAATTCTTCAAACATAGTGGGATTATTTCCTCAGAAAATCAAATCATCCACATACAAACAAGCAAAGAACACATCTTCATTTTCATTCACCTTTGCATAGAAAGCATATTCATGGGGACACTTGGTGTGTAACGACCCGCTCCCACCTTGTACAATATTGTTTGCTTTTGTCGGCCAAATCTCATGGACTTCCAGTAGGTCACCCATTCCTGGATTGCTCCAGAGTAAGCAAGCTTAACTATGAAGTTCCATTTGGTGTTGGCGTCATCACGACTTTAAAAGGCTTTGTACAAGGAAGGTTCATAATCTTATAAATACCACTGAACTTACATTCACCAAGCGATGTGGGAACCTTGACCACCCATTCGGACGTCCCACTGAGACTCCATCTCATGGACGCCGGCCTCACAGCTGGCACTACGACCTGGTTGGGGTGTCACAATCTCCTCCACTTAGGAACACACGTCTTTGTGTAGGGCTGAGATTTCTCACATTTTCGGTTGGTGCAGGCTTTGATATTATTTGTAACGACCCACTTCCGCCTTGTACAATATTGTCCATTTTTGTCGCCCAAACTCCATGGACTTCCCAGTAGGTCATCCATTCCTGGATTGCTCCAGGGTAAGCACGCTTAACTGTGAAGTTTCATTTAGTGTTGGCGCCATCACGGCTTTAAAAGGTCTTGTACAAGGAAGGTTCATAATCTTATAAATACCACCGAACTTACATCCACCAAGCGATGTGAGAATCTTGACCACCCATCCGGATGTCCTACTGAGACTCCATCTCATGGACGCCGGCCTCACGGCTGGCACCACGGCCTGGTTGGGGTGTCACATGGTGAAACCACAAGCTTGAAAATAGTTATGAATAGGTGTTTGCTTCAATTTATAGAGTACCTTGTTCAATTTCGACACTTTATCTTCATGATTTTCCACGTAATATCTCTTGGGTTGGTCAATATATCATTTTCAAGAAAACCATTCAATAAAGTGAATTTCATATCCATTTGATAAATTTTTCGACCATTCAAAAGAAATAATTAACCGAATTGTTTCCAAATGAACGACAACAACAAATACCTCACTGTAGTCAATACTTTGTCTTTATTTGTAACCTTTTGCCACCAACCTTGTTTTGTACTTTTCAATTTCTCCTCTAACAGTTCTCTTTATTTTGTACACCCACTTGACTCCAATTGCTCTTTGGCCTCTTGGAAGCGTGGTTAGCTCCCACATACCATTTCTTTTAATCGCATGAATCTCCACATCCATTGCATCTCTTCACCTTTTGTCTGATACCGCTTCTTCAAAATCTATATGTATGCTATTGGAAAAGGGACAAAAAAATCTCAAATTACTAATTATTAGAGTTACCTCTTCCGTAGTGTTATAGATATCTTGCAAGTTTCTCATACGAAATGGTCTTGCATTTGAACTTGATTTGGATGACAAAATACTTGCTTGTGCATGAGTTGGACCTGGTGGTGACAGTAAGGGAGAAATTGGCTGCTCCAAAACATCATCTCCTTACTCTTCTTCCTCCAAGAATGGAAAAAAATTAGTCTTCTTCGGGATTACTCCAATGCCATTCACTTTCTTGATCAAACTCCACATCTCTACTAATAACAATTTCTCTATTGCTTGGATTGTAAAGTTTATAATTTTGCTTCTTGAATCATACCTGATGAAGACAAATTTCTCACTCTTGTCATTTAACTTGGTTCGCTTTTCATCCAGTACATGCGCATAAGCAATACTCTAAAAATGCGCAAATGAGAGACACTTGGTTTGAATCTTTCTCATTCTTCTTGCGGTGCTTTGTTCTCAACACTTTTAGTAGGACACCGATTTAATAAGTAGACGGCACAATCAACGTCTTTTGCCCAAAACTCATTCGGCATTTTCTTGCTCTCCAACATACTCCGAGCCATATTGAGAATGGTTCGGTTTCTCCTTTCGGCAATTCCATTTTGTTGAAGTGATCTTGGAACAGTTAGTTGATGGAAAAAACCATTTTCTTCGCAAAAAAAATTTAAATTCATTGATGTGAATTCACTACCTCTATCGGATCTTATTTCCTTGATTTCATACCCACTTTGTTTTTTAACAAAAATCTTGAATAACACTTCAGATTTTTCCTTGAGAAAATAAACTCATGTTTTCTAGCTAAAAATTATCAATAAATAGCAAAAAAATACCGTTTTTATCATGTGATGGTGGATTGATAGGTCCGCAAACGTCAGAGTGAATAAGTTGAAGGGGCTTATTCCTCTTGAAATGGCTTTTTTTGGAAAAAAATTTCTTGCTTCTTTGCCAAAATGAAATCATTCACAAATTTGATGTGAGTGGTCAATGGAAGGTAGTCCCTTCACCATCTTATTTTTGGATAACGCCATTAGTCTTCCAAAATTCAAGTGCCCAAAACGAAGATGCCATAACCAAGAGATATCCTTAATACACTTTTTCAAACATCTAGCCTTATTATTTTGAAGATTGAGCAAAAATATCTGGTTTCTTGTCATGAGTACTTTAGCAACCAAAATTCCATAATTATTTCTTATTAAAATACTATAATCTCTCATAAAAATATTATGGTAGCCTTTTTCTAAGAGTTGTCCCAAATTTAAAATATTATTTTTCGTGTTGGGCACATAAAAAAATTATAAATCATTTGTTGCCTTCCATCCTTCAACCGAATCAAAATGTTACATTTTCCTTATATCGAAATTTGCGAAGAATCGCCAAAAGTGACTTTTTCGATGATGTCCTCATTTTCTACCTCCTTGTATGCCAACAATAAAGTTGGTTCCACATCTTCATGTTTGTCTTCAACTAGGTTCACCTTGACACCTTTTTTTCAAAAGAATCATTTCTACACTTGGCCACATAGTGACCAAATTTATTGCAATTGTAAAATTGAACTTGGGATTTATCATATATTATTCTAGAAAATTGAGAATTAATTCCTCTTCCTCCCTCTTGAATAATAGGTGTCTTGACCTCTTTTGACTCCTGGGAAAAGCATGAAAAAAAACGGCTCGAATGGTACGATCCCTTCGTCACCCCAGAATGAAAGGGGTGATCTCGTAGTTCTTGGTCTATGAAGATGCGTTGGTAGGTGCTCCATTTTTTTCCCATTGAGGCCGAACCTAAACCTGTGCTCAAGAGATAGCTGTCCATACACTGTTAAGGGATGTAAGGATTCTCGAAAAGAGAGGAGCCGCAGTGGTCCCCCCCAGGCCGCCCGGATCTCACGAGTAAATCGAAAGTTGGATCTACATTGGGTCTCACCTGAATCGCCCCATCTATCCTCTTGTTTCTGTTGAATGAATTTCTGAAATTATTTTCTCCTCTACCACAGCCTCGTCCGCCGCTTTCTCCATGGCCACATCCTCGACTTCGAGCTCTATGACTTTGCTTTTGCCTTCTTTCTTTCTCCTTGAAGAAAAGTTTTGTTTGAAGCATTTGCTCCAACGACTCTTGCATTTTCCTGTTAAGTTATTCTTCATGAGCTAGCAACGACCCCATGAGTGCGAAAATTGCCAATGTATCTAAATCTTTAGACTCTTCAATGGCTACAACAATGTAATCAAACTTTTTGTCCAAGGAACGAAGGATTTTTTCTACCACATAGTTATCCTTCAAATCTTCGCCATACCTTCGCAAATTATTCACAATAACCAAGACTCTTGTGAAATAATTCGAAACTAGTTCAGAATCTTTCATTTTCAGAGTTTCAAATTCACTTCTTAAAGTTTGGAGGCAAACTCTCTTCGCCTTCTCAACTCCACCATGAAAAGTTTTGAGAATCACTCATGCTTTCCTAGAAGTGGTCGCTTTGGCAATTTTTTGCAACATATGGTCATCCAAACATTGGTGGATGAGTTAAAGAGCCTTCTGATCCTTCTTCTTGGTCGCTGCCAAGATATCCCTTTGGGCTTGCGTCAAAGCATTTACTTCTTGTGGTTGTGTAAAGCTTTTTTATACAAACTCTCACACATGTTGCATTTGAAGAATCGCCTTCATGCAGATACACCTAATTAACAACCATAATACCCATAACCTCCACTAACTCCATTATTTTCATAATCACAAAATAAACTCACAATTACTTTGCAATTCACGCTACCATGACAAAAACATAACTCTCAAAATACTAATAAAATATAACTATCAAATTAATAAAAATAAAGTTCATTCTTCCAACACAAATCAGTACTGCAAAAGGGTCAAACTATGTCTGTTCCATAGAGTCCAATCGTTCGTCACAAATTTTAAGGGTGGCAATAGAAGAAAGGATGAATAAAATCCTTTGTTGGAGGCTGTTCCCGTTGTTCATTTCAAGTGGTGCAAATGTGCTAGTGCATATCATAAATGAACGTGTTTAGGCGGATAGTGTATATGTTGACCCTTGAATTTTTTTGAAATTGACATTTTGTTCATTCTTACCCCAAATTGACAAAGCATGGAGAAAGTTTCTCTCTTCCATAGCATTCATCATTATAACAGTAATTCGTGAAGAAGGTACGTAACTCTTGCCAACTTAACTATTCCATTATGCTTAATATTGTCATGATTCATAACATTGGTCTCTGAAGTTACAAAAAGTATGTGTTAGTTGTATGAAGCAAGTCATGTTGCTCGTGTAATTACCTTGGATTTACTGAAAGTCAGGTACCAAATTTACAGTATGTACAGATTTCTCTTAGTCATGAGCTTGGTCTTTAGTCCTGATCATCTTCTGTATCAAATATTCTGTTATCTGTTCAGCAAAAAAAAAAAAAAATTCTGTTATCGACTCCTAATTCACCACTGCAGTCTGCAGAACTAGGCTGATTTACCCTAGCTAGGGCTTCTTCTCTTTCTCTGATCCGTTTTTTACTACCAGATTGGACTGTTGTGAGACATCCCACGAAATATTCATTAGGTAAATAAATGTTTTTGGAGGCATTAGAAACATAAAATCAGGAAGTTAGGTTTGCTAGGAACAAGGCAGAGATGTTGCAGGTTCCACCTCCATCTACTATTTGTACGAACTGCTAGTCAAATTAGCACTCGGCGGCTTAGAGAAGCATGCTAGTTGCAGCTAGTGATCTCACGTAATTGTGGTCTGCTTCTACTGCTGAGGAAGATCTAAACATGTATGAGTTGTTCAACTGTAATTGCTTCTCCAGAAGAAAGTTGTTTCTGACATTGCTTTTGCTTTCGGTTCAAGATGGCAAGTTGTGCTTTTTTGGAATAGACTTCCCATTGATGGTTCTTTCGATATTCTGTGATTATGGTTGAAGGTAAACAAAAAGATGTGTATTTGCTGTCCAGAATTTCGTCTTCGAATTTTGTGGGAGATGATTAGAGCTATTAGCGATGGAAGTTTATATTCTAGCGGACCGGAAAACGTAACTTCTCAAGGCTTGCGAGGTAATAGCTGTTTGAAGCAATTAATGAACGTGTTCAAATTGCTTTTGTGCAGCTATTGGTATCTTCTCTCATTTAAATTAGGTAGTGTGCATATTGGCGCACCTTGGTGTGCCGAATTAGTTGCAAAATTGGTGTCACCAACTTGTCAAAATTAGGGGAAATTAAATGATGTCTCTCTTGCACATTGATCTCGGCTGTGTTGTAGCATGTCCGTGTGTGGTTGTTAGATAATACCCAAGTAAAATATGCTTCGTACTTGGTAGATTAGAATGGGGAGATCAATTAGTTGATAAGTCTCCGGCATTTTTATGCGGACTTGTAAGTTTGTGGATAACTGAGCCATTTTTATGCCACACCTTGTGAACCATTTTAATTTTCTGAGTGAGATGATAGCATTTTCATGCAAATGATGGTGGTCGTGCATGGGCAGATCCTGGCATTTTTGGTTGATGTTTTCTGGTGTCCAATGTGTATTTTCAAGTGTAGTACCAGTGACCGTGGAACCGTGGAATGTTCATTGAAGTCGGAAGCAACTCCTCTCTCTCTCTCTCTCTCTCTCACGCTCACACACACAGACAAAAACACGACGCTGGTTTTGCATTCAGTAGGTTTTGCAATCCATGGTCCTCTCACTCCTAGAACATGGGGGTGGGCAAGGGGTTTGTTGCTGTAATAGGTTGGTTGCTGCTGCTTATTATTTCTTTGCTAGCCTTTGTGTCTCAATAAAAGGTTTTTTTATTTAGCCACAACATTTTTCAAAAATTTAAGTTTTTTTCAAAAAAATGTTCACTAATTTTTTTTCATTTTCTGCATAAATGTGTTTTTTTTTTTTTAAATTTATTGTTCTTCGCTATCATCTTTCAGATTTTGAAGGTTTGTGTCGAATTAGGGAGGAAACATTTAAAAATAAGCTTTTAAACTATGTTTTTTTCTTTTACTAGGATCGAAAAGGAAACAAAGAAACCCTTCCTGGAAAGCAAAAAGAGCAAAAAATAATCCCCCGACAATATTGAAGTACGTAAACTGTATACCAAATTAATGAAAGAGAGAGAGAAAGAGAAGGTGTTAGCCCCATAAATAAAAACTCACTGCTCAATTCAACTCTCCAATTTGGCTTGCAATATTAATTGTATTGTATTTTATCCTTATTGAAATTTGTTTCATGTTTTTTATTTTTATGTTAAATTTTTATGAATTATTATTTTATCTCGACGAGAGAAATTTAAAAAGAAAAATTATGATAAAAAATTTTGAAAAAATAATTCAAAATTGACATGTTCTTTGAATTATTTTTGTCTTTTAAAACATTTTAAAAAGTTTGGGTTACATTTTTTATTTTTAAATGATGCATTAATAATTTATAAAAAATTGACTAAAAATTAATAAAATGAATATGCAATAATTCAAAAGAAAATGTAGGTCAAATCCAGATAACTAAATTAAGCACAGTCCCAAATAAAAAAGATCTTGGTTATCAACTTGAGAAAATGAAAAGTTTACTCTAGGTAGGGGTGAAATCGGTTCGGTCCGGTCGGTTTTTCCGGCCACAATGGACCGAACCGATCGGTTCGGGGAGAATTTCGGTGGAACCGACCCCGACCGAAAAAATAATAAACCGAAGTCGATTCGGGGTTGTTCGGTCCGGTCGGTTTTTTCGGGTTTTTCGGTTTTTTCGGTTGGGCTTGAATTTGGGCTTATAATAATTTTGGGCCATAAAAAATCAATAAAAATAAAATTTTGGCCATAAAAATATAGTGTAACCCTTAAACTTTTAGGGTTAGAACGGTTCGGTCCACAACAATACTACCTTTCGGTTCGGTCAATGTCGGTTCGTTCGGTTCGGTTCGGTCTTCTACTTGGTTTCGATTCGGTCAGGCCGGAATATGAGATAACCGACCCCGAACCGAAAACCGAATATTTTTTACGAGGAGAACCGAAACCGACCGAACAGAGTGCTGGATCAACCGAGGACCGAAAATTTCAGTCGGTTTTTTCGGTTCGTCGGTTTTTTGTTTCACCCCTACTCTAGAGTTTCATTTACTTGTTGGGAAAATTGTCCAAAAAAATTATTCTCAAAAAAAGTAAAGTGAAGAAAAAAAAATTCAACTTCTTGCGTGTGATCATTTGACAAAGAAAGTCTTACAGGAAAATAAAAATTTACTTGTTTATTTGTCAAGAAAAATAAAACATAAATTTTTTTTTCTGAATTCAATGGCTAGTTGTAAATAAAATTAATTTTGAGGTTATAGTAATTAGTCATTATGTGTTTAAAATTTGTTATTTCAACAATTATGAAACTTTTTTATATAAATTATCGCTAAATTGATTTCAAACACAAAAAAAAAGGTCAAGAAGACCATTTTCTTTCTTTTTCAAGTTTCGAATATCAGATTTTTAAGTCAACTAACACTTTATGCACATTTTCTCTACCCACTACACCAACCTTAATTTTCAAGAAGTATATATAACATATATTTAACATTTTTATTCAAAAAATAGATGTTAAACATAATCCCTCTCTCTATCTTTCTCTCTACTCTAAACTTATCTCACATCTCTCTTTTCTCGCTCGTTCTCTCTCTCTCTCTCTCTCCCCCCCCCTTTCTCTACCATAAATTTTAAACTTATCTCTTCCATCTCTCTCCTTTTTTTCTTTTTTTCTCTCTCTCTCTCTCTCTCTCTCTATTTAAGCAGATCATTAATTTAAAATTATTACTCTTTCTTTCTCTTTATTTTTTTTTTCTCTCTCCCTCCCTCTCTACCCTAAACTTATCTCTCAACCTCTCTCTATCTCTTCCCCTTTCTTTGATCTCCCCACTCTCTCTCTTTCTCCATTCTCTCTCTTTGTCTCTCCCTCTCCATATCTCTCTATGCAAAATCTTAAACCCTAAATCTATCTTGCATGCATCTATTTCTTTCCCCCCTCTCTATTCTGCCCCCTTATCCCTCCCCCTCGCTCTCTCTCTCCCCCTCTTTCTCTTTATCCTAATCCTAAATCCATCTCTCATATCGCTTTTTTTCCACTCTCTCCCTTTTCTCTCTCTGATCAGATTATTAATTTAAAATTATTACCTTTTTTTCTCTATATTTTTTTATTCTCTTTCCCTCTCTTCTGTTAGTATTTACTTGCAGTTATACTAATTAAACACATGTATATAATTTATATAGATATATACACACACGCATATACATACATACATAGAGAATAAGTTTGTGTGGTATAATGAGAAAAGCTCCATGGACCAATAGTTTTTAGACCAATATTAGATTAACATCTAAACTCTTCATTCATGATTAAATTCTAATGATTAGAACCATTCAATGTGTTTAAAACATGTTTTTAAGAGCGCCCACGAGAAATTAACTTAAAATATTACAGAAAATGGTTTGATTCAAACAGTGGTTCATAAAATAATTCCTGTTAGCATTTTGAACCGCTGTTTGGATCAAACTTTTTCCGGTAATATTTTGAGTTGATTTCTGGCAGGTACCCTTAAAAACATGTTTTAAACACATTGAATAGTTCAGATCATTAAAATTTAATTAAGAATGAAGAGTTTAAATGTTGGTCTAATACTGGTCTAAAAAAGGTTAGTCCGTAGAGCCGGTCCCATATACAATATATATATAGGGGAGGGGATATGAGATAATAGGATATACTGGGAGTATGTAATATACAAGGAATATGTGTGTGTATATTTCATTACCAAATTGGTACATTTGACAATAAAATATATCTTTTCGTTAGCGACAAAATTATATTTTTTTGTCTCTAAAATATGTCATTTGGTGATAAAATTTATTTTTCGTTGCCAAATGTATCAATGTGGCGACAAACTATATTTTTTGTCTCCAATAGGTATTTTTGGTAAGAAAAATAATAATTTCTTGCCCTTGTAGGCGAGGAAATATTATTTTTGTCTCTAAATATGTCATTTGGCGACAAAATATTATCTTTCTCGACAAAAGTACCTATTTGGAGATTTGGCGAGGAAAAAAATATTTCTTCGCCAAATAACATAATTGGAGACGAAAAATATAATTTTGTCGCTAACAGAGTACATTTAGCGAGAAAAATAAATTCATTGCAATTGTTACAAAAATGTGACAATTTTTTTCCTCACCATATATACCCATTTGGTGACAAAATTAAATTCCGTGGCCATATATGATTTTTGTTGTAGTGTTTTTTCTTTATTTTGGTGTCATTTTTTTGGCGCAGTTTTTGGGCTTTTTCTTTTTGCTCTTAACATTTTCTTGCGACATATAATCTTGTGAATTTGGCCGGACGTGATTTGAGAAACAGTAAATCCAAGTGAAAAATTTTAAATGTGGGTTCCACAACTTTCTTGGTAACTGAACACCAAAGAAATTAAAAATTAACTTTTTCATTATCTTTTATCATTTCCTTGCAACTGAATGGGGCAAAGAGAAATTAAAAGTTTACTCAATTTTACAGACGAGAGGGTTCTTGGCCTCCTATTCCTATATTATGCATTCAGCGGAATTGAATTCTAAGTGTTAGTCTGTTAGAATGTATTATAAAAAATTAATCGGAAATACAGAATTAAGAATCACAGCTGGAATGGTATTTAGATTATGATTATACTTTCACTTATAAATTCTTTATGAAAATGTAATAATCCGTAATTTTAAAATAATTTAAAATTAATATTTGATATTTACTTAGAGTGTTTCACTATTTAAGTTAGGAGTTTTAAAAAAAAAATTTAAAAAAAAAATATTTCAAAAAAATAATAAAAATAACTAAAAATATATATATATATATATATTTTTTAATAGGCCGCTCGAGCGAGCTTGAGGTCGCTCGAGCGAGATGCAGAAATTTTTAAGTTTCAAATTCGAACAGTAAACTTGTTTTGGCCGCTCGAGCGAGGTAGGGTCGCTCGAGCGACCTGTTGATTTACAGAGCAGAATTCCAGCATGTTTAAAGTAATATTCGAGTACATCGGCTATGATTATATTCTGTAATTTGTTCACCAGATAGCATGAACACTTTCACATGTATCCACCTTGCTTTGATTGTGTCTTCGAATCCTCATGGGATCTCGTGAGAGTTGAGATTGATGCCTCACATGTGTAGATGTTAAATTTCAGTGCGTTGTTAGTTGTAGAGAACAACTTTAATAAAACTTGAAGATTGAAACTTGTAATTATGCCGGGTATGGCCGTCGTGCTGCCCGATGCCGGACGTCGTTCCGAAGATACTAAGGGGTAACCAGTCCCACATGTATGGTTGATGCCGGACGTCGTTCCGAAGATACTAAGGGGTAACCAGTCCCACATGTATGGTTGATGCCGGACGTCGTTCCGAAGATACTAAGGGGTAACCAGTCCCACGTGTATGGTGGATTACCGGATGTCATTCCGAGGTATGCTAAGGGGTAACCAGTCCCACATACAGCTTGCTTACCGGGTCCAAGCCCCGAGGTGTGCTAAGGGGTATACAGTCCCACGTGCATGCTCCGGCCGTCGTGCCATGTGACAGGGCGTCGTCCCACTTAAACAAGATAATGAAAGCGGAAAAAGAGCATAATTAACCGACGTGTTTATTGCTTATTTTTATTTGGTATCAGCATGTGTTGTTATTTATTGTTTATCCATATGAACTATTGTATGTTGTATGTCCTTGGGTTTGGTTTTTCGGGTAATCTGTCCTACTGAGTTTCATTACTCACCGGTGCAACTTCTTTGCCCCTGGCGTTTCATGCCAGATGTAGAAGTGCATATAGAGGAACCATTCGTGTCGGAAGAGCTGGAGACTACAGGAGGGGAGACATTCACATGGTTGCCTTATCCGTAGATGACCTTAACATTTTAGTTATCTTAAATAAATTTGTAAACCCGAAAGGGTATTTTGGTCAATTCAGTTTATAACTCGAATGTTTAATGTTGTTAGAATTTATCATTTAAGTTAATTTTCTTCCGATAAGGTATTTCGATACATAAAGTGTTTTAAATAAAAAAAAAATTTATCGTGGAAATTTAACGTGCCAAAAGTTGGGGCGTTACAACTTGGTATCAGAGCTTAGGTTTGACCACCCTGCGACCGTGGGTAGATGGGTAGCACACATTTTCGAGTTTTGTGTTTTCCTACGCTAGTTAGAGGACTGGGTTAGATTTACTATTGTGAGTTATTACGATACTACTGTAAGTCTAATATATAACTATTTTGTCCATTATCAGATGTCGAACTCCGGATCCAGCAATGTGCAAGAAGTGCATCTTTTGTTTGGGGGTAACCCCGAGGATTATGCCGAGTGGATTGAAGATCCAGTTGAGGAGTTTCCAGAGGAGGCTCTAGTAGAGGCAGTACCGGTATTTGGTCCACCTCAGCAGCCCTTTGCACCACACCATGCTGCTATTCTTGCTGGTTGGGCTGATTTGGCTAATCCGGAGCCTGCTGTAGAGGGGCAGGATGAGGAAGAAGAGATGGAGGAGGTTCTTATCCAGGTTATTCCGCCACCGGCACCAGAGCCGGAATGGGATAATCGAACTTGGGGGCGGACCCGCACACCAGTGTACCCCGCAGGAACGATGATATATGCCCGAGTACCACCCAAGATTCGTTGCAGTTTCAAAGCACTGACGGCTCCTTTCTATCTTGGCCCTATCTATATCTATGGGCGCGTGGGGCAGCAGTATCGGGTGGATGTACCCGATGGCTTCAGGTTTATATGGGGTAATCTGGTACCTATGGATTGGTGCCAGAAGGAGAAGCCAATGGACGGGCGTAGGATTGTTACTCCTCATGAAGGGGTAGATTTCACGGACATGGATACATATACTGAGATTCCGATTGAAATCTTAGAGATAGCTGCCCGCAATCAGTGGGAGCAAAATGGTATGTATTGCAGAGTCAGATGGCGCTGTTATGGAGTCGAGGAGGAGACATGGGAGAAGGAGTGGCAGATGCGGGACCATTATCCGCAATTATTTGCTTAGAGAGGAAAAGTAGGTTAGAATAAGTTTACGACGGTGAGATGATTAAGGATAGGTAGAGAACAATTATGTGTACTACTTGTTGTTTTTTTTTATCTTATGTGATCATGTATTCAACCGTTGTAAACATAAATGAATAAAAGTTTCACTCATTTTATCCTTAAAGTTTAACTTGCATAAACTCTTAACATTTATGTTAGTCATTCTATGTCACTTAAAAAAAAAAAAACGTTGTAGAGTAAGATCTATCCCTTTAAAGATCAAACTTGAAATTCACAGAATGGCTTCCCAAAATGAACTCAATGGCACGAACGGTAATAATGGCAATGGGGGTCGGGTTGTCAACGAGGTACCTGACCAGGGGAACGTCAATAACCAACCATCACCTACCAACACAACCATTTTCTCAAACATCATGCCAGGAGCGGAGCAGTTAGCACAATTGTTCCATGCATTTGTGGCTGCCCAAATGGCAACCCCACCACAGCCTCAGGGACCACCGCCACCCTCACCTCACGTACCATCGCCACCCCCACAACAGGTGCCTCCACCACCACCTCAGGCGCCCGAGCAACAACCGGCACCAAACCCACCAATAGCTCAACACCAGCCACTCATGACATACTATCAGCAAATGTCATACCATCCATACCCGCCACCACTAATGCCAAATACCTTGCCAAGAGCTCCAATGACTCGAGGCATGTTATTAGCGGATTTCGGTAGGCAACGTCCACTAGTGTTCAGTGGAGAACCCAACCCGGCAGTAGCAGAGGGCTGGCTGAAACAGATGGAAAAGCTATATGAAACAATGGAGATCATCAATGACAGTGATAAGGTTGCATTGGCTGCTCACCAAATGCGAGGGGAGGCCGATTTTTGGTGGGATGTGGTCAAGAAAACTCATGAGGTCGGAACCATGTCTTGGGGTCGATTCAAGGAGTTGTTCTTTGGAAAATATTTTCCAGCGACAATCAAGCAGGCCATGCTCCAAGAGTTCATGAACCTAAAACAGGGCAGTATGAATGTCACATAGTATGCTGCAAGGTTCGACGAGCTATCTAGGCATGCATCCATTCTTGTACCAACCGATGAAGCAAGAGCCAGACGGTTTGAGTGGGGACTAAGTCTTGCCATCCGAGGAAAAGTTATGTCCCAGGAGGGTGCCACTTATGCAAAAGTGGTGAGTAGTGCGATTACATTAGAGCGCGAGGCGTTGGATTCTCGACAGAACTGGGAACAACGAAGAAGGGCCGGTCAAGGGTCAGGTGGACCTATCAGGACTGGAGGAAACAATAGTATCCGCGGTTCTGACCGAAGTAGATCCTTCAGACCACAGCAGCAGCAATCACAAGGGTCTGGACAGGCCAGTCAGGCTAGGAATCAGACCAACAGTGGTAGTCAAGGAACTGTGAGGAATATGGTTGACGTGACTTGTTTCAACTGCAATGAAAAAGGTCACATGAGAAGGGAGTGCCCACACCCGCCGAAACAACAGAGTCAGCCAAGTAGGTTGGGAGGTAATGGGCAGAACAGATCTGGCCAGAGTCAGAATGCGGGAGGTAATCAAGTCTCTGGAGGTCGGATCTTCGCACTTCAAGGACAGGATGATGAATATGACCCAGCAGTTATACAAGGTACACTCGTATTATTCAGTACTTGTGTGCAAGCCTTATTTGATTCTGGTGCTTTGCATTCATTTGTATCTGCTGCATGTACACGAGCGTTGGGTTTAGAGACCGAGGACTTAAACACATCAATGTATGTCACGACACCCTTAGGAGGACAAGTAGCGGTTGGTAGAATATGTCGAACTTGTGATATAGAGGTATCAGGTCTTCGGTTGACTTGTGACTTACGGGTCATTGAGTTGGTTGACTTTGACGTCATCCTAGGCATGGATTGGTTATCGGCTCATAGAGCTATAATTGATTGTCATCGGAAGACTGTAACTGCCTATTCAACTAGTGGAACATGCTTCAAATTTAAGGGGGATAGACAGGACCCAGTTTCGATGGCGCAATCCAGGTGGTATGATCCGTTGACTAGTTGGTTAGCAAGTCTGAAGTTGAACGACGTAGACCGCAAAAGTTTAAGTTTACCAAAGGTTGTTTGCGAGTTTGCCGACGTGTTTCCAGAAGAAATACCGGGATTACCACCGAAACGAGAGTTGGATTTCTCAATTGAGCTGCAACCAGGAACAGCCCCGATATCGATGGCACCGTATCGCATGGCACCAGCTGAGTTGCAGGAGTTGAAGACGCAACTACAAGAGCTGCTGGAGAAAGGCTATATTCGTCCTAGTGTATCGCCGTGGGGAGCACCGGCGTTATTTGTGAAGAAAAAAGAGGGAACACTACGCATGTGTATAGATTATCGTCGACTTAATCAAGTCACGATAAAGAACAAATACCCTTTACCTAGAATAGATGATTTGTTTGATCAACTGAGAGGAGCCACTTGTTTCTCAAAGATTGACTTAAGATCTGGGTATCATCAACTACGAATCAAGGAGGAGGATGTACCAAAGACGGCGTTCCGGACTCGTTACGGTCACTATGAGTTTGTGGTGATGCCGTTCGGATTGACCAACGCACCAGCTGTATTTATGTGCTTGATGAATCAAGTTTTTGCGCCGTATTTGGATAGATTTGTTGTTGTTTTCATTGATAACATACTAATTTATTCCTCTTCGGAGCAAAAACATGAGGACCATTTAAGAATTACATTACAAGTGCTAAGGAAGAATCAGCTTTACGGAAAGGCCAGTAAGTGCGAGTTCTGGCTTAAAGAGGTAAAGTTTTTGGGACATGTCATCTCCGGGAAGGGTATATCGGTGGATGACAGTAAGGTGCAGGCGGTGATGGATTGGAAGCAACCCATATCGGTCTTCGAGGTTAGAAGTTTCTTGGGATTGGCTGGATATTACAGAAGGTTTATTCAGGACTTCTCCGCAATTGCAAAACCAATGACTCGCCTTACACAGAAATGAGCTAAATTTGAATGGAATGAGGCATGCGAGAAGGCATTTCAAGAACTCAAGAAGAGGTTGACCAGCGCACCGATATTGATCATACCTGAAAGGGGCGTGGGCTATACCGTATACTGTGATGCATCCAAGGAGGGGTTAGGATGTGTACTTATGCAGAATGGAAGGGTCATAGCTTACGAATCAAGGCATCTGAAAATTCACGAAAAGAATTACCCAACGCATGACTTGGAACTAGCGGCGGTAGTATTCGCACTAAAGTCATGGCGTCACTACCTATATGGAGAAGAGTTCGAGGTATTCACTGATCACAAGAGTCTCAAGTACTTGTTCACACAAAAGGACTTGAATATGAGACAAAGAAGGTGGTTAGAGTATCTTGAAGACTTCAAATTCACCTTGTCATATCATCCGGGCAAGGCCAATGTGGTGGCTGACGTATTGAGCAGGAAGTCAAGAGCAATGGTGGCAAATTTGGCAATCCAAGAATGGAAAATGATGGAGTCAGTAAGTGGATTCGTTCTTCAGCCGACAGAGAGTTCGGACGGGGCTAGCTTAAATGCCTTGGTTGCAACACCAGAGTTGCATAGAGAGATATTACTCGTACAAGATTTTGACCAGGAGGTGGCATTTATCAGGCACCGAATAGCTACGGGAGAAGTTACAACAGGTTGGGAGATTGGTGCTGACGGGGGTTTGAGATACCGGTCACGGCTGTTTGTACCAAATGTTGGTACATTAAGAGAGTCAATGTTGAAGGTGTTCCATCAATCTAGTTTCGCTATTCATCCAGGAGGTAACAAGATGTATAAGGATCTTCGGAGACAGTATTGGTGGAGTGGGATGAAGAAAGATGTCGCCAAATTTGTCTCGACATGTTTAACGTGTCAACAAGTTAAAGCAGAACATCAAAAACCTGGCTGGACGCTTCAACCGTTACCGATTCCGGGTTGGAAGTGGAAACATATCACAATGGATTTTGTGACAGGACTACCAAGATCAGTACAAGGGCACAACGCTATTTGGGTCATTGTGGACAGATTAACTAAGTCGGCACATTTCTTGCCGGTCAGGATGACAGACACCATGGAGTCTTATAGTCGACTCTACATCCGAGAGATAATCCGATTACACGGTGTGCCAATCACGATAGTGTCAGATCGAGATCCTCGTTTTACCTCGATATTTTGGCAAAGCTTGCAGAAGGTTTTGGGGACGAATGTGCACTTGAGCACGGCCTTCCATCCCCAAACTGACGGTGTGAAACCCCGATCCTTTTAATCAATTCAATTATTTTGAAAATTTAAAATTTTAAGTTTATAATTATTAATTTTATGGAGTTTAAAAAAAAAAAAAGATTCTTTGGCCTAAATTCAAATATTAAAGAAAATATCGGTCATGTGATGATGTTCTTAATTTAACCGACGAGGGACACAAGAATTATGTCCGATCACTCGAGAATACCGAATTTACAGTGTTTTCGATCACGTTGATACAAAAATTTATATACATTAATTTTACGAGGTTTGTTCGCGATCGAAATTGAACAGATTTTGTACCGAACAGTCGAGTCGGGACCGGGTAAGCCCCACCTATTTTCTCATGGCTAGGAGTTGTAGGCCATCATTTTTCTTAAGCTTACTTATATTATACACTAGGATTTTTAATCATGCATTTAAAAACCAAAAAAAAATTAGCACATGCATATTTGGAGAAGGCCAATGGAAACACATGCATTAGGAGACTTGGAGTGAGAGACTTGCTCCTCCATTATTCTTACACGGCAGAACACACTAAGCACACTAAGCACATGCAACCCTTTTGGTCTATAAATACACACACCTCACTAGCACACTCACACTTTGCATATTTGGGGTTCCTAGCAATTTAGAGAGAGAGAGAGAGAGAAGGAGTGGAGCCAAACTAGCAAGGGTGAGTTAGAGAAGGCTCGGGTTAGACTCGGGTCAGTCTCGGGACGTGCTCGGGACGCTCGAATCCGGAGCAAAACGCGACCGGAGGTACCGACTTTCTTTCATTCTCTTTACGCACCTTGTGTTTAAATGCGTTTCGTTTTTTTCTCATTACGTTTCGGGTCGAGATTTTTGATGATATTTGTAGCTAAGACACCATACTACTCATGCATGTTCAAAACCGGGGTCATTATGTTGACAAATACGACGTTTTTGCCGTTTGAACGGAAAAAAGTACACTGTCCAGTTTTACCGGTAGTAAGCCTTACTAAATCACTTGGAGTTTTTATTCTACAAATTTTCTACGAAAAGTACTTATTGGGGGTTGTAGACGACACATTTTAGCACGCATGCATGTTGGACCCGAGGCTTGGAGGGCTCGGGAATGGGAGTAACGGGCTGTTGAACGCAGCAACTGTTTGGTGCAATTTCTGGCAGATTGCACTGCCCAGTTTTGGACAGTGCATTTCGTCTTTCTCGTTTCGTTTCGTGTCAAGATTTTTGATAAAAGTTGTAGCTAAGACACCATACTACTTGTGCATGTTCAAACCCGGGGTGATTATGTTGAAAAAAACGGAGTTTTGGCCATCCGAACGACAAAATGTACACTGCCAGATTTTACCGGTAACATACCTTGCTAAATCACTCGGAGTTTTTATTTTACAACTTTTCTACGAAAAATACTTATTGGGGGTTGTAGACGACACATTTTAGCACGCATACGTGTTGGACCCGGGGCTCGGAAGACTCGGGAATGGGAGAAACTCGCTGTCAAACACAGCTGATTTTCAGCTGTTGAAACTCAGCTTCTGGACAGTTTACACTGTCCAGTTTTGGGCAGTCCGGGCAGCCCCTATTCGGGCAGCCCATGGTTCGGGCAGCCCCTGCTCGGGCAGTCCTTGTTCGGGTTAGTTTGACACAACTTAGTAGAATTGGTTCGGGTTGATCTCGTACGAGCATTATTTGAGTTTCGAGACGAAAAATATTGTTTTTACCGGTAACTTTCGTTTGAACCAAAATATTTTTAGACCCAACCCGAGACTAAGTGGTTGACCGAAACTCGTCACTTAACCCATAAAAACAGTACCTTAGCCGAACACTTAGAAAAAAATTAAACCACGTGACCCTTGGACACATCGAACGCCGTTTTTGACACGAGTCTAATAAACCATCGGAATATGCAATGTTTTTTATAAAAAAATAAATAAATTAATTAATTAGATTACGATCATGCTAAATCCTATGACCCTTATGCTAGATCCCGGAGTCGGTGACGCGTAGGGCAATACGAGAGTTTTCGGGCGAACGACTATCGAGGTGAGTTTTGTTATGCCTTGTTTACCGATTTTAGAAAAAAAGTGTACATATTTATCTTTTTGACAAAAATTCATGTATTTAGTATCCATGTTATTCATATTGAAATCAATTAAACGAATATTGAGATATTTATCGAAATCATGAAAATTGCTCGAATTATGAAAATTGGCATAAATGAGAAGTTGGCAAATTTGACATGTTTGGTAGAAATGTGGTTGATAAATAATATTTCCATGCTATTCGGATTTACTTTTATAGATTATCGAGAAAATTATCGATTAAATGTTCATACGGTGTCCCGACCGCCAGGGGATAAGAAATATGGCGAGGTGAATGAAATAAGGTGAAAGGATCGACGACCGATAGATCCGCCGGATGACGTCATGCCGATTTTATATCTGATAGGGTAGCTCCCTATATTCGGTGACCGTTGAACAAAATAACTGAATATTATTCTAAATGGAATTTGTTCCTAGAAGTGAAAATTCACTTGGAATCTGAAATGAGAAGTTTGACTTCAGAAAAAGAATTACGATTCTTTATAAATGTGATGGATCACTTGGCATAATTGTGAACTATAAATTATTTTAAATTGCACGTATACGAGAAAAGTCATTTTCTGCCTGAAATTCGATAAGCATTGTTATAACGAAATTCACACTAGCCTAGTGCTTAAGAGTTGTTGTTGATTACAACTACAGGTGCTCCTGAAGTCGAGGACGCTGCGTGATTTTGTGTATCTTCGCCAAGTTATTAGATTTTCATGTTGTTAGTAATGTTCTCTTTATTTCAGACTTATGTCTTTGTACTTTTGATACCTGGCCGAGCCGCCTGTGGCCGAGCCAAGGATTCTACTATGGATGATGTAATAGTTAATTTATCACTAGCACTTCGGAAGTATTTTTAATGTTATTCCGCATTTTTTTTATATCGCACTCTGATATTATGAAAATCCCTAAACCAGTTTTATAATTTGAGGCCTTGATGGATTAAACCCCATCGGCCGGTCGCGACCATGTGTTTTTGAGACGGGTCGTGACAAGGGTGGTATCAGAGCATGGTTTTCGGATTTTAAAATAAAACCCCGGTGCTATGAGATTTGAGACACGATGATCACACACTTGGATGTAATAGTTACTTGGCTATGTGTTATTACCTACGTAACTTGTATAAATAAGTAACGATTACGCGTAGGCCAGTACTAACAAGACTATATCTTGTGTACTGTCGGATGAAAGGAGTGAAGTGATCCTTTTGCCCTCTATTTGCTTTGCATCTTTACTTCAGATGGTGAGGACGCGGACGAATGGAAATGCCAGCGGGAGTGAAAGCGGGAATGGAGGCAACGAAATGGCAGAAATGAGGGCCATGATGCAGACACTCATTGGGGCTATGCAAGCCCAGCAACAGGCGTTTGAACGTCAAGCACAACAAGCCGCACCTCAACAGCAGTCAGTGCCACACCCCAGTCCACAAGTACCAACAGGAGCAGAAAATAACAACCAGCAAGACCCACCTATCGGTGTCCCTACGGCAGATCTCCCGCTCACTCACGAATTTCTAAAACTGAAACCGCCAACATATAATGGAGGCATGGATGCAGTGCGAGCAAACGAATGGCTAGCTGAATTGGAGAAGAACTTTCGACTAATTGGGTGCACAGAAGTGCAAAAGGTGGAAATTGGAGCGTACCTACTGACAGGAGAAGCTAACCGATGGTGGAACCTGAAGAGAGTTGGGGAGCCAAGGATGGTTTGGACCAGATTCGTGGAGATCTTCAAAGAGAAGTATATGCCCAGAGCGATGCAGCATGCTAAGTGTGCAGAATTCGAACAACTTCGGCAAAGAGGACCTATGACCGTTGCGGACTATGAAGCAGAATTCACCAATCTTGCAAAGTACGCCCCACATCTGGTGGGAACAGAGGACATGAAGGCTCGAAGATTCGAAGAAGGGCTGAGACACGACATCAAGAAGGTGGTGCGACCTCTACAACTGCCCACATATGCTGAGGTGTTGGATCGAGCAATTTTGGTTGAACAAGATGCTGACGAGTTCAGGAAATACCACGAGAATCGAAAGCGGAAGAACTCTGGAGTTGGAGGATCGGGAAATCGCAACCAGAAAAGACAGAACAACAGAAACAATGAAAATCGAGGACAAAGGCCACCATGTAACACCTGCGGAAAACTTCACGGAGGAGAATGCTGGAGGAAGGTAGAGGCCGGAAAATGTTTCGGATGCGGACAAGTTGGACACATTCGAAAGAATTGCCCAAATGTTAGGACAGGGGCTAACACTGTTCCAATCGGAGGTCAGGGTGGCAAAGTGCAGAGAAATAATGACAGACAGGTAGCTAGACCTGGGGAAAATAGGAACAACAACATCAATCAAGGGAATCGCAACAACAACGGGCAGCGACACGGTCGAGCTTTCGCCATCGTTCCAGGGGACCAAGCCAACAATGAAAACGTGGTCGCAGGTAACATTATGATCGATTCTCTACCAGCATATGCACTTTTTGACTCTGGTTCTTCGCATACATTTGTGTCCAAGTCTTTTGCCATTAAGATGAATAGGGAGGCCGAACCTTTGGGTTATGACTTACTGATTTCCCAACCTATGAGTAAGGGCACGGTTTGCTCTACTAAGTATAGAGACTGTAATGTTTACATTGACGGCCTGTGCATGATCACTGATCTGATTCCGTTGGATATGAAGCATTTCGATATCATTTTTGGCATGGATTGGTTATCCAAATTTGGGGCAACGATTGACTGTGCTAATAAGCGTGTTGTATTTAAGAAACTCGATGGAGAGGAGATTAAATTTTCGGGTGAGAGAGTGATTACACCCCTGTGTTTCGTGTCTATGACTCGAGCCCGACGACTTTTGCAGAAGGGTTGTCGAGGATACCTATGTAGTATTTTGCCGACTTCGTCGGAGGGCACTTCGGTTGCCAACATTCCTATTGTATGTGATTTTCCTAATATTTTTCCTAATGAATTGCCCGGGATACCGACTGAACGGGTAATAAGTTTCTCTGTTGATATCGTTCCCGGAACACAGCCGATATCCAAAGCGCCATATAGAATGGCCCCAGCTGAACTAAAAGAATTAAAGATACAACTGGATGATTTACTCGACAAAGGCTTCATTCGACCCAGTTCGTCGCCTTGGGGAGCGCCAGTTTTATTCGTTAAAAAGAAGGATGGAACGATGCGTCTATGTATTGATTACCGAGAGCTGAACAAGGTCACCATCAAAAACCGTTATCCACTTCCGAGAATTGACGATCTATTCGACCAGTTGCAAGGAGCCACGGTGTTTTCAAAGATTGACTTACGATCAGGATATCACCAGCTTAGAGTCAAGCCTGAAGATGTAGAAAAGTTAGCCTTTCGAACTCGTTATGGGCATTACGAGTTCTTGGTAATGCCATTCGGAGTGACCAATGCACCGGCAGCCTTCATGGACATGATGAATCGAGTATTCAAGCAGTACCTTGATGATTTCGTTATCGTTTTTATTGACGACATTCTCATTTATTCCAAGAATGAAGAGCAGCACGCTAAGCACCTGCAAACCATACTACAGAAGCTGAGGGAGGAGAAGTTGTATGCCAAGCTCAAGAAGTGTGAGTTTTGGCTAAGAAGTGTGAACTTTTTAGGACACATTATCAACGGCAACGGAATTTCGGTAGATGCTCAGAAAATCGAAGCGATTGTAGATTGGCCAAGGCCTACGACCGTCACAGAAGTTCGAAGTTTCTTGGGACTCGCAGGGTACTATCGAAGGTTCGTCCAAGATTTCTCAAAGATTGCTACGCCTATGACCGAATTGACTCGCAAGGGGGAACCATTTGTCTGGACCGACAAACGAGAGGAATGCTTCCAAGAACTTAAGAAGAGGCTTACGTCAGCACCAATTCTCACGCTACCAGAAGGCACTGAAGGTTTCGCGATCTACAGCGATGCATCTTATCAAGGACTTGGGTGTGTCCTTATGCAACATGGCAAGGTTATCGCATATGCTTCCCGCCAGCTGAAGACTCACGAGAAAAACTACCCAACGCACGACTTAGAACTGGCAGCAGTGATTTTTGCCCTGAAAATCTGGCGCCACTAACTTTATGGAGTCACTTGCGACGTTTTCACTGACCATAAGAGCCTGAAGTATATTTTCACGCAGAAGGAGTTGAACCTACGGCAGCGACGATGGCTTGAGTTGATGAAGGACTATGATATCAACATTCAGTATCACCCAGGGAAGGCTAATGTTGTCGCAGATGCCTTGAGCAGAAAGGCACAAGGGATACTGAATCGACTATTCACTTATAAGAAGGAGTCAATAGAAGTGATCGAGGGATTCTGTGCAGCAATCACAGCCGAACCAGCAATTTTGGAAGAGATTAAGCTCAAACAAATGGAGGACCCGAAGCTCAAGAAGATCCACGATCAGATGGCCACCAATCCAAACTCTGACTTCACCATGATCGAGGGTCGATTATGTTTTCGAAATCGCATTTGTATACCCAACGAGCCAGAAATCAAGAGGCGAATTATGGACGAGGGGCATCGGACGAAGTTTTCAGTACACCCAGGAATAATGAAGATGTACCAAGACATGAAGCGGTCATACTGGTGGATGGGAATGAAACGCGACATCATGAAATACGTGGAGAGATGCTTGCAATGTCAAAAGATCAAAGCCGTACGCCAGAAGCCAGCAGGACTACTTCACCCACTACCTATACCAAAGTGGAAATGGGAAGACATAGCTATAGACTACGTGATTGGTTTTCCACGGACAGCCAAGGGGAACAACTCAATATGGGTAATAGTCGACCGCTTGACAAAATCCGCGCACTTTATTCCGATTAAGAACACCTATTCAATGGACCAGATGGCTAGCACGTACATTCGGGAAATCATTCGACTGCATGGGACGCCAGTGACGATCACTTCAGACAGAGACCCAAGATTTGTCTCTCGTTTTTGGCAATCTTTACAGAAAGCGATGGGCACAAGGTTGAACCTTAGCACAGCCTTTCATCCACAAACCGATGGGCAGTCCGAACGAACAATTCAGACATTGGAAGATTTACTCAGAGCTTGTGCCATGGAATTCCAAGGCAACTGGGAAGAGCACCTATCTCTTGCAGAATTCACCTACAACAATAGTTACCAGGCCAGCATTGGCATGGCACCGTTTGAAGCATTATACGGCAGGAAGTGCAGATCCCCATCATGCTGGACAAAAGTTGGAAAAGCGGAGCTGACAGGACCAGAAATAGTGCAAGAGACGACTGAAAAGATTAGTCTAATTCAAGATCGACTAAAGGCTGCTCAAGATCGACAAAAGAGTTTTGCAGATGCTAACCGCCGAGAGTTAGAATTTCAAGAAGGAGACTGGGTCTTCCTCAAAGTCTCTCCGATGAAGGGAATTGTCAGATTTGGGAAGCGAGGGAAGCTGAATCCACGATATATTGGGCCATTCGAGATCATCGAAAAGGTAGGACCAGTAGCCTATCGACTCGCGTTGACCTCGGAATTGAGTAATGTACACGACGTCTTTCATGTTTCGATGCTGAGAAGATACATATCCGACCCGACTCATATTTTAGAGCGACCGCCAATTCAACTTAAGGAAAATATGCGCTATGAAGAACAACCCGTACGACTTCTGGATACCCGAGTCAAGCAACTAAGGAACAAAAGGGTGCCGCTGGTCAAAGTCTGGTGGGAGAATCAAACCACAGCAGAAGCCACGTGGGAGTTGGAAAGCGATATGAGACGGAAGTACCCGCACCTCTTCGACTCAGGTTTAATGACATTCTTTATGATATTATATTTGAATTTTAGTCTTTAGAGTAATTAGACCTACCATTCAGACCTGAGAGCAACGACAGTTTGGGGACCAAACTTCCCAAGGTGGGGAGAATGTGAAACCCCGATCCTTTTAATCAATTCAATTATTTTGAAAATTTAAAATTTTAAGTTTATAATTATTAATTTTATGGAGTTTAAAAAAAAAAAAAAGATTCTTTGGCCTAAATTCAAATATTAAAGAAAATATCGGTCATGTGATGATGTTCTTAATTTAACCGACGAGGGACACAAGAATTATGTCCGATCACTCGAGAATACCGAATTTACAGTGTTCTCGATCACGTTGATACAAAAATTTATATACATTAATTTTACGAGGTTTGTTCGCGATCGAAATTGAACAGATTTTGTACCGAACAGTCGAGTCGGGACCGGGTAAGCCCCACCTATTTTCTCATGGCTAGGAGTTGTAGGCCATCATTTTTCTTAAGCTTACTTATATTATACACTAGGATTTTTAATCATGCATTTAAAAACCAAAAAAAAATTAGCACATGCATATTTGGAGAAGGCCAATGGAAACACATGCATTAGGAGACTTGGAGTGAGAGACTTGCTCCTCCATTATTCTTACACGGCAGAACACACTAAGCACACTAAGCACATGCAACCCTTTTGGTCTATAAATACACACACCTCACTAGCACACTCACACTTTGCATATTTGGGGTTCCTAGCAATTTAGAGAGAGAGAGAGAGAAGGAGTGGAGCCAAACTAGCAAGGGTGAGTTAGAGAAGGCTCGGGTTAGACTCGGGTCAGTCTCGGGACGTGCTCGGGACGCTCGAATCCGGAGCAAAACGCGACCGGAGGTACCGACTTTCTTTCATTCTCTTTACGCACCTTGTGTTTAAATGCGTTTCGTTTTTTTCTCATTACGTTTCGGGTCGAGATTTTTGATGATATTTGTAGCTAAGACACCATACTACTCATGCATGTTCAAAACCGGGGTCATTATGTTGACAAATACGACGTTTTTGCCGTTTGAACGGAAAAAAGTACACTGTCCAGTTTTACCGGTAGTAAGCCTTACTAAATCACTTGGAGTTTTTATTCTACAAATTTTCTACGAAAAGTACTTATTGGGGGTTGTAGACGACACATTTTAGCACGCATGCATGTTGGATCCGAGGCTTGGAGGGCTCGGGAATGGGAGTAACGGGCTGTTGAACGCAGCAACTGTTTGGTGCAATTTCTGGCAGATTGCACTGCCCAGTTTTGGACAGTGCATTTCGTCTTTCTCGTTTCGTTTCGTGTCAAGATTTTTGATAAAAGTTGTAGCTAAGACACCATACTACTTGTGCATGTTCAAACCCGGGGTGATTATGTTGAAAAAAACGGAGTTTTGGCCATCCGAACGACAAAATGTACACTGCCAGATTTTACCGGTAACATACCTTGCTAAATCACTCGGAGTTTTTATTTTACAACTTTTCTACGAAAAATACTTATTGGGGGTTGTAGACGACACATTTTAGCACGCATACGTGTTGGACCCGGGGCTCGGAAGGCTCGGGAATGGGAGAAACTCGCTGTCAAACACAGCTGATTTTCAGCTGTTGAAACTCAGCTTCTGGACAGTTTACACTGTCCAGTTTTGGGCAGTCCGGGCAGCCCCTATTCGGGCAGCCCATGGTTCGGGCAGCCCCTGCTCGGGCAGTCCTTGTTCGGGTTAGTTTGACACAACTTAGTAGAATTGGTTCGGGTTGATCTCGTACGAGCATTATTTGAGTTTCGAGACGAAAAATATTGTTTTTACCGGTAACTTTCGTTTGAACCAAAATATTTTTAGACCCAACCCGAGACTAAGTGGTTGACCGAAACTCGTCACTTAACCCATAAAAACAGTACCTTAGCCGAACACTTAGAAAAAAATTAAACCACGTGACCCTTGGACACATCGAACGCCGTTTTTTACACGAGTCTAATAAACCATCGGAATATGCAATGTTTTTTATAAAAAAATAAATAAATTAATTAATTAGATTACGATCATGCTAAATCCTATGACCCTTATGCTAGATCCCGGAGTCGGTGACGCGTAGGGCAATACGAGAGTTTTCGGGCGAACGACTATCGAGGTGAGTTTTGTTATGCCTTGTTTACCGATTTTAGGAAAAAAGTGTACATATTTATCTTTTTGACAAAAATTCATGTATTTAGTATCCATGTTATTCATATTGAAATCAATTAAACGAATATTGAGATATTTATCGAAATCATGAAAATTGCTCGAATTATGAAAATTGGCATAAATGAGAAGTTGGCAAATTTGACATGTTTGGTAGAAATGTGGTTGATAAATAATATTTCCATGCTATTCGGATTTACTTTTATAGATTATCGAGAAAATTATCGATTAAATGTTCATACGGTGTCCCGACCGCCAGGGGATAAGAAATATGGCGAGGTGAATGAAATAAGGTGAAAGGATCGACGACCGATAGATCCGCCGGATGACGTCATGCCGATTTTATATCTGATAGGGTAGCTCCCTATATTCGGTGACCGTTGAACAAAATAACTGAATATTATTCTAAATGGAATTTGTTCCTAGAAGTGAAAATTCACTTGGAATCTGAAATGAGAAGTTTGACTTCAGAAAAAGAATTACGATTCTTTATAAATGTGATGGATCACTTGGCATAATTGTGAACTATAAATTATTTTAAATTGCACGTATACGAGAAAAGTCATTTTCTGCCTGAAATTCGATAAGCATTGTTATAACGAAATTCACACTAGCCTAGTGCTTAAGAGTTGTTGTTGATTACAACTACAGGTGCTCTTGAAGTCGAGGACGCTGCGTGATTTTGTGTATCTTCGCCAAGTTATTAGATTTTCATGTTGTTAGTAATGTTCTCTTTATTTCAGACTTATGTCTTTGTACTTTTGATACCTGGCCGAGCCGCCTGTGGCCGAGCCAAGGATTCTACTATGGATGATGTAATAGTTAATTTATCACTAGCACTTCGGGAGTATTTTTAATGTTATTCCGCATTTTTTTTATATCGCACTCTGATATTATGAAAATCCCTAAACCAGTTTTATAATTTGAGGCCTTGATGGATTAAACCCCATCGGCCGGTCGCGACCATGTGTTTTTGAGACGGGTCGTGACAGACGGTCAGTCAGAGCGCACAATTCAGACATTGGAAGATATGCTGAGAGCCTGTATGCTAGATTTTCAAGGCCACTGGGAACGACATTTGCCGCTGGTAGAATTTGCATACAACAATAGTTATCAGGCAAGCATACAGATGGCGCCATATGAGGCCCTATATGGTCGACCTTGTCGCTCCCCAATATGCTGGACTGAGGTCGGAGAGACAAGTTTCTTGGGACCAGAGTTGGTTCAAGAAACTACTGAGAAGGTTAAAGTCATTAAGCAAAGATTATTGACGGCGCAAAGTAGACAGAAGAGCTACGCCGATAAGAGAACACGGCCATTGACGTTCGAAGTGGGCGATCATGTCTTTCTAAAGATCAAACCAAGAAGAGGCATTACTCGGTTTGGTAAAAAGGGAAAGCTAATGCCACGATACATTGGGCCGTTTGAGGTTTTGGAAAGAATAGGAGAAGTTGCTTATCGTTTGGCATTACCGCCACAGATTGATCGGGTGCACAACGTCTTTCATGTGTCAATGCTGAAGAAGTACATGGCGATTCCAACGCACATCATTAAATGGGAAGACGTCACTTTAGATGAAGACACAACTTATGAAGAGAAACCAGTTCGGATTTTAGATCACGGTGAAAAGCGTCTAAGGGGTAAGACCATTAAATTGGTCAAAGTGCTTTGGCGTCACCGGAATATAGAAGAGTCTACTTGGGAACAAGAAAATGTTATGAGAGCCAATCACCCTGAACTTTTTGCTTAACTATCCTGTGTAATTTCGAGGACGAAATTTTTTTTAAGGGGGATAGATTGTAATAATCCGTAATTTTAAAATAATTTAAAATTAATATTTGATATTTACTTAGAGTGTTTCACTATTTAAGTTAGGAGTTTTAAAAAAAAAATTAAAAATATATATATTTAAAAAAATAATAAAAATAATTTTAAAAAAAAATTATTTTAATAGGTCGCTCGAGCGAGCTATAGACCGCTCGAGCGAGCTATCATTTCCAGCAACCTCGAAAATGGCATCTTTTGGGATTTCTGCGTATTCATGGTTATTGAATGAGATTATTCCGAATCATTAACGAATAAACATCGAATTCCTTCGTTTTAATGGTAAATAAACGGATTTGAATCAGAGTTGATGACGAATTAGTAGGGGTTTTTATGGAATTCAATTTGGGGGTTTCATAGTATTGAATTGGGGATTAATTTGAACATTAAGAGGGGTTTTTCTCTCGAATCTATAAATAAGACGTCTAATCTTTGGGTTTTAGACATACAATCGAAATCCAGAAGGTTAGAGAGAGTATTGTGAGGTGTTGGGAGAGAATTTTAGAAGAATTGTGAAGGTGTTCTTGAAGAGAGAGAAAGTGGGGTCGAAGCTTTCTCGCCAAAATTCGTTCTACTCATCACGGTTTTCATCAAATTGAGATAGGATTGCTTACCTACCAACCTTAGGATGTTCAATTTTGTGGTTATTGCATGATTTTAGGATCTGTTAGTTGTTCTATTGAATTTTTTAGGGTTTTATTCGTATGAAAGGTTCAGTTTCTGTAAATTCCAGAATCTGGGGAAGACGATGGCTCGCTCGAGCGAGCTTTGGACCGCTCGAGCGAGGTTGTTGTGAAAATTTTGAAATTTCGTAAAAAAAAAGAAATATTTTTTTTTAATAGGCCGCTCGAGCGAGCTGCAGAAATTTTTAAGTTTCAAATTCGGACAGTAAACTTGTTTTGGCCGCTCGAGTGAGGTAGGGTCGCTCGAGCGACCTGTTGATTTACAGAGCAGAATTCCAGCATGTTTAAAGTAATATTCGAGTACATCGGCTATGATTATATTCTGTAATTTGTTCACCAGATAGCATGAACACTTTCACATGTATCCACCTTGCTTTGATTGTGTCTTCGAATTCTCATGGGATCTCGTGAGAGTTGAGATTGATGCCTCACATGTGTAGATGTTAAATTTCAGTGCGTTGTTAGTTGTAGAGAACAACTTTAATAAAACTTGAAGATTGAAACTTGTAATTATGCCGGGTATGGCCGTCGTGCTGCCCGATGCCGGACGTCGTTCCGAAGATACTAAGGGGTAACCAGTCCCACATGTATGGTTGATGCCGGACGTCGTTCCGAAGATACTAAGGGGTAACCAGTCCCACGTGTATGGTGGATTACCGGATGTCATTCCGAGGTATGCTAAGGGGTAACCAGTCCCACATGCAGCTTGCTTACCGGGTTCAAGCCCCGAGGTGTGCTAAGGGGATACAGTCCCACGTGCATGCTCCGGCCGTCGTGCCATGTGACAGGGCGTCGTCCCACTTAAACAAGATAATGAAAGCGAAAAAGAGCATAATTAACCGACGTGTTTACTGCTTATTTTTATTTGGTATCAGCATGTGTTGTTATTTATTGTTTATCCATATGAACTATTGTATGTTGTATGTCCTTGGGTTTGGTTTTTCGGGTAATCTGTCCTACTGAGTTTCATTACTCATCGGTGCAACTTCTTTGCCCCTGGCGTTTCATGCCAGATGTAGAAGTGCATATAGAGGAACCATTCGTGTCGGAAGAGCTGGAGACTACAGGAAGGGAGACATTCACATGGTTGCCTTATCCGTAGATGACCTTAACATTTTAGTTATCTTAAATAAATTTGTAAACCCGAAAGGGTATTTTGGTCAATTCAGTTTATAACTCGAATGTTTAATGTTGTTAGAATTTATCATTTAAGTTAATTTTCTTCCGATAAGGTATTTCGATACATAAAGTGTTTTAAATAAAAAAAATTTATCGTGGAAATTTAACGTGCCAAAAGTTGGGGCGTTACAGAAAAAATTATTATGCACATATTATTTAAATACTTTTATAAATTTTCATTGCAATCTAAGAATTTATAATTTACGATTCGAATTTGAAATTTAATTGACTCTACAATTGTTGTACACAGCTCTCAAGCTCTCCCACCTTTTATTTTCGTTGGATTATATAATTTTTTACTGATATTGCTTTTTAGAGTTACTCTTGTGCCGATCATTCTGTTCAAAAAGTATGAACTTGTAATGAATTTTATTATATTATCCTTAGTCAAGAGAGGGCCATAAATAAAACAATCGGTTTATTTAGCTTTGTTTTTGAAAAGTCATGTGCGGTTAACTGCTGATTGATTTATTGTTATTAAATTTTATTTCAATAGATTATTTGAATTTATACGAGATAAATAAATAATGAACGCAATAAAAGCATAATACACAGATATACATGAAAAACTTCAAGTAGGAAAAAAAATTACAAGAGAAAATTAGAATATATTGAAATTGCAAAACAGTAGAGTTTCTCACAATCAAATCTAAATTATTCTATATTGATTTAGAGTCTCTTTGCCGACTCATCGTAAATTGCTCGCTCTGATAAATGCTCCTCCAAGATTCGACTCCTTGAACCTTAAAATCTGTCGCAGGACTCCTCCTTAGATTTTCCTTCAAGATTGGTTCTGAACTCCTTCAAAAAGCTTCACAAGATTGATAAGTTAAAGAACTTGATTCTTGAGATACACTTAATCAAGAAGATAAATATTAATACATAAATGCTCTCAAGATATTATCCACACTCAATATTCTGTACCTTCAAGAATTTTCTCTCCAAAATAGCTCTCGGTGAATTGATGTAACTTCTGAACACACGTTCTTTACTTATAGATATTTTTTAAACTTTGACAACCGCTCGAGTGCAAAAAATAAGGCGGTTGGAATTCAAAGTCGAGGAGCTCGCTTGAGTCACCTAATTAAATTCTATTTTTTTTTTCATCTTCGATTCCGATTTGAAAACTTCCAAAACCTCTCCACAAAATTCTAAGGCCTAATCTGTCACGTCCTCAATTTTTAAACAAAATAGAACAAATAAAATATTGATAAAAACCTCACAAACCTCATAAGTAAGCCCAAACATTCATTCATGATGTATCACTAAGTTTAAAGTTTAAAAGGGTTACACAAAAATGGCAATATTCTGCCCAATATACATCAAGATCATAATAAGAGTTTAAACATTTCCTTTTCACGTCAAAAGGATAGAAAATAGATGTTATATCACATCTTCCCAAAAAATAATATTTTATAAAGATGTAAAATAACTTTTTCGTATGAACTTCCAAAATAAATGCATTACTTCAAGTATGTCAAGCAACCCATACTAACGCTCCAAATCATTACCTGAAAAGAAGGAAGGGTGGAGCTACAGAGCTTGGAAGGAAAGTCAACACAATATCTATGAATATGAATAAAGTGGCATGTGACATAAGCATCGAGGATAATAAGAAAATTCTATAATCATAGAACATGGATAATCAAGAAGAACATATTCATCAATTTTACAAGTCTAACTCATTAGCTAAGTAAACCATTTTTCCTTCTATTACTCGTTTATCTCGTTGTCATGTCGATATCGTGTGTTCAATCGTACCTCCTAGAATACTCCCGACGGAAGCTAGTAATATCATGTCATCTCCTAGCACACTCCCGAATGAAGCTAGTAATATAGTATTATACCCTAGCACACTCCCGAAAGAAGCTAGCAATGTTCGTATATTGATCATATGTCAACATATATTATGTGTTCAGATTCAATTATCCATCTATTATAATGTGTCAACAAGTTCATTAAAATATATAGCTATGATAAAAGGCAAAGAGTTAAAGTCTAGAAGAAATCTTAACAAGTAACCGAAGGTCATCGGATGGATCCCAACTCTCAGAAGTAAAAGCAAATGCTGCAAGCAAGGTCATCCGGATAGCGTAGAAATGGGTCATCTGAATGAGATACAAAATTTCAGAAATAATGAAAATACTGCAGATAGATTCATCTGGATAGAGCAGAGATGGACCATCTGGATAAGAGACAAAATTTCAGAAAAAGATGAGATGTTGCAAGCTAACTCGTCTGGTTGGTCCAAAAACAGACCATCCGATTGGTCCTGAAAATCATAGGTTTGAAAGAAAATTTGCAGAACTTTGAATGTGATTCTAACTCTCCCAAAAGATGACCAAGGTATGATAGAAGGTTCATAATAAGTTATAAACACTCAATAAAGATGAGAAATTCCTATCTCAAGTTTCAAAGTGCAAGACCTAAACTCCAATAGCAAGTCTTAGATCCAAATGTTGAAAAATCTTGAAACGAAGCTCCTCCAAAAAAAACACACGCCAAATAGCTTCGAAGACCAACGAATTATGAAGAATTCTTGGAGGAATCAAGGTTTCGAGTAACAAATGTAGGTTGGGAGATCGAGAGAGAAGACAACGATAGAAGGGGGGGGGGAAGGGGGGGGGGGGGGGGGGGGGGGGGGTGTTACATATGTGGGTTTGGATTTTGGAAATATCGGATATAAACAGAAACTTACTCCATATATTACACTTACCCCCTCTACATTATAAACATGTTAACCTCAAGTCTCATGACTATCATTTCATAACACAATGGTCTCAAGTCACATGATTATGTATAAATACAATGTCCAATAATTTATAAACGTGTTAACCTCAAGTCTCATGACTATCATTTCATAACACAATGGTCTCAAGTCACATGATTATGTATAAATACAATGTCCAATAATTCTCTAAACATTAAAATTAAAAACGAATTTTTTTTTCCGGGTCTCTATATAATCAACGCTGAATTTTAACTTTACAAATGAATCTAACCTCAATCAATCATATGAAAATTGAAATCTAAAATTTACAAATCGATTTAAATTTTAATTCTTCCGGAAATTGTTAGTGACAAATTTGGAATTAACAGTTTCATTACTTTACATTTTAATAAACTCATGCAAAATGTCTAGAAATAATAGCTTGTTTTCTTAATTTTTTATTCAATATAGTCATAGTATTTCTTTTTTTTTTATTAAAATTTTCAAATGTTAGAACTTTTATTGCACACTTCTATTTTTCACAAAAATCATAAATTTAAAATTTACTCAACAAGATCTATTAGATAAGTATAAAACTATGAATAGAAAACATCTCTCCTGTAAGGTCAAAATTCACACGACGAATTATCCACAAATAAATAATTCGCAAATGTGAGTCAGTTTGTAATTTAGAATTTTTTATAATTAACAAACTAACACACTATGTGAATTTTTTAAATACTACGTGAATTTATTTATTATTATCGAATTCCCCACACTTTGAAGTTGTTAAATAGCATGAAATTTTTTTTATAATTAAGAAATTCACATACCTTGTGAATTTGTATTTGATTTTCAAATTCACACACTGGTGAATTGTTGGTTATACTCTTATAAATTTGTGTTCAGTTCAATAATTCACAAATTTAACTAACAAATCTATCCCCCTGCAATTCCATTCCCCCCCCCCCACCCCCCCCCCCCCCCCCCCCCCCCCCCCCCCCCTCATCCCTTTACACCACCACGAACCCTCTTATGCCCCTTCCTCGCTCACACCACCCTTCCACCCTTTTCTTCTGTGATTTTTCTTCTCTTCTCCCATCTTGCTCTCCTCTTCCCCCTCCTGTCACATCCCAGACCTTCCCCTTCTATTTTTCTGCTGTCTTTTCTCCCTAATACACACACACACACACACACACATTCCCTATCATCACCCTTTTACACGACCACTCATCCTCTTATCCCCTTCCTCCCCCCACACCACCCTTCCACTCTATCCTCTGCAATTTCTCCTCTCTTTTCCCATCACTTTCTTTCCCCTTACCCCCTCCTACCGCATTCCAGACTTCCTCCCTCCATTTTTCTGTTGTCTTTTTTTCCTAAATCACTCTTCTTCCTTTATTTTCTCCTTCATCCACCTATATAAACCCACCTCCCTTCCTCCTCTTTTCCTACACAAATTCACCCCACACACACACAGTACAACTTTTTGTGTGTGTGTGTGTGTTAATTTCAACTAGAAGAGAGAGAAATTCATTTCCTTCAACTAAAGTCCAATTTGAGCTCCATGCTTCAAATTAAGGTAAATCATCCCTCCTTGAAACTCTTAATTAATGTTTATGAACACTTCTAGGAGCTTCAAGAAGCTCTAAGGGAGTTAAAACAAGGGTTTCGATGGAGAAGACGACTCCTCTATCGGTAGAGATTTGTTCCTCTCACTACAACAAAAAGGAGAATTCCTGGCGTTTTGTAAACGCCGGTAAAAGTCTTAAAAACGCCGGCAAAATATTTTACCAGCATTTTTTGCATTTTTCTCGGCGTTTGTAAAAAACGATGCGAATACCACTGTCGGGAAAGCTCTCCGGCGTTTATAAACGCCGCTAAAACTTACCGGCGTATTTTTCCGGCGTTTACCTAACGCCGGGAAAGATTTTCCGGCGACTTTACTTTTCCGGTGACTTGAGGTATTCCCTGCGTTTTAATAAACGCCGGCAAATGTAATAATGAGATTTTTAAAAATGCCGGTAATAATACAAAAACGTCGGGAAAAAATATTATTTCTATCGACAAATTATTTTAATTGTTTATATTTTTATTTTTAACCTATGATTCTTATACTTAACTCACATAAAAAATGTTTAAGTGTGGTCCAGGCAACCCACCTAACTCAAAGATAAACAAAGTTTGCTTTTCCACAGTCGCTGAATAATGTGTTGAGAATGCTCTTAAACCTAGTCTTAGAACTTTATATATTAACAGTGTCATATCTACAACAACAGATGCATATACAATCTGAAAGTCCATCTTTTACAATCTATAAACAGCTGCCTATGGAAATAACACGAGCTAGCGGGTGGAAAATACATGAGAAAAAAGAAAATCTGCCAATGGCCGAATAACACCGCTATATGACCTTCTCGAATGGATCGTAGACTCTTAAAGCTTCAAGAATGCTCTTGAGCCATCTGCAAAAGAATTAGATTTCACTTGACTACACGACAAAGGTGTTGTTTAACAAGATTTCTGAATAACAAACAAGCAATAGAGTGAGAGAGAAGCAAACTAACAAGATTTCTAATCGTTCAACGCACATTGTCTTCTAGAAGGTTCAGAGTACAGAAACATACCATAATATCTTGGGGATCCAACTGCCATGGAAAAAAAGACTCGCACATTACTTAACCGAGTTAAGAAGTGATTCATGTTGTGCCTAACGAACCATAACATTCAGTAGTTTGATGAATCAATCGCTTACTCAAAATGGATACCAACAACTCAAAGCCCTACTTAATGCAGAAATAAACAAACATATAAATAAATGCTGTAGGTGATTGTGGTGAGTTGGCTGGTCGGAAATGTATTAGTCATGTACTAGAATTAGGATATGTATACATGCTATTGTAGCAAAGGAAAATCTCAGGGAAATAAAAATTGCTGAAACTTGATGAAACAACACTTGTAAGTGCTGAAACAACCTACGTAGGTGGTGAAAATGCAAATTGCAAGCTAAGTTTAAGATAAACTTGATAAATGTCAGTGCTGGGACAGTTAACCACGAAATTTCATCTCCTTTCATTTGGTTAACTACCTTGATTTCAATATCATCCATGATAATAGAAGCTGATGAGTCTTACGTTGGGTCATATACGAGCATTTGCAAATATCGAGACACTTGCACCTATCTGTTCAAAAAATATAATTAAAAAAGTCAGTCATATGAGCATAGTGGGAAAATGTTTATCTGATAATTTGATAAAAATAACATAAGTAAATAAAACTGTAGTAAATGAGAGCCTCAAGACAATAGTTACTAATGAGGATGTGTACCTTCTGAAGCCAATCCTAGAATAGACAACGTGACAATTTGATAACTTCCCTTATCTTCTCGTCAATGGCCTGACATTGCAAAGATGAAAAAGGAAGCAAAAGTGGAATTTGCAACTAAGAATTTATCTTCTTCAGCTAAAATCACCATGCCCTGAAAATAACTAAAAATTGGCATGGCCATTTGCCAAATGGATAAGCGATATGTTCTCAACATGTCATCCATTCATTTTCATGCCCGATCAACTTTTATCCTACCTGCCTCTAACGGTGTATCATAGTTGATATATGAGTATACGGAAGCTTTGGATCCATTTTGCATTCCATAAGAATCCCTCCATCATAGTCTTTGATATAGCTGAAACACAAAAAAAATGCATGATAGCAAATTGTTAAGTACAAAAAGTTGTGACTTCTTACCTAATAAAATGCAGAAAGGAGAAAAGAAATCAACTGCGCCCAACAGAGACACACAAGAGAAAAGCAATTCAGATATATTAGATAAACAGAGAACCACACCCATTCGTAGAAAAAATATATTTACCAAATTAATTAACGGTGAAATATGTAGAAGAGAACCATTACTTGAGTTTGTTGACCCACGCTTCTGCTCCTGCTATCGAGCATAGGAGATCGGTCTGTTAGATATAACATAACTTTATCATTTGTATTGTCACTGATAAAACCAAAGGACTCCTCTGCCTTATCACCCTTCTTCCCTGCGAAAATAAAAAGTTTGGGTTCGTTCATAGAAGCAACGCAGTCCCAAATTATGGTTTCATAAAGAAAAGAAAAAATGCATATCATTCAGCTATATGTTACATCGACTCCTCCAAATGTAAGAAGGAATGCATTGTCTATTACCTATTTATTTAACAGATTTTCTTTCTTTATCCCATCTGGCCAGTAGTCCATATGCCGGACAACGAACTTAAAAGCGCAGGAAACGGCAGTTTGCGACGGCAAAAGCGAAAGAGAATAACGTGTCACACGGTCCACGTGGTGTGGCCAGGAGAATACTTTTCGAATCCCTTGCATTCAGTTTTCTTCATATCTTAAAAATGCAGAACCATACAAATAAACATTTCAATACCAAATAAACATCAAATAGTTCATATCCAAGACCAAATAAACATTTCTTTACTGTATTGCGATTCAGACATTCAAACCTTCAGATAACTTCGGATTTCAGACCTTCGGAGTTCAGATAAGTATCTTCAGAGCTCGGATAAGTTCCGATCGAGCTTCAAACCTTCAGATCGACCTTCGATGTTCGGATAAACAGTGCAACCTGAGACAGAGAGAGAGAGACTTAGAGCGACAAAGAGATTGAGAGAGAGAGAGAGAGAGAGAGAGAGAGAGAGAGAGAGAGAGAGAGAGAGAGAGAGAGAGAGAGAGAGAGAGAAACCATGCGTGGCGAGGGAGGCGGATGCCGGGCTGCCGGCGCCAGAGCGAGACTGAAACTAATTGAGGGAACTCTTAGCTAGGTTGAACTATATGTTCTGGAACATGCTTGGAATGGGCCCTGATGGGTCCACGGCAAATTAGTTTCTTTGAATAAGGGAAGCCCACTAAAAAAATAGCACGGGATTTATTAGAACAAAAATAAAGGCCTATAAAAAAAACCCTTAACCTTCTTTATTTATTAGAACAAAAATTCTTTCTTTTTTTTTATAATTATTCTTGGGATTTTTTAAAAGTGCGTGGAATTAAGTGTGGGGAATATGCATTTTTGTTGTAGTGTCTATTGGTACAATATGTTTCTATCCCAGTAAATTTTGGACTTCTACTTGTAGGCCCCGTATGTTAACCCGCTTGTGACCTGGGATGGAATTACTAATCCCATGGGATGAGGTAGAGGCTGTTTGTTTTGCCTAAGAAGGAAAGGACTGTTCAGGCGATCGGTTTGACATTCCTAGGATTAGGGTGTACTACTAGTACCAAGTTATACATGGTATTGGTAATCCGGCCAAGGAGCTGCTATCAGGAATGACCGAATTGACCCTCCTTGATCTGTTTCTACAGCACTTGCATCTGTTTCAGCAACTTGTAGTCATGCTCTTATATTTTGGCAGTTGCAGTTTGAGGATTATGTAGCTTATGTTTGCATACTTAGATTTCTAAATGTGTGCAGCTTATGATTTCTATAACAAAGTAATTTTGTTTAAGACCACATAACATGATGGTTATATACTAGGAACATTTGTTAAGCATTGAAAATGAAATGGGAAATGTTATAATTTAATGACATGACGTTTTATGTTATATGTTTTATGTTTTTGCAATGGGAAATGTTATAATTGGCAAGAGTTTCTTGATAAATTACACAAACAAGATTGCTTATCATCTGTTTTTATTTGTTTCTAATGAGATAAATAGATAAATAAAATTAAGTGATTGTTTATTTTTTATTTTGTTGGCTATGGACTCTATTTTTTATTTATTTTGGAATGACCAAAAAAAATAATTAAACAATCAAGCTGAGGGCAAATTTGAAAAATACGTGATTTAATCCCATCCTCCCCTTTTGCAAACAAACACCAACATGACACTATTACTCATATTCCGAGTATAAACAAACATACAACACTGGTTTTGATAATCCCTTGGTATTACGAATCTCATCTTAATCCTACCACCTTACGAATCCCAACTTACTAAGAAGTTTAACAAACGAGGCCGTAGATCATTATTCTTTATCGGTGCAAATTTTTACTGTATTTATTTTGATATTGCATTTATCGGTAGAACCTTTCCCTTCTACCGGTACAATGTAGAACAATTATTGAAATATTGTCTTTTACCGGTAAAACTATCATCCTCTACATGTACACCTTGAAGCTGTTTCATATGGAATTTATGAACTTTTATTGGTACAACTTGAGTTTGTTTCAGATTATCGCTTGATTGCTACCTTGAACTTGAAAATTATTTCGTGTTAAATCTTAGACTTAACGTTGGACAAGGGATTATAATATTTTAGATCCTTCGTGACCATCATTGAATACCATTAGTAAAACCCAATACTTCAAAACATGTTAAGCGTTGATTATCGATCCTTGCTCCAAATCGATACCGAAACATATAACCCCGCATGTTGCATTCACGATTATATGCATCATTAAACTTCAACATATCATTGTTGAGTTGTTATCTGGTTGGTTGGTCAACCACTTGTATTTGAGGATTTTTGGCTTATTCAGACTTACGGTCCCTTGAACAATTTCGAACAAGATACATGATAATATAGTCGTAGGTAACTTGAATAATATTGATCATCACCCCCGAGATTATGACTTGTAATTGAAATGTCTTGATATGTGTTATGACTTGAGTCATCCTAATATCTTGAGCCATATGGTATCTTGAACCAAACTGCGTCTTGAGTTGTGTCACGTCTTAAGCTGAGTTATGTTCATGAGTTGTACTATGTCTACTTTTATAAAATCTAGTTGTAGTCGAAGGAAAGTTTATGATGTATTTTAATGTTCGGACACGGCGAACATGAAACATAACAATTGAAAACATAACGATTGAAAACATGATGAACGAGAATGATTGGAAACGACAGTGATCAGGAACACAAGATCAAGAGCATATGTAGGGATTGAGATCATACCAAAAGGGAATATCATGGATAGAAGTGATGGTAATTTTTATATCATGATGTGGGAATAAACGAGGGCATTGATCTATGCTATTGGTGCTACGTTTGTTGGTTAACGTTCGGACATTGATAAGCTTGATGTTTCAAAGACGTAGCAATTAACATGCTCAGTTGATGTTCTACTGACGTGGTAATTAGCACGGTCAGAACTTTGAGATTTGGAGATATGATTCATTGGATAGTACGACTTAGGCTTGATTTTCAAATTTATGGACTTGATAGTATGACGTGACTTTATCTTATTTATTTCTCGCACTTATATGTTATTACTTTTGATAAACTGTGTATCATACACACTTGTCATATACATAGATTAGAATATGAGAATAGGATTGTTTACCGAGCTTCATAGCTCATGGTGTTACTTTTTGTCCCTGACATGAAGGTATTGGAGATGGAAATGAAGACCTTAGATATTCGACCGACAACAATGACGTGGGTGGAGAATTCATCAACCCTTGATTTACTTAGAGTAGATGCTTTGTATTTTCACATTTTAAATAGTATTTTGAAATGTATACCGCCTTTCATCAAAGTTAATTTCACAATCCACATGTTGTATCAATCAAATCTGTAATTTTACTCTTTTTAAATGAAATAACAACACACGACTTTTTAAAAAATCTTTTATTAATGTCTCCGAAATTCAAGGTGTTACACAATTATTATTGAACCCCTGTGAACTTGTATTCAATCATAAATTCTCACCCCTGTGAATTCCTGGTTGTACCTTCCGTGTAGTTGTGATGAATTATAAATTCACTTTCTTGTGAATTGTGAATTGTTGTTGGGCTTTGTGGATTTGTGTTCAATTCATAAACTCACAACCTTGTAATTGTTGACTACACCCCTGTCAATTTGAGTTAAATTCACAAATTTACATCCCTTTTAATTATTTTTGAACCCAATTGAATTTGTGCTAAATTCACATATTAACACCCCTGCAATTCTTAGCTATTTATCCTTGTGACTTTGTGTTCACTTCATAAATTTACATTCTTGTAAATGGTCATTGGACACACATAAATTTGTGTTCAATATATAAATTCACATCCTTTTGATTATTGGCTACATCTTGTGAAAACTCTGGACGTTAAGCCTTTGAGAGAAACAAAATGGGACTTAGAGGACGGTAAAGTTTTCTCTTATTTTGGAGCCCTAGTTTTTCGGCCATTCCAAGTCGAATAATAAAGGCTTATTAGGAAGGCAGAACCTTAATGAAACATACTTAGTAATTAGTATGTATCTATTGGGCTGAAATCGGAAGTGAAAGTAGTAATGCAAACAAAGTAATAAAAAGGAGTCTATTAGAGCATCTACATCTCACTATTTAGTGTTCATATTTAGTTTAGACTTTTATTACGCTTTAGTAAAATTAGTTAAGATTTGCCTCATTAATAATTTCAAGAAGAGTACTAGCACTTCGATTTTAGCGACATTCTTTTTAAAAAAAAGGCTGCCTTTCCGGACGTGGCGGCAGAAGAGCATTTTACTAAAGTGGCAACAAAGAATACCTTCACTCAACACTAAAAAATACCTTCAAGTGTTTTAATGAAACATTTTTTAGTTCTTTGTTACAAATTTTTAGTCCCATTTTTAACACAATTTCAAGAAGAGTACGTACTAGCTATTGAACCAACTCTTCCACTCAGCTCTTCGTCTTACAGATACGAGGTAAAAATGAGTCTATGCTAAGATTGATGATGTCTCCCCAACTAATATCAATTCCCTCCAATATTCCCAGATTTATAAAATTATAATGTTGGCAACTTGGGGGAATGGTGAAATTGAGGCCGATTAATGTTGTAATAATGAAGAGGCCATAGCAAGTATTTGACAATAATCAAAACCATATAATTCGAGCAAAAAATACAGTTACAAATTTATGTGTACAGATTCACATACAAGTCTGTGAGCAGAAACTTTAAGATATTCATAATCGTGACATGACTTGCAAAATTAGTCAGGGATAGTACAAAAGCCATTTCTGCTTGTAATGTAGAAACATTATATTACACAATACCATGCCAGTTTTGACTCTCCTCAACAGGTGCTACTACCATTGGTAATCCATGGGTAGCTTGCAAAGATCCCTTGGTCCATTCCTTCAAAGAGTCTATCCAAGGGAGGGCTTGAATTAGAGTAGGTTTGAATGTAGTTTTGATCCTCTAATCCGATTATACTAGGAAGCTGCATGTTGTTCATCTGGCCATTTTCACATGTATTCAATTCATGGGACAAAGATGGAGTTTCTTGATTTTGACAAACTTGTAGGTTCATCTGACAATCTTGAGAAGCAACTTGTGACTGATCATCACTAAAGCTGCCTGTAATTGCTTCAGAACTTCCAAAGCTAGAAACATCAACTCCCAGATCACCCATCTGGTTTTCCAAAGTTTCTATCTCCTCCTGTAGGGTAACTACCTGCAAAAGATGAAGACAAGTCAATTATGGAACGTTGTGTTAAAACAGCCTAAGAGACAAAGAGAAAGCAAACACCGGTAATAAGACTCGAACCTGGTGTTGGAGTAGAAGGATATGAGCAACGCAACCATGAACAGGATCGTGCATCCGAGCCAGGGCTTCGTATGAGATTGAGATTGCAGCTTCACTTCGATTGTGGATGGGAAGATACGACAATAGCTTCGACACGTTGCTCGCACCAAACACCTTGTGCACAGCGCCGAAATGGGTTGCAGCCTCTTCATAGCAGAAATAAGGAGCAAATACACACTCACTTGTGCACCTTCTCCTCAAGAACTTACAAGCTCCACATGAAGAGCCAAGCCCTGTCATTGTCCAAAACCCTTTTGCTTTCTCTCTAACTAAAACTAACTCTTTGGCTTGGTTTTGCTTGAGAAACATGTGAATGATCTTTTCATATTTACTATATGTAGCCACCACTTGAAGGGAAAGGGACATTCCAACTTTTAGCTAAAAGTAATAAATTCCTTTTAGGTCTCCTTTGTGGCCAACATTGTCATTTCAATTAGGTAGACTTTACCAATTTAAGCCTTAAAAGGGCTTTATTCGTTGGAAGTTATGACAAAACTGACAGCTGATGCAAGTGCTTAATCATGGTTTCAATGTGTTGGGTTCCAAAAGAGAGAAATAATTGGTGATTAGTATTCTAAATTAACATTGTTGTGGCGTGGACAAGTACAACAGCCCCATTTCCCCTTTATTTGCCCATAGTGACAACTTCATGTTGCCTGCACTACTATGATGGTAGGAATTTTTTTCTTCTTTTTATATGGCTTATGACATCTAAAGTTGGTTTAAGCACAGAATACTGTTCATCTTTAACACATGGGTTGTGTCATCGCCCACTGTGAACCCAACAAACAAAAGGTGCCTGCAACCCGATTTGGAAGAAATTATAAAAACTCGCATCAAACCAAACTTGTTGATGACTTGCTAACTTCTTGGCCTGATGTAATGCAAATTGTTTAAGCTTAGGAGTGCAATTTTATAGTATCATAACTCAATATTCTTTTTGTAGTCCTCGTATTGGACCTTTGCTTGTTAGTTGTATGCTAGAAATTTCCTACAGACAATTTTCTAGTCTTTTTGGAGTGTTTCTGGTTTCTTTTCCTTTTTGTCCTCCCTTTGTGGAGGCTTATAGTTTACTCTTTGTGGAATATAAGGATCTTTTATGGGTATCCCTCCAATGAATAAACCTGATCTTGTAGCAATGGAGTTAAATTTGGGGGATGGAACAGAAGCAGTAGTTTTATTATTATCTTAGTTTATTTTTATCGCATACTCAATTTGATGAGACCTCTAGTGATTGTTTTTTGATGAGACCTCTAGTGATTCTTTTTTGACTGACGTTATTCTCTAATTTTATTTTGAGATTTACTTTGCACTACGTGTGAATCATATTTGAAATAAGCGTCAAGATACAAAGAGTTGTGGTAGTTTAGTTCTTATTAATCTCTTGTAATTAATAAAATCTCTTTCTAAGTGTTGGTGCTTGTAACTTTAATGGATGAAACTTCAAACGATAAAAAGTAAAAAACAATCAGGTGACGGCAAAAGGGTTGGTTTCATCTGCAAGTTTGTCTACATCTGGTCATCCTCCATAATCATGTATACTTTTGAATCAAGTTTGGCTGTTGGGCACTTGAAAGGGGATGAACTTGAAGGAAGAGACGCGTTACCATAGCTATCAGCAACAGTGTGGAGTGTTTCTAGAAGTAAAGGAGAGAGAGAGAGAGAGAGAGAGAGAGGGACAAGTGGATATTTACAAACTTTCCGTCTTTTGAATGGGTTCAAGAGTTGTTTGTTGAGGAATTTTTGCATGAGAATGGACAATGGAGACATGTAGTGGGACGGTGGCGGCTAGGTCTGATCTAACTTTTGGGTTTAACGATGAAAGTGATTGTCTCTATCACATGCATTATTAAAGGGCGTGTTCTCCATGCTATGGTAGGCATTGCTACTTCATCTTTCCCCCATTGCCCTCGTTATTGTTCCCTTATCTTCTTCTTTTTTGGTCCTCTCTTGTTGTTCAACACAATATACACTCACAGGCTGGATTGGGCTTTCAGAATTTGGCCCATTTAATACCAGCACTTGGACTGGAGCTTCCAGCTTTAATATCAACAAAAGATCGATGTCCACATCTAGTCCAAGTTCCAGAAGGAATAACCTAAATCAAAGCACTACAACAAAACAGACTATTACCGGCGTTTCTAGACTCCCGGTAAAAGACCCAAAAACGCCGGGAATACTATTACCGGTGGTCTTTTCGGCGTTTGTGGAATACGCCGGTATAACCGGTGACGGGAAAGTTTCCGGCGTTTTAGAAATGCCGGGAATAATATGAACATATACCCGGCCTTTTGATAAACGCGGGCAAAACTTTTCCGGCGACCTCAGAAGTCCGGCTCCGACGAGGAAGGACCGGCGTTTTTTAAAACGCCAGGAATATGGAAAAAATATAAACGGCGTTTATATAAACCTCAGAAAAAACCACTGATTATTTGCATCAATGATTATTTCCGGCGTTTATATAAACGCCGGGAAAAATATTTTTCTTCATAAAATTTATTTTATTTCACTATTTTTTCATTTTTAACCTGTTAGTTACTCTTATGTCGGGTTCTCGCATAAACATACAATAGAAGCTCAAAATCAACCAAATCTAAGAAATTGCCAAAACTTCGAAAATCAACACAAGTTTTCATAGCTAGCGTATGACACAAACATTGTCTTCTAATTAAACATAAAATAATCTCAAAGATCTCAAACAAATCCAAATACAAACGTTTACATCTGATAACATACAAAAGATATCAGTTGTACCTTCAAAAAAAAACACATTCGGTCCCTTTGATTTGTGCCTCCAAACATGACACTAAAGAAACAAGAGGGAACCTAGAGAAGTTAGCCACTGCTCCACGTGCACGTACTTCTTGCCATCTGCATATGCAACCAAAGTACACATTAAATACTGAATGAAAGAATACAAGAGGATCAAATATAGAATGCAGATTATGTTGGAAAAGGATCATGAAAGAATACAAGTAAATATACCCAATACGAGAAAAAGGCCAAAAACATGTACCAAATATAAAGCATCTATTGTGACATGCAGCCTACGTAAAACTATGGAAACCTAGAGAATCTGGTTTATCACCTCTAGACACCTGATCTACTGCCATTTTAGTGACCCCTAAAATCCCCAGTCTACTCACCTTCAGAACAATGTCTAACAATAGAAAACTTGAGCAAACGAGTGCACTAGAAACGCATAACTGCATACAGAAAAGCAAGCATTGCTTATGAGTATGTTTTAGCAACTGCATATGAATATGTATGTTGGTATCGATTCTTGTTATTGCTTATATCCATATCCATGTTAAGGGTATTTATCTAGTTTCGCCACACAGTGACATTATAAATACATGAGGAGGTGAAAGAACTGATTAAGTTCCCTAACCCTGATAATAATAACAATAATAATAACCATATTATCAAGTACTTTTATAAATAGTTCTAGAAACCTTAGAATCGCTAGGGACGAGTGGTATTGCAAAGATAGGTTCTATAGGAACTGAACAATCATATTTTTGCCTAATACTTGGCCAGAAACTCCTATGTTCTTACAGTATTTCTGACCAAGTTCCTGGTTAACAAAACTAAAGATTACACAATATGTCTACATAGCAAAAATTGGGAATCGAAAACACAAGGCATAGTTTCCCCTCTTGCAAAGGACTACACCTTCACCGTGGCATGCAGCATATTCTTAAGCATCCAAGACCCGAAACATATTGCAAGGTTTTTCCAAACCGTTTCACGATTTGCTCCCTGGGGTATTTTCTTTTCCATTAGAGAAGCAGAATGCAAAAAAAAAAGAACTTGAAAATAACACAAATGCAGAGTAACTTGAACCCAAATACCCAATACTCTTGAAACCAAATCTTGATAACAATGTTATGCTAACAAATTGACTCAAAAACTTAGATTACTGTGAAATAAGCTGAAATGTTTATCAAGCTATCCAACACTTAGGAACTCTTAGACAAATGATAATATGGAACAACAGTTAAAGAACAAATCCAACCCTAAACCCATCATAAACCTCAATCTGACTTCCTCCTAATCAAAGAACAAAAACCCTTAAGATGCAGCAAGCAGGAACACCATCTGATTCAAAATGTCACCCAAGTTTTCCATAAGCTAACATAAGTGGTAGCAACGTAACCAAATTTTCCCATCAAGTATGCAGCAAGTCTCCTTATTTTTTCATAGTCAAAATCAAAGGTAATACCCATATGAGAAATGTTCAGTGCCAGAGTTCCAGAGCATGTCTAACAAGAGTTCCTCACAGGCATGTCATGCCAACTGCCAACCAAATTAACAGCCAAAAATAAACAACATACTCAAATCACAATGCCAACTGCTCCAACGTCTAAATATGCAGAAAAGCTGTTGGCCTAAATAAACAGCATACTCACCACGGTTGCAGTCTTCTTTTCTTTTATTTAGCTCCTTTTTGCAGTCTTCTTTTCTTTTTCTTCGGGACTTGAGGCAACTACATCTCAAAATAAATGGATAACTCGTCATTCAATAGGGATTGAAACTATCCCTAAATAGCAGAACACGGAACTATATGGCTAAAAAGAATCTAAAACCCAGATTTTATAGTTTTTGCTAAGCATTTACCTGATTCTGAGAATTTGGAGCATTTTCTTCCAATGGTTGGACTTGCTGAGCCATCTCCTCTCGATTGTCTCGGTCAAGATTAGTTGTCACTTGCCGATGTGCACTAGAGGCATCTGGAGGCTGTTACAAATAAGAAACAAACACGTTAATACAAAAATACATATGATTACTAAGTTTAAACACAAGTACAGTACATTATCGTTAGGCAATGACTCATCCATGCCATCATCTTCGTCCTCAAATGTATAGCCCATAGCACGAAAAGCCCTCTCAATCTTGTTAACCTTTGATTTCATCTCCTGGTACTCTTGGGCTGAGGGTTGGTATAGTCCCTGATTCTGCTTGTTGGCACCAACCAACTGGCTCCTAGTTACTCCCAGACCATATCCCCGAAGACGACCCTGTCGCTCAGGTCCTATAACTTGGGTGAAGATTTCATCCTCCGTGATAAAAGGTGAATTAGACCTATCTTCAGATGATTGCATCTCCTTCAATTTATCCTACGAAACATGTTAAACATCGAGACTAAGATATCGAAAAACAATGATGATAGCGAAAACAAAGATAACATTTAAAATTACCAAAATCTGGCCAGTTTCTTCATTAACCGGTACACCATTTTTCTTCGTATGATTTTTGACAAACATGTCAATGCGTGTGGGATTCTTATTTTGGTTCCTCTCCTATCATTGCCATTCAAGAACATAGAAGGTGAATATCACTTCTCAAACAAGAATTGTAGAATAGAAGCAAAGGAAAAAAATAGAATTATTCTTTAAACCTTCTGCTCAACCAAATAATGTGGTGTCCTCCCAGAAGTGTGCAGTAATTTTTGGCCGGACCTGATGCTCTTGTTTTTTAAACTCTTCGCCTATAAATTTACAAATTCCAAATTTGTTTGACAAACTCAAGAAAATGACAAACTCAAGAAAATTTATTTGGAACGTAAGTTAACAGCTTCATGGGTTGGGATCTTTTATCCTCAAAGAAGTGTTGGACTAATAATTAGACCCTTGCTTCTCAAATTCTGCTATCTATGTGACCATTATCAGTTCTGTATTTTTGTAAAAATTTCAAGTAATTTACATTTCGGCTTTCTTAATTGAGTTACAATGAAACTCAGGCCCAATCTTATACTGAAAGGCGATCAAATCAATCGTTTTTTAGAATGTAGAATGTCGTGCTTTAGCGTAGAATGATTGATTTCCTATGCAGTTCCATTAATATGAACCCAAGCTGCTGATCATCAAAACCATTTGTACTAATTTAGAAAAAGAATTGAATGGTCACAAATTTTATAGTTTAGAACATGGGTACACCAGTTACAAAGGACCTTGAACACACGCGGATCCGTAACGTAAATGTGCGCAGCTATAGCCTCATATTATTATTTCCTTAACTCTACCTGCCTATGATGATATTTTGAGAACCAAGCAGAAACAGTTGTGTGGATCCGAAAACAGAGAAAACGTTAACAAAGCCACCAGGATAACCCATCAGATAAGGACATTAATCAAGGGACTTTAGTAGTTTTTAATTTGGATCCATCAGTCTCTAATGATGACCTTCGGCTAATATTTGGGGCTTATGGCGAGGTCAAAGAGGTGATGAATTATTGCTCACTTTGTTTTCTTCTTTTGAGCATTCTCTTGTAATTCATGGCTGACTCCGAGGTCTTCATTGTACAAGCAGATAAGGGAAACACCACACAAGAGGCACCATAAGTTCATTGAATTTTATAATTGTTAGAGCCGTAGAAGCAGCACTTAGGTCCTTACATAGCCGGTAAACACATAAATGAACCAGAACAAAAACTAGATCTGAATCACAACCTAAAAACACAACTCAGCACAAGTACTCAAACCAGAACAGAGATACACCAAAATCACGGAGAAAAGAGGGCTGATACAGAACAAAGAGCTAACCCGAGCCTAACACACACATATATATACATGTACGTATGTATAGATGTAGAAAGTACCTGAGAAATCGACAGCGTCACAGCGTGGCAACGGAGAGAGAGAAAGAGCGACGGCGTGGCAACAGATAGAGAGAAACAGAGGTCGACGGTATGGGAGCTCCGATGGCCGGCGATGGAGATGGAGATGGAGATAGAGAGAGAGTTTGATGGAGATAGATAGAGAGAAGGGCTTTTCTTCCGCCACTTCTTTTGTTTGTGGCGCGAAGGGCAGGGGCGAAAAAGGGGAAGGGCGGGAGGGCGAAAACGGGGAAGGGCGGGAGGGCGAAACGGGGAAGGGCGGGCCGCGCGCGAAATTGAAAAGTACAAAACGGGATTTATTAATTAAAAATGGGATTTTAAACAAAACGCAGCAAATTAATTGCAGGGAATAGTCTATTTTGTTGTAGTGAAGCCAGGGGATGCTACGTGTAACTTTAATTGTTTTTGTCTTGGGCCCAACTGCCCAAGAAAATCTAGCTGCAGCAGAATTTTTAATCAATGAAGTGCATTTGGGTGTGAAATAATTTTGTGCCAGAAAAAAAATATTCTTCTTCATTTCTTTCACTTCATTTTCTTTTCATATTTTTTGTTTCGCTCCATATTTAAAAGTTCTTGAGCAACTACGAGGACTGAATCACCAATTTCAAAACCCTTGCCCCATTTTTTCCGCCCCCGTTTCTATCATAATGATGTGATAATAAAATAATATTTTTCAATATAGAGAGACTCTAATTTAAGAGTTCAAGTGCAAAAAATTCTTATTTCCTTGACTCCCCTATTTACGAGAACCTTCAAATAATGTTTAGGAAGCAAATTCAGGTTAACTGTTGGAATTTACTTTTTAAATTACACGAAGATTGTAATTTTAAGTTCCAAAAATAGTTATGACAAACACCCTGTTATAGAAAAAATATCCATGGAGTGGGGACTTTGAGTTCTTGGATGGTTTGACTTCTTCCAAACATCTGTCTCATTTCCACAGCAGAGAAAAATCGACTGATTGGAGAATTTTGGGCAGTCGCTAACTTCATGTAATTGAATATAATAAGATGTGTTTGGTTAGAGAAACAAACAAATTAGGATCAAGTGGAGAAGAATAAAGCTCAAACGCTAGCCTCAAGGACCAATGGGGACTACATTAGGAGTAACCTCAGCTTGCCACGTTGTAAGTGGGCAATCCTGATTGTGTGGCGGTTGAGGATCATAGTTTCTGTTGCCCGTAATAAAACTCTACTACTATAAAGTCCTCTCATCTACTCCTACCATCCTCTCTTCTCAAAACAATCACAGCCCTCCAATTCGACTTTCTCATCTTCTTCCCTTCCCCCCTTTCTCTCACTAGATTTCTGCTGTTGGATTCTGTTGTCCAATGGCTACTGCCGTCTCAACCGTCAGAGCTGTTGCACTGGTACTTTATTATAGTCCCTTGCAATTTGTTGCTGATTATCTTTGCAATATTGTCTCAAAAGTTCTCTTCATTACATTTCTTGTTTCCAAGACTTCATGGGACCTTAATAATTAAGCATGCTTCTTCAAGTATATATATATTTTTTTTTGCCAACTTTTATGCTCCTTGATGTGAAACCATTGATTCTACTGGATGCAGCTGAACTTGAATGGTGGGTCCACTGCCGCAGCTGCAGCCCCAAGCTCGGCCTTATCGGGCAGCAGCTTGAAGAAGGTGACCTCCAAATTCACCAACCCAAAGGTTAACTCATCAGGAAGCTTCAAGGTTTTTGCACAGCTGGACGAGACGAAGCAGACTGACAAGGACAAGTGGAGAGGTCTAGCTTATGACATATCTGACGATCAACAAGACATCACCAGAGGGAAAGGAATGGTGGACTCACTCTTCCAAGCTCCCAGTGAAAGCGGAACTCACTATGCTGTCTTGAGTTCTTATGAATACCTTAGCACTGGACTTCGCCAGTAAGGAGAAAATATGAAATCTTTGGGCTTTTGTGATTAAGGGTTTGGAGCTGATGATTTTGATGTGTTTAGGTACAACTTGGACAATACCGTGGATGGTTTGTACATTGCTCCAGCCTTCATGGACAAGCTTGTTGTTCACATCTCCAAGAACTTCATGTCCTTGCCCAACATCAAGGTACCTAAAATTATAGTAGTAGCAAAAAAATCTTCAGTCCCCAGTTCTATTTGTTGGGGTGGAGACAATCTTCAGTAGTGTTTTTAGTCTGGTGGGAGTGATCTTCGGAGCATATCGAATTGTAACGAAAATGATACATTTATACTTGGCTGTGTAATTTCGGTCATAGAACCCGACTTATTTATATTGCAATTAGCATGTAATTAGGATTACGAGTTTTTCAAAGAAAAAAAGGAGAGATGAGAAAAAATACAGATCTCAGAAAGATTACGAGAAAACTTGTACTCTTACTCAATTTCATAGTAGACTTGTGGTGTGACTCTCGTGATTTTTCCTCGCGTTGAGATTTTCTACGTATATCTTTTGTCTTGTATTTTTTTTCCGTTAAGCACGACTATTTGCTTGATTTGATTCATTGTTCTCAAGATTTGTAAGGGCGTTGTGGAATTGATATCGAGAATTCTTAACACTATTGATGGGTCTTTTTAAGGTCAGATTAACCTTGAATTACTCCTGCAATTTTGGTCAGATTCCTCTTATCCTGGGTATTTGGGGAGGCAAAGGTCAGGGGAAATCATTCCAATGTGAGCTTGTCTTTGCCAAGATGGGAATCAAGTTAGTTACTCTAATTCAGAGACAATTGTCATGTTAATTTCAATTGCTCCTTAAAGAAACAAAAACAAGACTAAATTGCGATGCTTGTGTTTCTTCTTCAGCCCAATCATGATGAGCGCCGGAGAATTGGAAAGCGGGAACGCCGGAGAACCCGCCAAACTAATACGGCAAAGGTACCGTGAAGCCGCCGACATAATCAGAAAAGGGAAGATGTGCTGCCTCTTCATCAACGATCTCGATGCAGGTGCAGGTCGACTAGGTGGTACCACCCAGTACACGGTCAACAACCAGATGGTGAACGCCACGCTCATGAACATAGCCGATAACCCGACGAATGTTCAGCTGCCGGGGATGTACAACAAGGAGGACAATCCACGTGTTCCAATCATAGTCACCGGCAATGACTTCTCGACGTTGTACGCTCCTCTTATACGTGATGGTCGTATGGAGAAGTTCTACTGGGCCCCCACACGTGATGATCGGATTGGGGTCTGTAAAGGGATTTTCAGGACTGATAATGTTGCCGAAGAAGATGTTGTGAAGCTTGTTGATAGCTTCCCAGGCCAATCCATCGGTATCTACTTCTAAAATTCAAATTTATTTTCTCAATATCATCGACGGAGCCAAAGATTTTTAATTTATATTTGACTTGTGCAGATTTCTTTGGTGCATTGAGGGCAAGAGTGTACGACGATGAAGTACGAAAGTGGATATCGGGTGTTGGGGTGGAGAGCATAGGGAAGAAGCTGGTGAACTCCTTGGAAGGACCCCCGACTTTCGAACAGCCTAAAATGACTCTGGAAAAGCTCCTCGAGTACGGGAACATGCTTGTTCAAGAGCAAGAAAATGTGAAGAGAGTCCAACTGGCTGATAAGTACTTAAGCGAAGCAGCTCTTGGCGATGCCAATGCCGATTCTATCAGCAAAGGCGATTTCTACGGTTAGCTCCCTAATTCCAAAAAGGACTAATGGCTAGGTTACGGTTGAACCAAACAAAAAAAAAGTAGAGAAGAGTTTTTTCCTAAGTTGTGTTTGTTTGTTGTCTAGGCCAAGCAGCCCAGCAAGTGCATGTTCCAGTTCCTGAAGGCTGCACTGATCCAAAGGCGGGGAATTTTGATCCGACGGCTAGGAGTGACGATGGGAGCTGCTTATATACATTCTAAAGTTATTTTTAGTTAGTGAGAGGGAAAAAGTGCTTCACAAGGACGTGAGTTCAATAGTATAGTCTCCCTACTTTAGTGGAATACAATAAGTGTGTGTTTTTGTGTAGACGGGTTTCAACCCTGAAATGTGCTTTGTCAATAGTAATAGCCTTCAGCTTTTGCTTTGCTTATAACAACTGATGTGAAAATTTAAGATTCCAGGTATCAGAACATGCATGTTGAATCATAGTTCATTGAGTGAGAACATTGATGGAGTATGAAATGGGGAAATGAAATGGTAACAACATGAGGTCTTGGATCCATGAGAAATTTGATGAATAGATTTGAAAGACATTCCCGAAAAGAAGTTTCATGATTCTTGAAAATTATGTCCAAAACCTTTAAAAATAAGGCCAAGAAGATATCAATGTAAGTAAATATTTACTTGTCACGGTTCTTCACAAATTTCGTGGAATGACGCAAAAGGGGCAATTATTTGTGCCCATTATATAGTAGTCATGGTGCATACGGATGATGCTCCAAAATGGTAAAAATGCCAGGACAAGAGCAACTAGAAAGGATCAGACTTGTTTCAGAACAAACGAGACAATTCAGCACATAAATGCATATAGATAAGGAGCTAATGGCATTGTAATTCTCAATGTTATGTAACATGGTCTGCTTCTTCAATGAGCTTCCAGGAGGTTCCCAGAATTCGTTTTTTGTGTAGATGGAGACCAGATTAGATAGAGGGTTTCGGCTCATTGAAAATTAGAACAGCCCTTTCTGTGTTTTGCGGACCACTTGGACACATGAAAATGCTATATAATGACTGCCAAATTTGCAGAATGTAAATGCTCAAACCAATTAATACAGCCAGGGAAAAACCAGGGCTGGCCCTTCCATAAGTCCACCGGGCCACCATCGAGGTACCAAAATTTCTTGTTAGCTATAAATACCAAATATATCAAGTTTTATGGTGAATAAAGTTACCATTGTTTTGCGATATAATGCTTTTGATTTTACTTTCTGGTCGTAGATCAGGATCACATTCTTGTCGTTTTAAGCAAAAACACTTTACAATGTACTCCAGGATCTATGAGTAATAAATTTTTTCTTATTACAATTTGTTGTATATACAGTATACACAAGCTATATTTTCTTATGAGAATATGTTATACAGTTGAAGACATAAAAAAATTTATCATCAAGATTTTTCTTCAATGTAAGTAATAAATTTTAAACTTATTTTGGTCATGACTATTTTTTAACTTATATTTGTACTTGTTAATCTATTTCCTCTGATACGCAATACGTAATCCAATATGGTGCATCAAATGAAAAATAGACAATTTATTTCGTTTTTGGCTGTTTTAGTTGTGGCCTAAGGTGATTTCATCAGCGTATTGTTTAGGGCTCTATACTGGAGTTTTTGGCTGTTTTTAGTTCTCTTTATAAATTAACTATTATAAATTAACTTTTCATCCCCATGTCTCACTAAACAGGTTTTATAATCACTTCTTCTCTATTTTTGTAACGTCCCGATTTCTCAGAAATGTTAAATAAAATATTTAACGTCAAAAGATAATTAACTTTTTCATTAATAAAATAAATTTTGATTACATAATTGAAATAGAAATACAAAAATAGAAAATGAGTTCAACAATATCTAGATAAACCATGATGCTATTGTGTCTTCCACATTAGTGCTATCATTGGTGGCTGGGTAAAAAGGTTCGGCTACGTCATCATTGACACTTGGCATGAAAGGGCAAGGATAAGAAAAAGTTGCACCATGAGCTATAAACCTCAGTAATAAAAATTCTATCCATAATCTAATTTATGCTACAGAACGAATGGTGCATGAACAAGTCATGAATAATGATAATGAATAAACGGAAACAAAATTAACAATAAATAATCAGAGAATGAAGTGCGCAATGGAAGTTCAAGTCTACTTTCTAAGGTTCTCTCTGGTCTTTACATGTGTCTAACTATGACTCATAAGTGTCCAAAGTTTATTTTAAAATTCTAAGTTCGGGTCAACACCAGCGTTGCCCATCAATCAAATCTATTTTCAAAATGGTGTCCTGATATTCCCGACCAATATGGTTCCGTCTCCTAAGCTGAACCTCGTATTCGATGCATACGTACCCAAAAATTAATTCTCACATCTCATGTTCCCAACCATTATGCTCCCAAGCATTATGTTTCTCATGTGTCGTGCATTGATAAAAATTCTAACTTCATCATCATCTATGGTTTTTATTTTTAAAAGACACGACATGACTAAAGAACATAACCAGCTTATGACATAACTTGTCTTAATACATGAGACGTGACCGACTCAACTCCAAAACGTAGCTTGGTGGTGTCAGATATAGTTTAGCTAAAGATTCATACTTCGGCTAAAGACATCCTAACACATCTCCTTATGGAGTAATATCATGTTTCAGTGATTTTCTCAAAATCTCATTTATCGTTCAAAAACATGTGAGGAACGACTATATTCAAAGTGACGTGTACTTAGATTTTTGTTACTAAGTTACACATGCTCAAACAACAAGAAGGAGGATTAAAAATGTTATAAGAACAACATGCTTTTATATGCTAATGTATAATAACCATAATTCATGATGTCAATTGAGTAAGAATAGGAATCATAAAAGCATAAGTGCAAAGTAATAACATGACGAGAATCACAAATATCAAATAGATAGAAAAACATAAGCTATATGGTTGGATCAATAATGGTCATTTGGTTGGATATGCTATTGAGGTTTGAAAAGTCCAAGTTCATGTTGTAGTATAAACAATAGGGTTAGAATGAACATGTCTTAGTTTAGAAGTTTATTTGATCTCATACTGAAAAAATTGACTGTTAAAATGGCTATGTATAGAAAAGTAAAAATTTGAAGTTCCGAATTAAGGAATGAAAAGTGGTGGTAGTGGTTCCTTTTAATTTTTGTAAGAAAGATTGTGTACTTGCTTAGCTCAAGAGAATAAGGTTAGGGTAAGTTACGAGCTTTTCTTTAGGTAGAAAAAACATAATTTTTTACTTTTGTACTAAAATGGGAGGGAGAAGTTCTTTATTTAGTTGGAATTTGAAAATTCTACTAATGTCATTGTTTCCAAATGTGGAGTGCTTTCTTATTTTCATTAAATAAATTAAAGTAAAGAATTAGATAATGAAAATAAGGTGTCAATGGAGGAATAGTAACCAATCAGGACTAGGGTGACCAATTAGGTTTAGTTTACAAAGTCATCCGGATGGTTTAAAAATGGTCCAACCGATTGGATCAGTAAAATATAGCAGAAACAAGATACAGAGTAGAGTTCATCCGAATGGTCTAAAACCTGACCAATCGGTTGAACTAAAAATTTTACAGTATAAAAGAAATATAGAGAAGCATCTCATTTGGATGGTCTAAAACATGACCAACCAGTTGGACTATTATGTTCTACAAAAATTTACAGAATTAAGTTTGTTTTTTATAACTTCGTGAAGCTCAAATCAATAGTCTATGACACAAATTGAGGTAATGGAAGAGTTTCATTACCTTATAGGAGTGAAAAGGAAGTTTGAATTAGATTGAAAATGACTTGAATTAGATGAATTACACCTCAAATGGAATCTCTTATTCTTCTCTCCCTTTCTCTTGTAAATTAGTTTCCTCACTCTCTCTATACTGTAAACTGATCTTCCTCATTTTTCACTCACTAACCAAATTTGAAAATTGAGATTCTGATGCCAATTGAGGTGGAAGAAGCCATATTTATAGGTAGAAGATGGAGGGGGAATGTTGCCATAATCATCTAGGATTTGCAAAATCATGAGAGATGAAATGGAGGTTTTGATTGAAACGATTAAAGCTATGGAGGTTCGAGGGATGAAGATGGAGGTTTGAGGAAGAAAACCATGACTTATGGAGGTTTGAAGAAAAGTGGTGAGTAAAGATTGAAACTCCATTGGGGAAGAAGACAACTCTCAAGGATTCGCTCCATCTGCAAAATTAAAGATTTGAGATATACAAAGATTTGAAAACCATGTGCTTTGTGTAAAGGGATACACTGCAAAAATTTCTAACGTGTATGAGTAAAGAAAAAAGAAAATTGATCCAATGAGGTAAAGACCAAGATAAGAGAATGGTCTAATGGGTCATAGTTCAAACCAAATGGGTCATGGGTTTGGGTCTAAATTATGAGCTTGAACCATACGAATTGGGCCAAGATTTATAGATGGGTTAGATAGTGGTTAGGCTTGACTTACTAGGCGCACACACACATCTAATTACCAATTTATATATATAAGCCCAAATGTAAAATGCATTAAATTATAAAATTACATAATTAAGTTATTAAACAAAATATTTTGAAATTGAATTAAATTTATTAGATTTTTTTTCCTTTTCTTTTTTTAAAATTCGGGCCTTTTGTAGGGTTTTTCCCCCTAAAACAAAAAAAATAATTGATCAAGGATTTAAAATATGTCTAAGTAAGTTTAGTTTGATACATAACATCTTTTTATAAAATATAAAATATAAATGAAAAATAGTTTCACTGATATATGATCTACTAACTGTCTTTCCCGCATTGCATGCATGACACAACACTTGTTTATTCACAAAAGCAAGATTAGCTTCATTAATAATTTCTAGTAAAAAAGGTAATAAGTTGATTTTCATGTAGGTTTCTTTTAGAGTAGCTTTTTAGGTTTTTTTTCCTTCGCGTTTTTAGAATTGAGCCAAACTTAAATCTTTTATATATATCACAAGAGTGTTAAAATTAATGACTGTGGGCCAGCAATTTAGTTTGTTGAGTTTTTCTTTTATGTTATACTGGGCTAAAACATTGATTTTATATTAGGCCCATTTCCTTTCGTAAGCCCATCTTTCTTGTAAGTGTTCCATATTATGTTTTGTGTAATGAGAAATAGAAACCTACAGTCGCTGCCCCCCTGTTGAAGAAAAACTCCTCCCCTGTTCACTTTTTGCCTACTGCCGAAATATTGGCAGTCTCTATTTACTTCCAAAAATCTTCATTTCTCTCTTTAAAATTCAAATATAAGTGAGGGGTAATTCCAACAGAGAGTACACCCAAAGTTAGGAATAGAACTATAAGCAATAAATTTTTTGTATGATATTTTTCAAATTAAATCCAGTCTCCTTTGAAGTTTAATCGTGATAAATTTAGGAACTAATCTCGATATTTTGTTACTATACATCATTTAATGCCACGTAGAATCATCATTAAATTCTTGTTAAAATAATATTAGCCCCTCTATTATTTGTGTTCTAATGTATTTTTTAGCCCAGAGTAACATAAATTTCTGGTTCCGCCCTTGATCATTATTCACTATAATTTTACGCGCTAACGTAAATACTTCACATTTAATAATTCTATATATAGCCTGAAATATTGTTACATGGTTTGATGAACATATCACATATGACAAAATAACATATATCGAAATATTAATTTACTATACTATTTTTGGTGGAGGGACCCTCGGAATCTCCCTCCTGGGGTCCTTAGATTTGTGTGGAACTGGAGGGGGGGACTTTGATCTTCCTTTCACATCACGTTCCCTCCCCTGATCTTTCCTAGATATTTCAGCCATGAATCTTTAGCTTTCCCACAGACGGCGCCAATTGTAAGGGGGGTTGATTTAAGAAATCAGGACGGAAAGCTAGGGATTCACTATCCAGCCGAAATGATGCTTCTCTCAATATGTGCACCTGTGATCTGCAAAAGAATAATCTGTCAAAGAGTCCTCTGCCGCTGTGGCAGGAGAACACTCCGATGATTAAGTCAGGCACAATCTCACAGGGAAACGTTAACTGTAAGCTGATATTCTCTATCAGCGAATGAAATCTCTTGGGTGTTTAGGCGTACCTCAAATTCGTCATCTGAGGGTGTATTTATAGATTTCCCTGGTGCCCTAACTCAATCTGGACTTTCTTGGGCCCCAATTCTCTTTGGGCCTTCCCTTCTGCCCTAATTCTCTTAGGGCTCCACACTGGCGGAGTGTCCTCTGATGGGGCGTGGAAGTCACGTCTGTAACTGAATCCGACAAGATCCCGACAGAATCCCACCTTATTCGGGATTCTGTTTCCTTTTCGAAAATACGGTTATCAGTCGCTTTCTCGGGCTGCCCGTAATCCTGACCGACTTTTATCGGTTCGGCAAGTCTTGCATCCGCTTTTCTCAGGTCGGCATCCTCCATACTTGATTCCGTTACCCAAATATGGGTATGATCGACACTTCTCGTGTCGGCCATTATCACACGTGATCGGCACGTGCCTCTAGATATGTTATTCGGTCTCGGCCGAACTCTGGAATAAACCTGGGGAGTAAAAGGTATTTTCTCAATTACATTTTACCCCCGTCAGTTAGGAATAGAACTATAAGCAATAAATTTTTGTATGATATTTTTCAAATTAAATCCAGTCTCCTTTGAAGTTTAATCGTGATAAATTTAGGAACTAATCTCGAGATTTTGTTACTATACATCATTTAATGCCACGTAGAATATATCATCATTAAATTCTTGTTAAAATAATATTAGCCCCTCTATTATTTGTGTTCTAATGTATTTTTTAGTCCGGTTCATTTTTAGCCCAGAGTAACATAAATTTCTGGTTCCGCCCTTGATCATTATTCATTATAATTTTACGCGCTAACGTAAATACTCCACATTTAATAATTCTATATATAGCCTGAAATATTGTTACATGGTTTGATGAACATATCACATATGACAAAATAACATATATCGAAATATTAATTTCCGGAGCTTACCGGCCGAATGTGCCTCTGCCCTCATTCCTTATTAGTTCATTGCATACGTCAAACACTTTACGTATTGGCACAGTATGAAAGGAAGCTGATGAAAGATGTTAGGGTGGTGGGAGACTTGTATGCATACGTTCGACCCCAGAAACCACCTTGCCAGGAAACACCCATTAGTTCTCAAATCCAAGTTGGATTTGTTTGATATGGTGCATGCGTTATCTAAATTTGCTTTTTCAAACCTAATATCCAACTAACTCAACTTGTTCACAAGAAGAAGTAAAGCAATATTTTAGGCGCATTTTGTGCTTCTTTTAGTCAAGACTTGGCCATTGACTCCAGCCACCCACATAAACATACCAAAGAAGAAACCTGGTGAAGCTAGCTATAGTCAAGACTTAGAGCATCCGCACCAGTCTCCCTATTTTTTTCTCCAAATTAGAGAGAAAATCTCACTTTTCTATTTTAAGGAGTCATATATATTTTGTAATGTCTCCTGCATCAGACTCTCTATTTTATCCCTATTTTATTAAAATATTCATTTTTTCCATTTTATATTTACTTCAAATGTTATGAGGGAGGAGAAAACAATTTTAAAAAAATGTTAGGAGTGAATAGTGACACCCTAAAACTAGCGAGTCACTATTCATTTTGGAAAATAGAGAGAAAAGATAGAGAGGCTGGTGGGGAGATTGTTTAAAAAATTTACTCCTCAAATTAGGGAATGAGAGGGTTTGGGGAGGTTGATGTAGATGCTCTTAGGCATATCTGCTGAGGATCGAAAAACAGATACAGATACAGATACGGTGATACGATGAAATTTGAGGAAAAAAAAGAAGATTCGAGTACAACTAAGATACGTTAACTTAAAATATAATATTACAAAGATTGTGGTAAACTATTATATTTTTCTTATGTTATTTTTAAGTTCACTTAGTTACTTGTTTAATTGATATATAAATCCAAAGTTATATATAAAACAAGTATCATACAATAACAATATTCAATATACTACAAAAATGATGATATTATTTTGTTTTACTACATTTTTCTCTCTAATTGTGATTGCTTATTTGGCTCTTCCTCATTTCTCTACCTCAACTTGCTTGTGCTCTCTTTCTCTATGCTATCTTGTTTCGTCTCCCAAGTCTAAGAGAGTTGTTAAAAATTTCTACTTTTTTGTTTTCTCAATAATTCTACTTTAATTCAATGCAAGAAGTGTTTCAAGCTTTCGTAAAAGTTTTGAATACGATATAAATGATAATTTTCATATCGTGGATGCTTTTAGGATAGATATTTACAACAAGTATTGATATCCAATACAACTACGATCTTATCTAGAAGTATTTGTGCTTCGAGAGTCTACACGCTTTTAACATCGATCTTTGAGTCAATTGAAATATTATTAAGAGGGAGAATGATTTGTATATATTGACAAGTGCTGTTTACATTAATATGTAACAGACCAAAATACATGTAACAAACATTATAAAATGTAGTAATAATTGAACAAAAAAGTACGTAACAAATAAAATCATAAAAACACATAATATTTTTTTATCAACCTTACAATTTGTAAACTAATCATAAATATGCATAAATTTATTTTTTTACGGTACACAAATATCCAAAACTACACTAAAATGACACATTATGTCAGAGAGAAAAAAAAGTAAAAATTAATTACTATCATACACGTTAGTCTGTGGCATAGCTTTCTCCAAACAAAAGTAGTCCAAGGGAAGATGTAGGCATTTGCACTTTCTGGAAAAAGTTTTCATCTTTATCATCATATGGTTTTTTAACGCTGTGTGCGCTAGTGCTTGTAAGCTACATACCTAACACACTGGAATTCGATTGCAAGGAGGGGGAAAAAAACACATTTTTGTTATTCGAAAGGTACAATTCAGAATTATAGACACAGATGCTGCTTGTACCTTTGAGAATACATTAGGTGAACCAGGACATGTGTACAGTCGGAATATCGAATGTACTTTTAACAATTAATTAAATAACGATAAAAGACATCAATATAAAATATTATTTGTGGACATAATTTGACTGAAAATATCACCTAAAATGCTTTGAGGGTTCCTACTAATTAGTTGTTTTGTCGTTGACCAGGTTACCCAATCACCAAGATCTTTAAAAAAAAAAAAAATGGGTGCTGAGAAGTATCTTTACTTGATGCACCAATTCCCTTTATTATAATGCATTTGACGGTGTCATCAACAAATATGTAGAGTAAACAAGTGTAAGAAAATCGCAAGACCAGTACTGGATAATCACTTGATTAAACTTGGGCTAGTGTTAGAATACAAGGATCACTTTCGATGTTAAAAATCCATTTTTATGTAAAAGCAAATTACCTTCAGACCTTCGTAGTTTGGTTAAATATATTTTTTCCATTCAGAAATTTTCAGTGTTAGATAGCGCCAACAAAAAGAAAACTAAAAACTAGGTTTTTCTGTGTGTTTGGTGAATACATAATTTTTTTTTTTTATCCTTTTTATACAAATATGAATGAAAATATAAAACAAAATATACAGGAAACTGAAAAGAAGATTGGCTCTTTATTAACTATTTAAATTGTGTAATTTCTCCTTGCAAAAAAAAGAATTCTGTAATTTGTGATCTTTTCACTCTTAAAGTTGTATCACATAATAAGAATAAGTCCTCACTTAATTTTTCCGATTTCCTTGTTTTGATGATAAATATTTTTTTTAATATGATAAAATACATAAATATTATTAAAGTGTTGACCGCCTTCATTTCTCTGTTTAGGCCTCATTATTATTGGCCCTGATAGTTGAAATTTCACGACACGCAACAGACAGGTTTTAGAATATACAAAAAGCAACTATTTAATTTTTGTTTATGAAAAATCTTAAGGTAGCGGGATACATAATAGAGTTTCAAGTAATTATTTTTAATATAACCTTTCCACCGGCACCGAGCTATCAATGACTTCCAATAAAATAAAAATTTGCGTGACTAAATTTTTATTATGGTAACGACCGTCGCCACTTCTCCCCTTTTGTTGCCTATTGGGAAAGGGTAAGTTTTCAGAAAATTTACTAAGAAATTTCGCCGAATTCAAAAATCAATGGTTATAATTCATTTAGATTTGTGGGACCATTGATTTTTAAATTTGAAAATCATGACCATTGATTTTTAAATTTGTGGGACCATTGATTTTTAAATTTGAAAAAATTTATGAATAAATTTTCTTGATTCGTAGCATCCTCAATGCCTGTGTATTGGGACTCGAAGTTGACTATAGCTCTTGAATTTCAAGGTTTGCCTCTAAAATACTAAAATTGCGGCTTAGCTTGACCTAACATTATTATTTGATTTTTTTTATAATTTTGTATTTTCACCAACTTTTTGTGGAGTAATAGTTCGTCTCGACAAGAGATTTCAAAAAAATTATAAATAATGACCAACATTTAAAAAATTTTAAAAAGACAAAAATAATCTACAAATAAGTTTTTTTTTTTTATGTTTGTTCATCGTATTTAGTGATTTTTTTAAATTTTGAGACATAATTTTATACTTTCTTATCGAGATAGATCAATAATTCACAAAAATTTAAGGTCAAAATAAAAATTATAAAAAATATTTGAATAAAAAATGTGTTTAAAAATAATTAAATTAGGGCAAATGAAGAGTTATTTTGCAAGTTGCTTTTCTTTTCGAAAAGAATAAGTCTATTAATACGTCAAATTGTACATTAAATGGTACATTAAGCTTACGAAGCATGTCATTTTAAGTATAAAATATAAAAATAAATTAAATAAATTTTAATATGTATTCAAATTAATACAAAATAATGTATTAAATAATGTGTACAAAATAATGTATTAAATAAATTTTAATATGCATAGATATAATGTATAATTTAATGTACAAAATAATGTGTTAATAATATTGCTCTTTCGAAAAAGAAGGTATAATCAAAGGAAAGCGAATTCCCCATTTTATTGGACGGTGGAAAGAGAGAGTGCTCCATTTATTGGACGGTGGATGAACCAAATCTGAATGTACTATTGTAGGCTGCTGCTCACATGGGTACCATCTTTATTATTTCACCAAACGTCATGGATGATGATTGGAGACAAATTTCTGGACTTTTGCAAATTTGCTTTGGGGGAACCACAACTATTAAAATTGTTTTTGCAGATTTAGGGGAGAAAAAATGTTATGTGTATAAATTATGTATAACTCGATTATCGTCGAATTTTACATGTCCTCCCTTGAATATCTACATCTATTCTGTTAAAAATTTATGAGCTAACTCAATTTTGAAAATCGATTTATAAGGTAAGAATTGTCTTAAGGTATATAAACAGAAGAATGAGGACCAACGTAGGTAATGTAAGACTCGCTAATACTCCCTCCGTCCCAATTTGTTTGTCCATTCTCGAAATTCCAACTTATTTAGGAAACACAATCATTACTCTTAAAAAATTTTACTTTCCAAGAATACCCTTAACTTTTTTAACATTAAATGAGAGTTTACGTTTTCCAAAGCATGGTTTTTTAAAAAAGGAAGGGCATTAGGGAAATTTTGACAAGTCAACTTCAAAATTAGACAAACAATTTGGGACATCTAAAAGTCAAAAAGTGGACAAACAAACCGGGACGGAGGGAGTATATCGTAAGTACGGACTTTGGGTCTGCTATGTATTTTGTGTAGCATAACATGTTGTGCATTAAAACAATATTATTTTGGAGCATAAATTACTGACTAAGTACTTTCATGAGCATTAATCGAATAATTTTTGAATAATATTTAAATAATATTTTGTGCACTAAAAATAATTTTATTTAACATACAGTATATTTTATTGTACATAATGCACACTAGACTCCTGTTAAATTGAGTTGCCAAACATTTACATCTACTTTGATGGTAATTAAATTAGATCCCAGATGCAAAAACAGCGGTATTTGATAATTCATAACTATTTATTTTTAAAGACTGAGTTGAGATTTTATTTTCAATGATTAATTTATACAATTAATGTGTAACGAAAGATGGAACACGTCATTCAATCCGACTTAAAATCCACCCTTTTAAATCACACACTACGATTTTTGTAAGCCTCCGAGATATCTTTTATAGGTTATTTAAATCAGGATCCTAGTAGCTCAGATAACGTAAGTTTCATTCAATTTTTACATGGTTATTTTTGTCATTATTTTTTAGTATTAGTTTATCCTTTTATCCTGAGTGTTAGTTTACCATTTTATCCTCTTTTAAGTGAAAACATATAATTTCTGATTTCATATGTTTAAAATCATAGTAGTAAATTGGGCTTAAAATGTAGAATCAAATATAATAAATATTTCAAGTAAATGTTGAGAATATCACCAAAATTATCAAAAAATACTTATCGAAATCTTAAAAAAATTCACCGAAATCTGTTAATATACTTGAAATCTATTTTAGTGACTTTGGTTACGAAAATTAGGATCCTTAAGAATTCCTGACTTTGGTTAAAAAAATAACTGATTTAGTTAATATTTAGTGAAACCACTTCCGCGAAATTTATCTTAGTGATTCATGGGAATCTTGAGAATATCACCGGATTATTTTTGTCCTTCCACGAAATCACGGGTGTTTCATTTCTTTATGCTCATAAATCTAAAGTTCTTATATTCATCATCCTGTGTGACATAGACTTGCCAATATTTTGTTCTTCTTCACCGGAATCTGAGTATTGCGAGTTAGGAAGATGATTTCATCGTCAAACTTAAAGAATATTTACCGAAGATAGTTCAGATTACGCGGTGAGTGAAATTTATTTTATTGTTATTCTTATTTGTAGTATCTGTTTAGAATGATATTGGTTGAATATTATATGATGCATTTGTAAAAATTTATCATGATTTGTAAATTTACCATCGCAAAAGAACAAAAAATTTCTTAGCAATTTAAGTTTTCAGATTAGCAAATTTACCATCACATTCACATGCAGCAAAAAACTGTAAATATACCATCGACCATATCAAAATAACCATTAGATAAACAAATCAATCATCACATGTACAAAAGAGTTACAAATTTACCATCGACTTTATTAAATTGACCATCATGTAAACAAATTTATCGTCACATGTAGAAAAGTGTAGCAAATTTACCATCATCTAATGAATTCAGTTTTGGGGAATAGCCGAATTGATTTGGTAATCCTGTTGGTTTAGGAAATAAGTGCTGAAAATTGTGTTTTTTTGTTTTTCATCTGGGGTAATTTGGGTATTTTTTAAAAGAAATGACCAAAACATAAATTTTAAAAATGAATGAGATGAAAAACTAGAAAACACTTATAAATAGGACCAAAAAATAAGTGTATCAAATAAGTCTATGGCTGGGTTTGGCTTAATTCGATTACTTAATTATTTTTTATTTTTATGTGATTAATTTTGTCTTTTGCCAACATTTTATGAATTAAGTTCGTCTCGGCGAGAGGTTTTAGAAAAGTTAAAAATAATATCCAAAGGCTAAAATAAAATCACTAAAGACGACAACAAATAATCCAAAAAAGGATATTTTTGTACTTATTTGTTGTCTTAGTGATTTTAATTTAGCCTTTGGACATAATTTTAGACTTGTCTTATAGAGACAGACCAATAATCTACAAAAATTTGAAGCCAAACAACAAACACGTTTTCAAATTTTAAGATTGACGTGTTTGAAAGCTTAAAATTTGAAAATACTGAGATTATATTATTTTTAGTTGTTGGCACATCTATATAATTTAGAGGTGGCACATCTGTATAATTTGACACTAGTAGACGAGTTTAATACTAGTAAACTAAAAAAGTATTATTACGTAAAGGAAGTTTTTAAAATTGTTGAGGTCTTGACCGTCACTACCCGTTCTTCAAATTCCAGTCTTGATTACTTTGTTTTTACGAAAAGTATTCGAATAAGTCTATTAACACATTAAGTTGTACATTAAAATGTACATTATACCTACATAACATATTATTATAAGACAAAATATAAAAACGGACCCATAAATATTAATATGTGTTTAAATTAATAGATGTCACATAAACATGATGTGCAACATGATATGCAATGTGATGTGTTAATAGTATTGCTCAAAATTTTCATATCTCACATCTTCAAATTATTTACAAAAGTAACTCAAATATTTTAACTTAAACGACAGCGTGACAACAACAGTGTAATTAGTTAGAATCCAAATTGTTTAAGGTCCTTTATTAAAGTATTAAAGCAGATTACATATTCCCTACATTCATAGCAACATTATAGTTGCAATCCTGTGCCATTTGTCATGACTTGAACATTTCATCAAATACTTGGTGTGCATCATCCCATCAATTGTTAGAGATCTCGGGCTTCTCTGAAAGATTCTAGAGCCCCATAGAGAAGTATGAAAGTTTGAAGGATTCTAGACATTAATCTAGAACATCCTTCAGAATAATCTAGACCCTTGTACGTTCTTCTAATCATTGTAAAGATAGTTATAGAAAATTTTAGAATGGATTAGCTGAGAAGATTATAGAGGATGTTCTAGACTTTTTCTTTGTTGTATAAATAGATGAGGTCCTCATTTTTCCAAACCACCTTTGAGAGCTTGTAATCTTTGAGTTCAGTAGAGAGAGTCTTCTTCTCCAAACTCTTGTGTTCTTCTTATTTATTGTTCTTGGCTTACTTAGGTGCAAAGCAAGCGGACATAGCATCTAAGGGTGCACAGTTGGCTTGGAAAATTCTAAGGCCGTGATAGTTCGTATCAAAGCTAGGTTACGAAGGCGTCATAACTAAGAAAGGAGAAGCACTATGTTGGAGATCTTGAACGAGGAGACTCGAGGAAGGGACGAGAACACTAGGGCGAGGAAAGACAAGTCTTGTGACATCATGAGTGCTATGGAGACCAGGGTGGTCAAGGTGGAGGTGGTTGTTGCTGACATGAAAGAGCAATTTGATCGACTAGAGCAAAACATGGAAGAACTCGAGGCAAGGTGGAAAGCCATGTTGAGGAACTTCGTGAGTGCTTGCTAGCTACTGTCGACACCAACACCGAAGCACTACAACAAGAGAGCTATACTTTTCAAGCTAAAGTGTTGGAGACCTTGTCCAATCTCGAGGGGAAGCTTGACACCCAACTCTAAGAGTTGAAGGCGAGGTTAGAGGAAACAAAGACAGACTGAACCATGTGCAAGCATGCTATGGTAGCAGAAGTGTGTCAACCCACACAATGAGTTACACTGCAAGGACTGAAGCACCCAAGCCCAAGGAGTTTGATGGCAAGCGTGATGCTAAGGAGAGGTATTTTGAGGCATTGGGTTTGACCGACGAAATGGCTAAGGTAAGGATTGCTACACTCAATCTCACCAACCTTTCTGTGACTTGGTGGCGCCGTAAGCACGCTGAAATGGAAAAGGGTACTTGTGCCATCAAATCGTGGGAAGAGTTTAAAATGGAGCTTAAGCGACAATTCTATCTCAAGAATGTGGCTTAATTAGCTAGAAAGAAAATGAAAAAATTGAAGCATAACCGTTCTATTCGAGAGTATGTTACGGAATTTTCAGAGTTTATGCTTCAAATTTCAAATATGAGTGAGGAGGATTTGCTTTTCAATTTTATGGATGGTTTTCAATTTTGGGGGGCTCAAGAGCTACAACGTCATGTTCAAGAAATTGCGACGACACTCACCATAACCAAGACATTGATAGAGTACAACAAGAGTGATCCTTTTAGCGCAAAGAACGTAAAGGTTGGCCAAGTCAAAGGTGAGGGAGATAAAAGCAAGCAGTTCCAAAGCAAAGAAAGTGGAGGCAAACCACCCAAGGGCAAGGAATGAAAAAAAAGACTACAAGTAAGATGGCAAAGGTGAGTCCAAGCCTTAAGATAACTGTTTCTTGTGCAATGGTTTCCATTGGGCTAGAGAATGTCCAAAGAGGAAAGCACTTAATGCTATACTAGAGGAGCGGAATTTCCAAGAAGAAGAAACCAACATGGGATGCTTGCAACTACTCAACGCCCTCAAAGCCAATCCAATGTCAACTAGCAATAAAGACAAGTAATTGATGTATGTGGAGGGTTGCATCAATGGCAAGACCACCCAAATCATGGTAGATATGAGAGCCACTCACAACTTCATCAAACGGGAGGAAACAAATAGACTTGGTCTCAAATTGGAAAAGCTGCAAGGATGGTTGAAGACGGTGAATGTATAAGCTAAATCCCATGATAGCATAGCTCGTGGAGTTGAGCTATACTTGGGTACTTGGAGCCCAAAAGTGAATTTTTCGGTATCACCATTGGATGACTTTCGCATTGTCACAGGGATGGAGTTTCTTAAATAATTCAATGTTGTGCCGCTACCTCGATACAACTTGGTGTGCATCTTGAAGGGAGGCCTATGAATGGTTCCAACAGTGAGCAAGCCTAGTGTAGGTATCAATCTCCTCTCTGCTATGCAAGTTAAAAAGGGATTCACGAAGGGAGAGATAATACTTGGCCACTATCCGAGGAGAAGATGATGGGGTAAGTACTCTTTCTGACAAGTTACCAAATGAAGTATCTAATGTTCTTGATAAATTTGAAGATGTCATGCCTCCCAAGTTGCCAAAGAGACTTCCATCTAGGAGGGAGGTGGATCACAAGATTGAGTTAGAGCCGGGAGCAAAGCCACCCACCATGGCTCCTTATCGTATGTCTCCATCGGAGTTAGCAAAATTAAGGAGACAACTCAAAGAGCTATTGGATGCCGATTTCATCCAACCTTCTAAAGTACCATATGGAGCACCGGTCTTGTTCCAGAAGAAGACGATGGGTCACTTCGTTTGTATATCGACTACCAGGCTCTAAACAAGGTAACCATAAAAAACAAGTATTCTATTCCTTTGACTGCCGATTTATTTAATAAACTCGGGCATGTTAAGTACTTCAGTAAACTTGATTTGAGATTGGGCTACTATCAAGTGCAAATTGCGGATGGGGATGAACAAAAAACAAGGATTTTACGAATTTCTTGTGATGCCCTTTAAGCTCACCAATGCCCCAGCCATATTTTGCACCTTGATGAAAAAGATAGTCCACCCATACCTGGACAGGTTCGTGATTGTCTATTTAGACAACATTGTTATATATAGCCACACCCTTGAAGAGCATGTTGACCACCTGCAAACCGTGTTCAAGGTGTTAAAAGAGAATGACCTATATGTCAAGCAAGAAAAGTGTTCCTTTGCGAAAGATGAAGTTCATTTTCTTGACCACAAGATCAAAGGAGGAAAGCTTAGCATGAAGGAAGACAAAGTGAAGGCTATCAAGGAATGGGATGCCCTAACCAAGGTGATGGAGTTTCGGTCTTTTCTTGGGCTCATCAATTATTATCGGTGATTTATCATGGGCTACTCGTTGAAGGCAGCCCCTCTCATTGACTTGCTCAAGAAGAACAAATTATAGAAATGGACCCAAGATGCCTTCAAGGTGTTAAAGGAGGGGATTACGAAGGAACTAGTTCTAGACTTACCGGATTGTACTAAGTCATATGAGGTACAAACAAATACTTCCGATTTTGCTATTAGTGGTGTTCTTATGCAAGAAGGTCATCCTATCACTTATGAAAGCCGAAAGCTCAATGACACAAAGCATCGATACACGGTCCAGAGAAAGAGATGACGGCTATCATCCATTGTCTGAGGACTTGGAGTCACTATTTACTTGGGTCCAACTTCATGGTGAAGACGGATAATGTGGCGACGATTTACTTTCAAACTCAAAAGAAGTTGAGTCCAAAGCAAGCGCGTTGGCAAGATTCTTTAGCAGAGTTCGATATATTATGGACTACAAACCTAGGAAATCAAATCTAGTGGCAGATGCCCTAAGCTGAAAGCCGAGTTAACCGCCGTTGTCAAGTTCTATAGAGTGTTGGTGAGCTTGATAAAAGAAGGCATGGACCATGACCCGTTGGCAAAAAGCTTGATTGCTCTAGCCAAGTAGGGCAAGACAAAGCGATTTTGGGTGGAAGACGTTATTATCTACACAAATGGATGGCGTATTTATGTTCCAAAATGAAAAAACCTACAGAGAAATTTAACCAAGCAGTGTCATGACACCAAGTGGGCTGGTTATCCAGGGCAAAGGCGTACACGGGCAATCTTGGAGGCCATCTACTATTAGCCTCAAATGCAGGACGAGGTGGAGATGTACGTGAAGACTTATCTTGTATGCCAACAAGACAAGGTGGAGAACCAATGTCTAGCTGGCCTATTGGAGCCCCTTCCTACCCCAGACCGACCGTGGGAAAGTATTAGCCTTAATTTCATTGTCGCCTTGCCAAAATCTGAAAGGTGTAAGACTATTGTGATGGTAGTTGATCGATTTTCAAAGTATGCTACCTTTATACCCGTCTCTAAAGAGTGTTCAGCGAAGTAGACAGCCAAGTTATTCTTCAAGCATGTGGTGAAGTATTGAGGCTTGCCTCAATCTATCATAAGTGATCGAGACTCGCGATTCACCAAAAAGTTTTGGATGAAACTCTTTGAGCTTATGGGATTAGCATTACACTTCTCCACAAGCTTTCACACACAATTGAATGGCCAAACATAGAGGATCAATGTTTTATTAGAGCTATATTTGAGGTACTTTATGAGTGCCAATCAAAGCGATTGAGCTAAGTTGTTGGACGTGGCCCAATTTTCATACAACTTGCAAAGGAGTGAGGCGACAAATCGGAGTCCGTTTGAGATTGCTACGGGGCAGCAGCCACATATACCTCATACTCTCGTGATGAGCTACACAAGAAAGAGTCTGGTGGCATTCAAAGTTGCTAAGTCATGGCATGAATAGGTGGACGTGGCACGTTCCTACTTGAGCAAAGCAACTAACAAGATGAAGAAGTGGGTCGATGAAAAGAGGAGGCACGTGGAGTACAAAGTTGGAGAGTTAGTCATGGTGAAACTACTCTCATCCCAACATAAGTCTAAACGCCCGCTTTTCGCAAGGGACTTATACGCCGATATGATGGACCATTTTCAGTGATCAAGAAGGTGGGCAAGGTTTCTTATAAGATCGAGTTGCCAACAAGACTCAAGATTCACCCGACGTTCCATGTTAGCTGCTTGAAGTCTTACCACGAGGACAAAGAGAATCCAAGTAGAGAAGATTCAAGCAGAGTGGCAATGAGATTCACTACATCTCATGACAAGAGGCAGAATATGTCATAGCCGATCGAATTCTTAGAAGGAATTCTTATGCCCCGTGTCATGAGTACTTGGTGAAATGGAAGGGACAAGCGGAATGCGAGGCAAGTTAGGAACATAAGGAGAATTTGTGGCAATTCGAAGAAAAGATATGACGGTTCCACGAAGAAGGCGCGCATCGCCGCAATAGGTGGGGGAGAATATCACAACTTGAGCATTTCATCAAACACTTGGTGTGCATCATCCCATCTACTACCAGAGATCTTGGGGTTCTCTAGAAGATTCTAGAGTCCCCTAGAGAAGTATGGAAGCTTGGAGGGTTCTAGAACCATCTTTTTGAAATAATTTAAACTATTATATATTCTTCTAGTCATTGTAAAAATATTTATAGAGAATTCTAGAATGGATTAGTTGAGAAGATTTTAGAAGATGTTCTAAACTTCTCCCTTGTTGTATAAATACGTGAGGGCCTCATTTGCCTAAACCACCTTGGAGAGCTTGTAATTTTTTTTTTCAATAGAGAGAGCATTCTTCTCCAAACTCTTATGTTCTTCTTACTTGTTATTCTTGGCTTATTTAGGTGCAAAGCAAGCGGGCATAGCATCTAAGGCCACACGGTTGGCTTAGAAAATTCTAAAGCCTTGACACATTGCACGTGCTAGAGAAACACATGTACAAGACAAAAAATTGAAATAAATATTGCAATATGAAAAAAGTTATGATAGATGAATTTTTATCTAGGGTGATTAATTAAAACAAATTAGGAATTTAATTATCAAATTAGTTAATGAAAATAATAATTGTTGGTGTGGATTTTATATTGGGTGGTATATTTTAAAAGTTGAATTGTCAAATCAATATATGAAAAATAATAAACATCTAATCTTTGAGATTTTTTTTCAGGCCATGTGAACTATTTATGTGTTTAAGTATATAATATAAGTATAGATATTGTAACGCCCCGTTTCTCGGCAACGTTAAATAAATCTTTTTATTCAATTACTTTGAATTAAATATAATGGAAATATAAATTTGTAAATGTGAATTTCATACTAAAACATTGTTTGCAAGAGTTTGACAAAAAAATTACTAAAATACCCCTTCTGGGTTTACATTATGAAATAAAAGAAATAATATAATAAAACTTCTAAGAATAATATCTACATGTGTTGTCACAGTTTTCAGCTCCGAAGCCCGATTCTTTCAACTCGGGTTGCTTCTCTTCCTGCACTTCTTCATCTGGCATTAATGGCAGGGGCAGAGAAATTGCTCCATGAGTACAGAATACTCAGCGAAAAACATACCCAAAACACTAACCCAAGAAACATGCAATTTGACAGATATAATAATCACATTAAAGAGTATAAAACAGCGGACATAAACACAGAGTATAAAGCAGCGAAAATAAACACATAGGTTCATTATGAATCTTATATTTAAGTTTCTAGGATTCACCTCCACGGAAATCCAATCTTACCCTCTTAAACACTAGCATAGGCAATCGGTTGATATTGACCAGTTCTTACCTACCAAGGGCCCGTAGTCTAAGGTTATGTACCCGACCGAATACTGACCCGGCAAGACAAGGACCTCCTACCGTCCACTCAGGTCAATACCTACTTCACCCTATCTAGATCCTTCGCAACGTGGCTTCACCAGGCCCAGTCACCCCGAACTTAGCCGCTTCTCCTTATCGGCTCAAGAACGCGCAAGACACTGGTCGCCACTCCCTCGGGTCCGGAGCTGCCATCGCAGACGTCCCGAAGTCACCTCCAACTGTCTCCAACTCCTCCTAGTTGGGGCCCTTATAATCAAATTAGAATCGAACTGCCACCACGGGCTAACCATTTTTACTCTTTCCTTTAACGTTCCTCAATGTCTCTATATATTATCCAAATACAATGCACACTCTGACATCCTCCGCTTCCGTGTCACAAGCGGCATCCGGTCCAGTGTCCCTAACGTATGACTCTAGATTTTCCCACATTCAAATACACCAAATTTCAAAAATAAAATCGGCAGCATAACGGCTATAAAATGAACTTAACCAAAATTCCATCATGACCTTATCACGTCATAAATTCCATTAACACAACTTTCAGATTCCCAATAACATTGCTAAAATTATTTAAACAATAAAATAACTAAACAGAATATAGTCGGGTTGGCATTCCTGCTCACACGAGATCCCATGGGGGTTCGTGGACATCCTAACACATTAAAAGTATATGCATGTGCAAGTGTTGTGTTATTTGGACAATATTTAATCATTTGGGTCGTGACCCGATAAAAAGAATATACAATTCCTCTAAAAAAATAAATACACATAATATCTACAAATTGCACGAAACTAGGGTTGCAAGGTATGTGTTTCTACCTTGTGCGATTCTGCCGAAAAACAATGGTCGGAATGACATATTTTAGTGCTCGGCAGTCTTCTCCTCTCTTGGAACCCATTGCCTCTTCTCTGACCTCTCTTTTCCGAACTTTCTCACGGTTTATGACTAGTGATATGGAAGTGAAAAATTGCTTGTCTTATATAGGATTAATTAGGTAACTCTAATTTTAATTCTTTTCGTTGGAAATCAATGCATCACAATGGAAGTTGAGAAATCAGATTTTTGAATCTAGCTGGCTAATGGGTTAGATTCATTTCTTCATGCCTAAGCTCCTCCACTCAACAGGCATTGGAATACCAAGAGGTAATAACCGTGCATGTTCGGGGATGGAAACTAAGAGATGAAATGAATAGGTTCAAAAATGTAACTCCTTTGTTCTATAATCAATATACGTTTATGGTTTTGAAGAATATAAAATAATAATAATAATAATAATAATGATGAAGTACTTCTCACTCCTTACACTTACACGTGCACTCGCGTTCAGATCCAGTCGCTCGATTTGCGAACTATGAGAAAAAAAAATAAAAAAATAAATTCATTTCCTTTTAATTAAAATGAACCAAACAAATTTTTAATAACTGATTAAAAATTATTTATTATATGTTTAAAAAGTCGGGTCGTTACAATCTATCTCCCTTAAAAGAATTTCGTCCTCGAAATTTCACAGAACAGTCTGAAAAGTTCAGTAAATGGCTCACTCCACGTCTTCCTGCTCGTAGGTTGATTCTCCAAATTCGGATAACGTCAACAAATCTTAACTTGCTTGATAATCCTTCTCTTCGCGATTCGAGATTAGAATTGGCTACTTCTCGTATGTTGTGTTACCTAGATTGTATTGTCGTGCGAGATACTGAGTCTTACCTATTTCTCTTAAATTTGAAGTAGCTTCTCTACCTAATCATAAATCTGTGGATGGATCGCTATGCTTAGTTATATGTTGGTTCCCAATGCTTTGTCGATGTCATAATGTCTTGAATTTCGTGCAATCCTAGTGTGTCATTGTAATCCAAGTCACGTTTCAGGAAATGCAGCTGTGCTTCTTACTCGAGAAAACCCGAAGGCCGATAGTTTGTGTCCCCATGAGGTAGTTAGGAATAGTCACATTTTACTAGAATTATCTTAGAACACAAAATGAAATAAACCGAGAGTTCAAATACCAAAAGACAAAATGAGTACGCATTCTTTTGAGTTTCAAGATACAATTCAAAATCTGAGTTCAAAAGTTGACTAAGAATTTGCGAATAAACGGTTGTAGTCAAGTCCAATTGAAGGTGAACCTCAATATGAAATGAAGAGTTATATCACAATGTATAAGAATCGAATATTGAATAACCAATTACAATAGGTAAATACTTTGATTAGAAAAGTTATGGAATGTGATAAGATTTTCATGACTGATGTAACTAGGCGACAATAAAAACAGAGTTTTGAAAAAAAATACGAAGTAAAATGATGAAAAACTAACTTAGATGTTCTTCTTGAAACTACGTTGGCCAGACGCGTTTCAAGTCAAACATCAGAATTTAGTTTCACGGTAACGGTGTCAAAGAAATTTTCGAGGATAGAATCTTAACAACTCAAGAGAGTTTAGAATAAAATCATTTCAAAGATTACACATCTCGAAAGAAGAGATCAAGTGCCACAAGGCATATGTTATTATTTCGGAAGTTGCACACATGTTGAGTTTGTCAATTCAAAGTTCTTGAGGAACGAAAAGGTACTTTGATTGTGGTCTCCAATGAATACAAATATGCAAACCAGAGTTTCATCGAATAAAATAAATGACTGAAATCACAAGATATGGCTTTAACAACCAAAGAAGTTTCGAAATAAATGAATATTTTAGAATACGTTACTCAAGAAAAAGGATCGTCATGAGAACAAAGGGTTTGAGAACACGAGACTTTCAATAATTCAAGGTCAAGTTGAATTTGCAGATTGGAGATTGCCAAGAGTGTTGAATCATTGCGAGATGATATTTATTCAATGCATTCGAAAAGTTCGGCAAAAATCTAACCAACATGGTTTAGAGCATTTGAAAATATGGATAAGAACAAATTATCATAGAGTGGAGAGTTCAAAAAGATTAAAACAAAACAATCTCATAGAAAAATGATAAGCAAATAATTATTCAATACGAACTGTGAGTAGATAAACAAGGTAAGCATTCAAAAAGATAAGCATTTGACACAAATTGTGAAATTAAATAAAAAAAAAAAATAGGCACAATTTGTAAATTTCGAAGAGATTGAGAAAATAAACTAAATACTATAGCTAATCTGGTGAACACAGACTATGACGAGTATTTTTTTTTTCTTTTTTTTTTTCTATTCCTCTTAGAGAAACAGCCTCCAAAGAATAATATTTCACTGTCTCTCTTGTTGATTCTGTTGGACGTTGTGCCTATGGGATTATGGACATTCTTTCTTCAGGTGACCCTTTCTGTTTGTAGACATAGCAAGTCATGTTCCTTATATTCCTCCTGGGTCCTTGATTCAATTTCCCGTTCATGATCTGGTTGACTATTTGGGTTGATTCTGGTTTCGATTCTGATTGTAAGGCTTGAAATAGCTGGCTATCTGCTCAGGTCTAAGCATGGCGTAAGAGGTTTCTCCGATTGGTGGATTGACTAAGCTAGTACGTCGTTGACGTTGGCAGTATTCTAAATTTTCGAATTCATGTTGTGGATAGGTGTCTCGTTAACGATATGTCCTCTGTTACCATTGGTATTGTCATTGACATTCGTGCCGGTGGATTCCACTGTATAAAGAATTCCGTATGAGAGGTTTCTAACTACCGCATTTTTGAAATGTTTTTTTTTTAAAAAAATAATAAATAAAATATATTGTATAAGTCTAATACCATATTTGCAAAATCAGCCGAAGCCTATAATGATGTGAAAGATCACGTAGCGATACACATTGTGTTCTCTACCTAAATCTAGTTATCTCACCGTCGTGCTGCTCTTCCTACTTAACTCTCTTTCTCTCTCAAAGACTCGCCCCCTATTCTACTTGGTTCGTCTCGTTGTGTGTTGATGATGGTAGTAGTCAGTTGTTGATATCGAAGACCGCCTTCTTGGAGTCATCCTCTTCCGGATCCTCATCTTTTAGTCCATGATAATTGGCTCCGCATAGAAGTTGACGGGAGTGTCCAGCTATGGCTCGGGATCCATTATCCAAATATATATGTATATATAGTAGACTTATATATACCGTACATTAAAAAGTCTAACTAATCGGACAACACTCGAAAATTGTGATCTACCCAACTAACCCGAGGTCGCAGAGGTGAGCCTATGCTCTGATACCACTTGTAACGCCCCGTTTCTCGGCAACGTTAAATAAATCTTTTTATTCAATTACTTTGAATTAAATATAATGGAAATATAAATTTGTAAATGTGAATTTCATACTAAAACATTGTTTGCAAGAGTTTGACAAAAAAATTACTAAAATACCCCTTCTGGGTTTACATTATGAAATAAAAGAAATAATATAATAAAACTTCTAAGAATAATATCTACATGTGTTGTCACAGTTTTCAGCTCCGAAGCCCGATTCTTTCAACTCGGGTTGCTTCTCTTCCTGCACTTCTTCATCTGGCATTAATGGCAGGGGCAGAGAAATTGCTCCATGAGTACAGAATACTCAGCGAAAAACATACCCAAAACACTAACCCAAGAAACATGCAATTTGACAGATATAATAATCACATTAAAGAGTATAAAACAGCGGACATAAACACAGAGTATAAAGCAGCGAAAATAAACACATAGGTTCATTATGAATCTTATATTTAAGTTTCTAGGATTCACCTCCACGGAAATCCAATCTTACCCTCTTAAACACTAGCATAGGCAATCGGTTGATATTGACCAGTTCTTACCTACCAAGGGCCCGTAGTCTAAGGTTATGTACCCGACCGAATACTGACCCGGCAAGACAAGGACCTCCTACCGTCCACTCAGGTCAATACCTACTTCACCCTATCTAGATCCTTCGCAACGTGGCTTCACCAGGCCCAGTCACCCCGAACTTAGCCGCTTCTCCTTATCGGCTCAAGAACGCGCAAGACACTGGTCGCCACTCCCTCGGGTCCGGAGCTGCCATCGCAGACGTCCCGAAGTCACCTCCAACTGTCTCCAACTCCTCCTAGTTGGGGCCCTTATAATCAAATCAGAATCGAACTGCCACCACGGGCTAACCATTTTTACTCTTTCCTTTAACGTTCCTCAATGTCTCTATATATTATCCAAATACAATGCACACTCTGACATCCTCCGCTTCCGTGTCACAAGCGGCATCCGGTCCAGTGTCCCTAACGTATGACTCTAGATTTTCCCACATTCAAATACACCAAATTTCAAAAATAAAATCGGCAGCATAACGGCTATAAAATGAACTTAACCAAAATTCCATCATGACCTTATCACGTCATAAATTCCATTAACACAACTTTCAGATCCCAATAACATTGCTAAAATTATTTAAATAATAAAATAACTAAACAGAATATAGTCGGGTTGGCATTCCTGCTCACACGAGATCCCATGGGGGTTCGTGGACATCCTAACACATTAAAAGTATATGCATGTGCAAGTGTTGTGTTATTTGGACAATATTTAATCATTTGGGTCGTGACCCGATAAAAAGAATATACAATTCCTCTAAAACAATAAATACACATAATATCTACAAATTGCACGAAACTAGGGTTGCAAGGTATGTGTTTCTACCTTGTGCGATTCTGCCGAAAAACAATGGTCGGAATGACATATTTTAGTGCTCGGCAGTCTTCTCCTCTCTTGGAACCCATTGCCTCTTCTCTGACCTCTCTTTTCCGAACTTTCTCACGGTTTATGACTAGTGATATGGAAGTGAAAAATTGCTTGTCTTATATAGGATTAATTAGGTAACTCTAATTTTAATTCTTTTCGTTGGAAATCAATGCATCACAATGGAAGTTGAGAAATCAGATTTTTGAATCTAGCTGGCTAATGGGTTAGATTCATTTCTTCATGCCTAAGCTCCTCCACTCAACAGGCATTGGAATACCAAGAGGTAATAACCGTGCATGTTCGGGGATGGAAACTAAGAGATGAAATGAATAGGTTCAAAAATGTAACTCCTTTGTTCTATAATCAATATACGTTTATGGTTTTGAAGAATATAAAATAATAATAATAATAATAATAATAATAATAATAATAATAATAATAATAATGATGAAGTACTTCTCACTCCTTACACTTACACGTGCACTCGCGTTCAAATCCAGTCGCTCGATTTGCGAACTATGAGAAAAAAAAATAAAAAAATAAATTCATTTCCTTTTAATTAAAATGAACCAAACAAATTTTTAATAACTGATTAAAAATTATTTATTATATGTTTAAAAAGTCGGGTCGTTACAGATATAGCATATGACACCGGTGAATATATTAGAAGATCATTTTTCACAAAAATGTCCTTCCCTAGTATTACCTCCACTTCCCTCCCAAACCTTTTACATCTCCTAAGCCTTCCCACCTTTTACAATATTTATTATAATTTACTTATTGGAGTTATGAATTAACTTAAAGTATTATGGACATATATATCGCGTTTTCAGGACATTTACCCTTACTTACAGCAATATGTTTTTTTTTTATAGTAATTTCAGATGTATAGTGGATTGTACACATTTTTTGGTAGTAATTTGTAGCCAATAGAAATTTGGGTAAACACCTGTCAAACTAAATTTGGGCCATTTGAGGGAGGGGGTTGTGCAGGAGGACTGGAGAGGGGAGAGAGAGAGAGAGAGAGAGAGAGAGATTTTGCTGGCATCTTCCATGCCCAATAACACTAATAAAAGAAAAGAAAAAGTTTTTTTTTTGTCCATAAATAAAATGGTTTAACTACCACCAACCCAAGGTGTGTTCGGTTATGAGTTTGAGAGACTTCCTCTCAAACAAGTTTCTGGAACAGTTTCTGAAACAGTTTCAGAAACAGTTTCTGGAACATTCTCCCAGACAACTTTTTCTCTCTATAAAAGAAAAAGTTTCAGAAACAGTTTCTGAAACAGTTTCTGAGACACTTATAACCAAACAACGTCTCAGAGACATGTTTCTAAAACTATTTCAGAAACACCCTAAAACGAACACACCCAATTTTGTATCACAGCCTCCCATAAAAGCGAGTTAGGTAAGAAAATTTAATGTCTTCTTAACCAATCCCTTCGTAGCAGATTTTTTATTATTCATATTTTGTCCTCGTTTGATAATTTTGATTTTACAAAATTCGTGATTTTTACCAACTTTAGGTGTGAAACCCCGATCCTTTTAATCAATTAAATTATTTTGAAAATTTAAAATTTTAAGTTTATAATTATTAATTTTATGGAGTTTAAAAAAATGATTCTTTGGTATAAATTCAAATTTTAACAGAAAATATCGGTCATGTGATGATGTTCTTAATTTAACCGACGAGGGACACATGGATTATGTCCGATCACTCGAGAATACCGAATTTACAGTGTTTTCGATCACGTTGATATAAAAATTTATATACATTAATTTTACGAGGTTTGTCCGCGATCGAAATTGAACAGATTTTGTACCGAACAGTCAAGACGGGACCGGGTAGGCCCCACCTATTTTCTCATGGCTAGGAATTGTAGGCCATCATTTTTCTTAAGCTTACTTATATTATACACTAGGATTTTTAATCATGCATTTGAAAACCAAAAAAAAAAAATTAGCACATGTATAATTGGTCAAGGCCAATAAAAATACATGCAATTGGGAGACCTTAGAAGCAAAATCTGACCCTCCCATTTCTTTCACGGCAAAACACACACACACACACTAAGCACATGCAAACCTTTGGCTATAAATACACACCCCTCACAAGCACACTAGCACTTTACATATTTGGGGATTCCTAGCATTTTAGAGAGAGAGAGAGAGAGAGAGGGAGGGGAGCCAAACTAGCAAGGGTGAGTTAGAGAAGGCTCGGGTTAGACTTGGGTCAGTCTCGGGATGTGCTCGGGACGCTCGAATCCGAAGCAAAACGCGACCGGAGGTACCGACTTTCTTTCATTCTCTTTACGCACCTTACGTTTATAGGCGTTTCGTTTTTATCTCGTTTCGTTTCGGGTCGAGATTTTTGATAATATTCGTAGCTAAGACACCATACTACTCATGCATGTTCAAAACCGGGGTCGTTATGTTGAAAAAAACGAAGTTTTTTCCGTTTGAACGGAAAAAAGTACACTGCCCAGTTTTTACCGGTAGTAAGCCTTGCTAAATCACTCGGAGTTTTTATTCTACAACTTTTCTAGGAAAAATACTTATTAGGGGTTGTAGTTGACACATTTTAGCACGCATGCATGTTGAACACGAGGCTCGGAGGGCTCGGGAATGGGAGTAACGGGCTGCCGAACGCAGCAGCTGTTGGGTGCATTTCTGGGCAGATTACACTGCCCAGTTTTGGACAGTGCGTTTCATCTTTTTCGTTTCGTTTCGAGTCGAGATTTTTGATAAGAGTTGTAACTAAGACACCATACTACTCGTACATGTTCAAACCCGGGGTAGTTATGTTGAAAAATACGAAGTTTTGGCCATCCGAACGACAAAATGCACACTGTCAGATTTTACCGGTAACATACCTTGCTAAATCACTCGGAGTTTTTATTTTACAACTTTTCTATGAAAAATACTTATTGGGGGTTGTAGACGACACATTTTAGCACGCATGCATGTTGGACCCGGGGCTCGGAAGGCTCGGGAATGGGAGAAACTCGCTGTCAAACACAGCTGATTTTCAGCTGTTGAAACTCAGCTTCTGGACAGTTTACACTGTCCAGTTTTGGGCAGTCCGGGCAGCCCCTATTCGGGCAGCCCATGGTTCGGGCAGCCCCTGCTCGGGCAGTCCTTGTTCGGGTCAGTTTGACACAACTTAGAAGAATTGGTTCGGGTTGACCTCGTACGAGCATTATTTGAGTTTCGAGACGAAAAATATTATTTTCACCGGTAACTTTCGTTTGAACCAAAATATTTTTAGACCCAACCCGAGACTAAGTGGTTGACCGAAACTCGTCACTTAACCCATAAAAACAGTACCTTAGCCGAACACTTAGAAAAAAATTAGACCACGTGACCCTTGAACACATCGAACGCCGTTTTTGACACGAGTCTAATAAACCATCGGAATATGCAATGTTTTTTATAAAAAAAATAAATAAATAAATTAGATTACGATCATGCTAAATCCTTTGACCCTTATGCTAGATCCCGAAGTCGGTGACGCGTAGGGCAATACAAGAGTTTTCGGGCGAACGACTATCGAGGTGAGTTTTGTTACGCCTTGTTTACCGATTTTAGGAAAAAAAAATGTACATATTTATCTTTTTTGACAAAAATTCATGTATTTAGTATCCATGTTATTCGTATTGAAATCAATTAAACGAATATTGAGATATTTATCGAAATCATGAAAATTGCTCGAATTATGAAAATTGGCATAAATGAGAAGTTGGCAAATTTGATATGTTTGGTAGAAATGTGGTTGATAAATAATATTTCCATGCTATTCGGATTTACTTTTATAGATTATCGAGAAAATTATCGATTAAATGTTCATACGGTGCCCCGACCGCCAGGGGATAAGAAATATGGCGAGGTGAATGAAATAAGGTGAAAGGATCGACGACCGATAGATCCGCCGGATGACGTCATGCCGATTTTATATCTGATAGGGTAGCTCCCTATATTCGGTGACCGTTGAACAAAATGACTGAATATTATTCTAAATAGAATTTGTTCCTAGAAGTGAAAATTCACTTGGAATCTGAAATGAGAAGTTTGACTTCAGAAAAAGAATTACGATTCTTTATAAATGTGATGGATCACTTGGCATAATTGTGAACTATAAATTATTTTAAATTGCACGTATACGAGAAAAGTCATTTTCTGCCTGAAATTCGATAAGCATTGTTATAACGAAATTCACACTAGCCTAGTGCTTAAGAGTTGTTGTTGATTACAACTACAGGTGCTTCTGAAGTCGAGGACGCTGCGTGATTTTGTGTATCTTCGTCAAGTTATTAGATTTTCATGTTGTTAGTAATGTACTCTTTATTTCAGACTTATGTTTTTGTACTTTTTGATACCTGGCCGAGCCGCCTGTGGCCGAGCCAAGGATTCTACTATGGATGATGTAATAGTTAATTTATCACTAGCACTTCGGGAGTATTTTTAATGTTATTCCGCATTTTTTTTTATATCGCACTCTGATATTATGGAAATCCCTAAACCAGTTTTATAAATTGAGGCCTTGATGGATTAAACCTCATCGGCCGGTCGCGACCATGTATTTTTGAGACGGGTCGTGACATGGGTGGTATCAGAGCATGGTTTTCGGATTTTAAAATAAAACCCCGGTGCTATGAGATTTGAGACACGATGATCACACACTTGGATGTAATAGTTACTTGGCTATGTGTTATTACCTACGTAACTTGTATAAATAAGTAACGATCACGCGTAGGCCAGTACTAACAAGACTATATCTTGTGTACTGTCGGATGAAAGGAGTGAAGTGATCCTTTTGCCCTCTATTTGCTTTGCATCTTTACTTCAGATGGTGAGGACTCGAACAAATGGAAATGCTAGCGGGAGTGAAAGCGGGAATGGAGGCAACGAAATGGCAGAGATGAGGGCCATGATGCAGACACTCATAGGGGCTATGCAAGCCCAGCAACAGGCGTTTGAACGTCAAGCACAACAAGCCGCACCTCAACAGCAATCGGTGCCACACCCCAGTCCACAAGTACCAACAAGAGCAGAAAATAACAACCAGCAAGACCCACCTATCGATGTCCCTACGGCAGATATCGCGCTCACTCGCGAATTTCTAAAACTGAAACCGCCAACATATAATGGAGGCATGGATGCAGTGCGAGCAAACGAATGGCTAGCTGAATTGGAGAAGAACTTTCGACTAATTGGGTGCACAGAAGTGCAAAAGGTGGAAATTGGAGCGTACCTACTGACAGGAGAAGCTAACCGATGGTGGAACCTGAAGAGAGTTGGGGAGCCAAGGATCGTTTGGACCAGATTCGTGGAGATCTTCAAAGAGAAGTATATGCCTAGAGCGATGCAGCACGCTAAGTGTGCAGAATTCGAACAACTTCGGCAAAGAGGACCTATGACCGTTGCGGACTATGAAGCAGAATTCACCAATCTTGCAGAATACGCCCCACATCTGGTGGGAACAGAGGACATGAAGGATCGAAGATTCGAAGAAGGGCTGAGACACGACATCAAGAAGGTGGTGCGACCTCTACAACTGCCCACATATGCTGAGGTGTTGGATCGGGCGATTTTGGTTGAACAAGATGCTGATGAGTTCAGGAAATACCACGAGAATCGAAAGCGGAAGAACTCTGGAGTTGGAGGATCGGGAAATCGCAACCAGAAGAGACAGAACAACAGAAACAATGAAAATCAAGGACAAAGGCCACCATGTAACACCTGCGGAAAACTTCACGGAGGAGAATGCTGGAGGAAGGTAGAGGCTGGAAAATGTTTCGGATGCGGACAAGTTGGACACATTCGAAAGAATTGCCCAAATGTTAGGACAGGGGCTAACACTGTTCCAATCGGAGGTCAAGGTGGCCAAGTGCAGAGAAACAATGACAGACCGGTAGCTAGACCTGGGGAAAATAGGAACAACAACAACAATCAAAGGAATCGCAACAACAACGGGCAGCGACACGGTCGAGCTTTCGCCATCGTTCCAGGGGACCAAGCCAACAATGAAAACGTGGTCGCAGGTAACATTATGATCGATTCTCTACCAGCATATGCACTTTTTGACTCTGGTTCCTCGCATACATTTGTGTCCAAGCATTTTGCCGTTAAGATGAATAGGGAGGCCGAACCTTTGGGTTATGACTTACTGATTTCCCAACCTATGAGTAAGGGCACGGTTTGCTCTACTAAGTATAGAGACTGTAATGTTTACATTGACGGCCTATGCATGATCACGGATCTGATTCTGTTAGATATGAAGCATTTCGATATCATTTTTGGCATGGATTGGTTATCCAAATTTGGGGCAACGATTGACTGTGCTAATAAACGTGTTGTATTTAAAAAACTCGATGGAGAGGAGATTAGATTTTCGGGTGAGAGAGTGATTACACCCCTGTGTTTCGTGTCTATGACTCGAGCCCGACGACTTTTGCAGACCTATGTAGTATTTTGCCGACTTCGTCGGAGGGCACTTCGGTTGCCAACATTCCTATTGTATGTGATTTTCCTGATGTTTTTCCTGATGAATTGCCCGGGATACCGACTGAACGGGTAATAAGTTTCTTTGTTGATATCGTTCCCGGAACACAGCCGATATCCAAAGCGCCATATAGAATGGCCCCAGCTGAACTAAAAGAGTTAAAGATACAACTGGATGATTTACTCGACAAAGGCTTCATTCGACCTAGTTCGTCGCCTTGGGGAGCGCCGGTTTTGTTCGTTAAAAAGAAGGATGGAACGATGCGTCTTTGCATTGATTACCGGGAGCTGAACAAGGTCACCATCAAAAACCGTTATCCGCTTCCGAGAATTGACGACCTATTCGACCAGCTGCAAGGAGCCACGGTGTTTTCAAAGATTGATTTACGATCAGGATATCACCAGCTTAGAGTCAAGCCTGAAGATGTAGAAAAGTTAGCCTTTCGAACTCGCTACGGGCATTACGAGTTCTTGGTAATGCCATTCGGAGTGATCAACGCACCGGCAGCCTTCATGGACATGATGAATCGAGTATTCAAGCAGTACCTTGATGATTTCGTTATCGTTTTTATTGACGACATTCTCATTTATTCCAAGAATGAAGAGCAGCACGCTAAACACCTGCAAACCATACTATAGAAGCTGAGAGAGGAGAAGCTGTACGCCAAGCTCAAGAAGTGTGAGTTTTGGCTAAGAAGTGTGAACTTTTTAGGACACATTATCAATGGCAACGGGATTTCGGTAGATGCTCAGAAAATCGAAGCGATTATAGATTGGCCAAGGCCTACGACTGTCACAGAAGTTCGAAGTTTCTTGGGACTCGCAGGGTACTATCGGAGGTTCGTCCAAGATTTCTCAAGGATTGCTACGCCTATGACCGAATTGACTCGCAAGGGGGAACCATTTGTCTGGACCGACAAACGAGAGGAATGCTTCCAAGAACTTAAGAAGAGGCTTACGTCAGCACCAATTCTCACGCTACCAGAAGGCACTGAAGGTTTCGCGATCTACAGTGATGCATCTTATCAAGGGCTTGGGTGTGTCCTTATGCAACACGGCAAGGTTATCGCATATGCTTCCCGCCAGCTGAAGATTCACGAGAAAAACTACCCAACGCACGGGCAGCAGTGATTTTTGCCCTGAAAATCTGGCGCCACTAACTTTATGGAGTCACTTGCGACGTTTTCACTGACCATAAGAGCCTGAAGTATATTTTCACGCAGAAGGAGTTGAACCTACGGCAGCGACGATGGCTTGAGCTGATGAAGGACTATGATATCAACATCCAGTATCACCCAGGGAAGGCTAATGTTGTCGCAGATGCCTTGAGCAGAAAGGCACAAGGGATACTGAATCGACTAATCACTTATAAGAAGGAGTCAATAGAAGTGATCGAGGGATTCTGTGCAGCAATCACAGCCGAACCAGCAATTTTGGAAGAGATTAAGCTCAAACAAATGGAGGACCCGAAGCTCAAGAAGATCCACGATCAGATGGCCACCAATCCAAACTCTGACTTCACCATGATCGAGGGTCGATTATGTTTTCGAAATCGCATTTATATACCCAACGAGCCAAAAATCAAGAGGCGAATTATGGACGAGGGGCATCGGACGAAGTTTTCAGTACACCCAGGAATAATGAAGATGTACCAAGACATGAAGCAGTCATACTGGTGGATGGGAATGAAACGCGACATCATGAAATACGTGGAGAGATGCTTGCAATGTCAAAAGATCAAAGCCGTACGCCAGAAGTCAGCAGGACTACTTCACCCACTACCTATACCAAAGTGGAAATGGGAAGAGATAGCTATGGACTACGTGATTGGTTTTCCACGGACAGCCAAGGGGAACAACTCAATATGGGTAATAGTCGGCCGCTTAACAAAATCCGCACACTTTATTCCGATTAAGAACACCTATTCCATGGACCAGATGGCTAGCACGTACATTCGGGAAATCATTCGACTGCATGGGACGCCAGTGACGATACTTCAGACAGAGACCCAAGATTTGTCTCTCGTTTTTGGCAATCTTTACAGAAAGCAATGGGCACAAGGTTGAACCTTAGCACAGCCTTTCATCCACAAACCGATGGGCAATCCGAACGAACAATTCAGACATTGGAAGATTTACTCAGAGCTTGTGCCATGGAATTCCAAGGCAACTGGGAAGAGCACCTATCTCTAGCAGAATTCACCTACAACAATAGTTACCAGGCCAGCATTGGCATGGCACCGTTTGAAGCATTATACGGCAGGAAGTGCAGATCCCCATCATGCTGGACAGAAGTTGGAAAAGCGGAGTTGACAGGACCAGAGATAGTGCAAGAGACGACTGAAAAGATTAGTCTAATTCAAGATCGACTAAAGGCTGCTCAAGATCGACAAAAGAGTTTTGCAGATGCTAACCGCCGAGAGTTAGAATTTCAAGAAGGAGACTGGGTCTTCCTCAAAGTCTCTCCGATGAAGGGAATTGTCAGATTTGGGAAGCGAGGGAAGCTGAATCCACGATATATTGGGCCATTCGAGATCATCGAAAAGGTAGGACCAGTAGCCTATCGACTCGCGTTGACCTCGGAATTGAGTAATATACACGACGTCTTTCATGTTTCGATGCTGAGAAGATACATATCCGACCCGACTCATATTTTAGAGCGACCGCCAATTCAACTTAAGGAAAATATGCGCTATGAAGAACAACCCGTACGACTTCTAGATACCCGAGTCAAGCAACTAAGGAACAAAAGGGTGCCGCTAGTCAAAGTCTGGTGGGAGAATCAAACAACAGTAGAAGCCACGTGGGAGTTGGAAAGCGATATGAGACGGAAGTACCCGCACCTCTTCGACTCAGGTTTAATGACATTCCTTATGATATTATATTTGAATTTTAGTCTTTAGAGTAATTAGACCTACCATTCAGACCTGAGAGCAACGACAGTTTGGGGACCAAACTTCCCAAGGTGGGGAGAATGTGAAACCCCGATCCTTTTAATCAATTAAATTATTTTGAAAATTTAAAATTTTAAGTTTATAATTATTAATTTTATGGAGTTTAAAAAAATGATTCTTTGGTATAAATTCAAATTTTAACAGAAAATATCGGTCATGTGATGATGTTCTTAATTTAACCGACGAGGGACACATGGATTATGTCCGATCACTCGAGAATACCGAATTTACAGTGTTTTCGATCACGTTGATATAAAAATTTATATACATTAATTTTACGAGGTTTGTCCGCGATCGAAATTGAACAGATTTTGTACCGAACAGTCAAGACGGGACCGGGTAGGCCCCACCTATTTTCTCATGGCTAGGAATTGTAGGCCATCATTTTTCTTAAGCTTACTTATATTATACACTAGGATTTTTAATCATGCATTTGAAAACCAAAAAAAAAAATTAGCACATGTATAATTGGTCAAGGCCAATAAAAATACATGCAATTGGGAGACCTTAGAAGCAAAATCTGACCCTCCCCTTTCTTTCACGGCAAAACACACACACACACACTAAGCACATGCAAACCTTTGGCTATAAATACACACCCCTCACAAGCACACTAGCACTTTACATATTTGGGGATTCCTAGCATTTTAGAGAGAGAGAGAGAGAGAGAGGGAGGGGAGCCAAACTAGCAAGGGTGAGTTAGAGAAGGCTCGGGTTAGACTTGGGTCAGTCTCGGGATGTGCTCGGGACGCTCGAATCCGAAGCAAAACGCGACCGGAGGTACCGACTTTCTTTCATTCTCTTTACGCACCTTACGTTTATAGGCGTTTCGTTTTTATCTCGTTTCGTTTCGGGTCGAGATTTTTGATAATATTCGTAGCTAAGACACCATACTACTCATGCATGTTCAAAACCGGGGTCGTTATGTTGAAAAAAACGAAGTTTTTTCCGTTTGAACGGAAAAAAGTACACTGCCCAGTTTTTACCGGTAGTAAGCCTTGCTAAATCACTCGGAGTTTTTATTCTACAACTTTTCTAGGAAAAATACTTATTAGGGGTTGTAGTTGACACATTTTAGCACGCATGCATGTTGAACACGAGGCTCGGAGGGCTCGGGAATGGGAGTAACGGGCTGCCGAACGCAGCAGCTGTTGGGTGCATTTCTGGGCAGATTACACTGCCCAGTTTTGGACAGTGCGTTTCATCTTTTTCGTTTCGTTTCGAGTCGAGATTTTTGATAAGAGTTGTAACTAAGACACCATACTACTCGTACATGTTCAAACCCGGGGTAGTTATGTTGAAAAATACGAAGTTTTGGCCATCCGAACGACAAAATGCACACTGTCAGATTTTACCGGTAACATACCTTGCTAAATCACTCGGAGTTTTTATTTTACAACTTTTCTATGAAAAATACTTATTGGGGGTTGTAGACGACACATTTTAGCACGCATGCATGTTGGACCCGGGGCTCGGAAGGCTCGGGAATGGGAGAAACTCGCTGTCAAACACAGCTGATTTTCAGCTGTTGAAACTCAGCTTCTGGACAGTTTACACTGTCCAGTTTTGGGCAGTCCGGGCAGCCCCTATTCGGGCAGCCCATGGTTCGGGCAGCCCCTGCTCGGGCAGTCCTTGTTCGGGTCAGTTTGACACAACTTAGAAGAATTGGTTCGGGTTGACCTCGTACGAGCATTATTTGAGTTTCGAGACGAAAAATATTATTTTCACCGGTAACTTTCGTTTGAACCAAAATATTTTTAGACCCAACCCGAGACTAAGTGGTTGACCGAAACTCGTCACTTAACCCATAAAAACAGTACCTTAGCCGAACACTTAGAAAAAAATTAGACCACGTGACCCTTGAACACATCGAACGCCGTTTTTGACACGAGTCTAATAAACCATCGGAATATGCAATGTTTTTTATAAAAAAAATAAATAAATAAATTAGATTACGATCATGCTAAATCCTTTGACCCTTATGCTAGATCCCGAAGTCGGTGACGCGTAGGGCAATACAAGAGTTTTCGGGCGAACGACTATCGAGGTGAGTTTTGTTACGCCTTGTTTACCGATTTTAGGAAAAAAAAATGTACATATTTATCTTTTTTGACAAAAATTCATGTATTTAGTATCCATGTTATTCGTATTGAAATCAATTAAACGAATATTGAGATATTTATCGAAATCATGAAAATTGCTCGAATTATGAAAATTGGCATAAATGAGAAGTTGGCAAATTTGATATGTTTGGTAGAAATGTGGTTGATAAATAATATTTCCATGCTATTCGGATTTACTTTTATAGATTATCGAGAAAATTATCGATTAAATGTTCATACGGTGCCCCGACCGCCAGGGGATAAGAAATATGGCGAGGTGAATGAAATAAGGTGAAAGGATCGACGACCGATAGATCCGCCGGATGACGTCATGCCGATTTTATATCTGATAGGGTAGCTCCCTATATTCGGTGACCGTTGAACAAAATGACTGAATATTATTCTAAATGGAATTTGTTCCTAGAAGTGAAAATTCACTTGGAATCTGAAATGAGAAGTTTGACTTCAGAAAAAGAATTACGATTCTTTATAAATGTGATGGATCACTTGGCATAATTGTGAACTATAAATTATTTTAAATTGCACGTATACGAGAAAAGTCATTTTCTGCCTGAAATTCGATAAGCATTGTTATAACGAAATTCACACTAGCCTAGTGCTTAAGAGTTGTTGTTGATTACAACTACAGGTGCTTCTGAAGTCGAGGACGCTGCGTGATTTTGTGTATCTTCGTCAAGTTATTAGATTTTCATGTTGTTAGTAATGTACTCTTTATTTCAGACTTATGTTTTTGTACTTTTTGATACCTGGCCGAGCCGCCTGTGGCCGAGCCAAGGATTCTACTATGGATGATGTAATAGTTAATTTATCACTAGCACTTCGGGAGTATTTTTAATGTTATTCCGCATTTTTTTTTATATCGCACTCTGATATTATGGAAATCCCTAAACCAGTTTTATAAATTGAGGCCTTGATGGATTAAACCTCATCGGCCGGTCGCGACCATGTATTTTTGAGACGGGTCGTGACATTAGGGTTCATTTGATCCGTGTATTAAATTTAAATTATATTATTTCAAAATAAAACTTAATTTAATTAAACTCATTTAGCCTAAATTATTTTTGATGTATTTTGATCGCATTAAATATGAATTTTGTTTTAACTCAAAAAATATAATGACAAAAATACTCTTAAAACTAATTCAATCTTAAGCTATCCTTTCTTAATGGAGACAATTTAGGCTGTGTTCGGTTATGAGGGTTTTTGAGATAGTTTTAGAAACATGTCTCTGAGACGTTGTTTGGTTATAAGTGTCTCAGAAACTGTTTCTGAAACTGTTTCTGAAACTTTTTCTTTTATAGAGAGAAAAAGTTGTCTGGGAGAATGTTCCAGAAACTGTTTCAGAAACTGTTCCAGAAACTTGTTTGAGAGAAAGTCTCTCAAACTCATAACCGAACATAGCCTTAGTCTTACAATTGTCACCTATAAAACTGTCATATAACAATTATGGAGTCTGGTAGAAAAAGTAAAGAAAGACTTATTACTGTTTACCTAAAAAAAATAAAGAAAACAACGTTATTTTATTGCCACATCAGCCTTTTGGGACTTTTCTGGAGACTTCCTTCTGGGAGTGTAGTGTTCCCTTTATTAATATCAATATCGGCGCAACTTCCTCCATTCACAGAGATGGGTTGTTGCCGGGATATCCAATAGTCTCCTGATTTCTTTTTATCATTTTTATTTTTTTTCTAACCTGTAACAAAATAATCTCCCCCCCTCTCTCTCTCTCTCTCTCTCTCTCTCTCTCACACACACACACACCAGGAAAACTCCTTAACTCGAAAGAAATATACGGCCCATGGCACACCACACACATTACCACGGACTTGGGGCCCTGTTGCCTCTCATTCCCATTACCAGTGTCAAAAAGGAAGAAGAGAGAAAACACAAGAAGAAAGCTTTCACTTTATTGCAAGTTGCAACATTCCCATTTTCGAAAGAAAAAAGGGTCGGTGAGTCTCCACTGGACTTTAGTCCACTGGCTTTAATTCGCATTCCCATCACATTCAAAACGCACATGAAATTCACCCCCTACAAATCCCCCCCTCAAAACCCATCAACCCTCTCTCTCTCTCCCTCCCCTCTTTTCTTCCTTTCCATAGCCAAGAAATGTATGCAACAAAAGCCATATATGCCAATTCCTAACATATCCGCCATCCGTATTTGGAACGGTTCAGAACAAATCTAAACGTATTCTGATCCAAAAGCAAGCTCACTTTAACCTCCCTCATGGCCAAACGACTCAATTTTTTTTGGGTATTCCTCTGTCTATTCACATACCCAGTTCTTTCTCAGTTTGATGAGTTTATCTACAACGGATTCAAGTCCTCCAGCAACAACAACAGCAGCAGCATGAGCCTAAACGGAGTAGCAGAGATCGAAAACAACGGTCTCCTCATGCTAACAAACGACACAACCCGGTTAATCGGTCGCGCCTTCTACCCTACTCCAATCCGATTCAAAAACTCCACAAATGGTAAAGCCTTCTCTTTCTCCACTGCCTTTGCTTTTGCAATCATTCCAGAGTACGCGAAACTAGGCGGCCACGGCTTCGCCTTCACCATTTCACCATCAAAGGAGCTTCTGGGGGCTCAGCCAAGCCAGTACTTGGGACTTCTAAACTCTAACGACACCGGGAATTCTTCTAACCATTTGTTCGCCGTGGAATTCGACACCGTCCAAGACTTCGAATTCAAAGACATAAACGACAATCATGTGGGTATTGACATTAACGGCTTGATTTCGAATGCTTCGGCTAATGCTAGTTATTTCCCCGATGGCAATTCGACGAAGCAATCTTTAGATCTCAAGAGCGGGAAGACGATTCAAGCATGGATCGACTACGATTCGAGCACAAACGAACTGAACGTCACTCTTTCACTCTCTTCAACAAAACCCAGTTATTCGATTTTGTCATTTGAAGTGGATCTCTCTCCAATTTTCGAAGACATCATGTATGTGGGCTTCTCTGCTTCAACCGGTCTACTCGCGAGCTTTCACTATTTACAGGGGTGGAGCTTTAAGCTCAACGGACAAGCTTCATCTCTCGATCTCTCTTCTCTCCCTTCTCTTCCGGGGAACAAACAGAGCCAAACGGGTTTGATTATAGGTGTCTCTGTTTCTGTTGTCATCGTTGTCATTATATCAATCGGAATGGCGTTTCACATAATCAGAAAGATTAAAAACGCTGACGTAATCGAAGATTGGGAGTTCGATGTCGGGCCTCACAGATTCTCCTACAAAGAGCTGAAGCAAGCGACGAGAGGCTTCATAGACAAAGAGTTACTCGGGTTTGGTGGATTTGGCCGCGTTTACAAAGGAACCCTTCCGAAATCGAACACTGAAGTCGCGGTCAAACGCATATCTCACGAATCGAAACAGGGGTTTCGCGAATTCGTATCGGAGATCGCCAGTATCGGGCGCCTCCGTCACCGGAATCTAGTCCAGTTGATCGGATGGTGTCGCCGGCGAACGGATCTGTTACTTGTCTACGATTTCATGCCTAACGGTAGCCTCGATAAGTACATTTTCGACGAACCCAAAATGAATCTGAGTTGGGAACAAAGATTCAAGATCATCAAAGGGGTTGCTTCTGGTTTACTTTACTTACACGAGGAATGGGAGCAAACTGTGATTCACAGAGACATTAAAGCAGGCAATGTACTACTAGATTCGGACCTAAATGGCCGACTCGGGGATTTCGGACTCGCGAAATTATATGAGCACGGTTCGAACCCAAGTACAACCAGAGTGGTGGGGACATTAGGGTATTTGGCTCCGGAGCTCACCCGAACAGGAAAGCCAACAACGAGCTCAGACGTGTTTGCTTTTGGGGCGTTATTGCTTGAAATTGTCTGCGGGAGGAGGCCAATTGAGCCGAAAGCTTTGCCGGAGGAGCTTGTTTTGGTGGATTGGGTGTGGATGAAATGGAAAGAAGGGGCGATTTTGGAAGTGGTGGATAAGAGATTGGGAGGGGAATTCGATGAGATTGAGGTGGTGATGGTGTTGAAGATAGGGTTGATGTGTTCCAATAATGTGCCAGGGAGGAGGCCGAGTACAAGGCAGGTGGTGAGGTATTTAGAAGGGGAGGTGGGATTGCCGGACACGGTGGCGCCGCCGGGTGAGTATGATAAGAAGGGGGGTGGTGGGGTTGAGTTTGAGGATTTTGTTCATTCGTATCCATCATCGTCCGGATTGTTTGAGAAGATGAGTGTGTGCTCGTCGATGGGTGATGGGAGTGTGGATATTGAAGCTGGGCGTGGTTCGACTTTGTCAATCTCCGGCGGATCAGACGGCAGGTAGAAAACGTTAGTATTTTGTTTTGTTTAATGTTTCTTTTTTACTTTTATTGGACATTAATTTTGATTCTTTCTGGGGCCTTGGATGAAAGAACTATGAGTTTGGCAGTTAAAAGTTAGGTTTAAAAAAGGCGATAAAAAGCCAGTAGGCTAGGCTTTCTTTCTGTTTTTTTCCGGATTAACAAAAAAAACAAAAGGGTTAGGTTGGAATAGTTGTTCTAGATGGAGTTTGTAAATATTGTTGTTTTTTAATTAGGTAGTATTTGTTGTCCTATTCTATTCCAAATTACAACTGTCAATTTAACTGCATCCCAATCAAAGCAATTAAATTGGGTTTCCAATTTTAGCTAATCTCGTTAAGCTAATCCGGATGTGAGGCACATTTTGGGTCTATTTGGCCTATGGTTATCTTTTGTTTATTTATTTATTTGTTGGCTAATGAAAGTAAATCATTTGGCCTAATTTATTTTTTGGACCTATATATTTCTCGGATTCCGTACGGTGAGGAAAAAGTCGAAATTACCCTTCAAGCATTGCTGTCCTTTCCCATCAGACTCCGTACGAAAAAGGACAATATGGTCATTTGTCCGTTAAAGTCAAACAAATTATTTAATTCATTCGGTCAAACAACACAATAAATAAATTAGTCCAAATGGCATCAACTACTTTTATATTTATTCCAAACATAATAAATAAATAAATAATTAAACCAATAAAAATCGTAGGCCAAATGGACCCATTGACCTTTGGTCATGGGAGGCAAGGGAATCTCGATCTTAATTGCTATATATTGAGAAACTAGCAATTGACAGATAAGAGCGATCGATGTTCATAGCTTCCGAGTGGTGGTCTTGGAGCTTTTGACATCTCAGAAGACAGAGATTTGGATAGAGATGCCTATATATTGAGAAACTAGCAATTGACAGATAAGAGCGATCGATGTTCATAGCTTCCGAGTGGTGGTCTTGGAGCTTTTGACATCTCAGAAGACAGAGATTTGGATAGAGATGCCGGAAGAATGGTGGAGGAAGAGAGCATAACGGATGCAGTTCATTCAATACCGAAGGAATGCGATGAAGGAACTAAGTTTTTTGGCTGAAGGGTGCTGGAGGAGAGGAGACAGAATCTGCCGTCGGCGATGGCTACGAAAGAGATTACGACGAATGCAGTATAGATAGGGGTTTGTGTGGATATGTTGTAAATTTGATGGTTTTAAGGTACATAGCTTAATGAGCGGTTTCATTACTTTTTTTTAGTAGAGTAGGCTGAGTAGGCTTGTTTTTTTTTTTTTTTTACTTTTGTCAACTTCTCATTAAAAAAAATAACTGACACCCCATTTGAATCCTTATCAATTGTGTCATCCGGATTTTATTCTCGAAAAAGTTTTAAAAATTTACTGTTGACTTAAGAAAATATTTCGGATAACCGCGAACTCAAAATTTTAGAATAAAATATGTATTTTTGTGTTGTAATTGAGTGCACTGATATTCAATTTGGAAAGAACTTTGACTTGTGTCATTTGTCTCCACAAGGTTACCGGTGGCAGTCGCACCCAGTTCGTCGCACAGCACACACCTTGTTTCCTTGAAAACAAAACACAGATTACTTTCTATAAGGATAGACCATTTTTTATTTCAAACTGTCAAGTCAGATTCAACTTATGCAAGATAATGGCTTCCGAAATGTATACACGAAAATCCTTTTAATATATACTTGTTAAAACGTTTATAGTTAATGTTACTTACTTTTGATTATTTTATAATGATAGTTTAATGGAGTCGTTAGCTTGAGTTTGAATTTAATTTGTAGAGAGAGAGAGAGAAGCAATCCTCTTAAAGGCTTCAAAGACTTTGGATAATTAGATTTTTTCAAGTAAATAAACACCTATTTTAATTTGGAATGAAACGCTGAGAGTTGATTTCATCGTGAATTTGAAATCAACTTCCACATCTTTCTGTTTTATTACTGACAGAGGTGATTCAAATTGGATTGGAAGAAAATTCAGAAGGCTACAATATTGTGTAGAAAAAAATTTCTCAAAGGCAGACGGTTTACTAGGGGAAGATGATCCCACAAGTAGAGACCATATTTTTTCGTGCAGGGTCGCTGACATATTTTTTTAATCTTTACTTATCCTCAAGAATGGAAAATGGCAATGGCACAACCCTAAGAAAGTATGAATTATTTTATCAATTAGTAATAATTGAGGCCCTTATCTAAAGCGAAAAGACACGAGTTGTAACGCTCCGAATTTCAAACACATTAATAAAAAAAGTGAAATAACTGAAATATCATCATTTAATTAAAATACGAGTTTAATATAAAAGACAGTTGAAATACATTTAAAAAAAGACTGTTTTACATCAAAAAAACTTTAAAAGTAAAGTTTGAGCACGAAACTAGGTGAATCACAGCTCCATCACGTCTTCTGCGGAATAAACGTCGTCGTACGGTGTATATTCCGGTCTCGCTCCATCATCATCAATACCTAGTTATCAAACACCAGAGGCAAGAGGAAGTTCGCGCCATGAGTTTTTACACTCAATAAGTTATCATACCCTTAAGTTTTATTTTGAATGTTTTAACATGATAACATTATGTGCAGTGTACAGAATATGAATATAGTCATTGTCTAATCATGTGATAAGATAAGTACATAAGTAAAAAGAACATGCTTTGAAATCGAAATGGCGTAATTGAAATCAACAGAGTAATTATCACAGTGAATATTAGTTCCAACGTTCTATCAATCCTCGACTCGAATTAAATATTCTAAAGTATGACCACGTCATATAATTCCATCAATTGTTCTAAGAATGACCTCATCGTTTATTTCGAATAGGCTTTTCTAACATTAATGACCTCGTCATATATTTTGAATTAACATTTCTAAATCAATAAAGTCAAGTATGGTGCTCCTGAACAATAACAATCCTGATCGTCCGACCAACCGATACTTTTCAACCACTTTGCTCCCGATTGTCATGTTCCCAATTAATATGCTCTTCTTAACATTATATTTTTTCGCTACCGTGCCGGACAATATAAATTTAAAATTTATACTAGAATCACCGTTAGATTAAATAAGGCACGATAGGACTAGATATAACTTCGGCAAGACTAAATTGCAGCGCTTGGGTTATACAAAAGTTTGGATCTATCACACACCCTTTGGTTAAAATCAAAACTCGGCTCATGTCGCATCACAGCTACAAGACATGCATAATATTCTCACGAGAAATATATCCACAACCACTAATCGTATATCATTATCAGTTTGTTTACGTTCGAATATCTACGGGACACTGTGAATATTAATAATTGATCAACGTCAAAGTAATCAGAGTAATAATTACGATAATTTATGTTCGACTAATATTTAAACAGAAATCACATAATAATAAGATGGGTGCATAAATAAATAAAAATTTAATAGTTAATCATATAAAATTTATTTAATGGTACACGTTATAAGATAAATATATCTATAAAAATGAGTTTATAATAATTTTTATGATTTTTCGAAGAGAGTAAAAAGGTTTTAAAATGACAATTTTTATAAAATTAATTTAAGTGATGATTGATAAAATAGTTAAATATATAATAAACTATAACAAGTTTAATTATAATAATCATAAAATAAATCTAAAATTTATATAACAAGGGTACAATCTATAATTTATAAAAATACAAAGTTAAAATCGTTTTTCAAAAAATAATTTATTCCAGTCAAAATCCTGTCTGAAAGTTCATCCGGTCACGGATCTAGATTTCCAGACTTGCAACTGGACTGAAATCTGGATAGAAATCCGAACATGAAAAAATTCTAGCAGTTTTTGTAATTGGCGATTTCTCCTTCGGTGAAGCTCTGTTAAGGCTAATATCATACGAAAACACTCAAAATGGGTTCAAGAGGAGGGGCTTACAATTGATTTAGAGTTTGGGAAAGTTTCAAGTGGGTTTCGAATGCCGGCTTGGTCCAACAGAATTTCGACGCTTCTTCTTCTTCATCCTTCTCTTCTTCATTTCTTCAGCTCTGGATGTTGGTATGGTGTAAACTAAGAGGAGTGGCAGGTATTTATAGGAGGGAGAAGGGGACAAGGGGGACGGTAGAGATGGGGCGGTGGAATGTGACAGTGGGGAGGATGAGTAACCATAATGATGCAAGCGTAGAGGAGGCTGGAGCAGAGTTAAGGGGTGCTGCAACAGGGGTAGGCTGGTGGTCGATGGGAGTGATGGGAGTTGGATGGTTGGTGGTGGAGGTGACGGGGAAGGGATAGGTGGTGGTAGAGAAACACGAAGAGGCGAGAGTCATAAGGATGGAAATTTCGTCCGATCTACTCCACTCTGATCCATTTTCTAATCCATTCAAATTGGAGGTTCGATAAATTTTTTAGGAAACGGATTAGATTTGGAGGCAAAAGTAAGGAAAAAAAATAAGGAATGGGTCGAAGACAGGGCTTGGTACCTCCGCCCCGTTCCCCGCACCGTTCCCCACCTCGTTCCCCACCCCATTTAAATAATTATTATTTTACTTTATAACCCTTTTATTTATAACTATTTATAATATTTTTTAAACTCTTTTAATATTTTTTTCCTAATCCGTGTAAAATTATCCATGTGTATATATATATATATATATATATATATATATATATTAGTTCATTGTCCATATATAGATGTATATCAGTTCATAGATAGATGTATGTATACATATAAAATTGAGACTATATATGTGTATAGATGTATGTACAATATCATATAGTTAAAAATTTAATTTGTCTTGAAATGGTTAGTCTAGAATATAGCCTTAAAAATTTTAATTTATCTTAATGAATTAAAAAAATTTAATTAAAAAATAAAACGGGGCGGGGATGGGATGGGATGGAGGGTGGGATACGTTCCCCAAATAGAGAACGGGCGGGGACGGGCGGTATAATTCAGATTCGGGAATTGGAGGCGAGGATGGGCAAATTCAGTCCCGATCTGTCCAGTAGATGGTAAGTAAATAAAAAATAGAAGTATATACATATATAATTAGCATAATTAGCAAAAATAGTATTTACTATTTTTAGAAAAATTTTAAATAAGAAAAATATATTGTATACATATAATATACATAACAATACACATAGGCACACATACACAATAAAAATTATACACGCAAAGTATAAATAAAAAGATGCTCAATTTATTAAAACAATAAAAATTACGAATCATTACACGAGTAAATATGGATAGAGGTTTTTCCCCATCTCAAAGATCATATGTGGTGGACATAATTCTGTTATAATAATTTAATATTTTATTTTTTATAATTTATTTTACATAATTTCATTCCTATTAGTTGGAGAATTAATGAGTTGCTATAACTCATTAATACTTGTTTTGAAATAAAATCATTTAAAGATAACCGTTTCAATTGCCTTCATTATAGAAATTATTATTGTCTTGAATATCTAATGCCTTGAAAATGGTAATTTGTTTCTATATAAGATGGATGTTGATTTGGAAAGTAAGATGTGAGACTATTCTGGAAATAATCATTTTGAGAAAATCTTCAACATGCCTTATCGTTGGTGTTTTTTGAAGTCCAAAACTGCAGTACTAAATTACACAATAGAAGGGGTTCTTTCTTTGATTAATTTTCTACTACTATTCTATAGACTTTTTCATTTGTATGAGTGTCGGGAAATAGAAGTTAGTTCATGAATTTACTTCATTGTACAAAAGAAGATTCAAAGGTCATTGTATCGTAGGGAAAGAGTACCATTTAACCCTGTGTAGAAGGGGGTGTATTTTTTTTTTTGAAGAGAGCACTATTCGCATGCCTCACAGGCTTTTCTAATATTTTCTCTCTAAATATTTAATTTGTTGATTTTAATAGATTATTATATTTATGTGGATTCTAAATACCTAGCAGAATAGCCATTCACATTGAATTTACGTCCAACAATCTTAGGAAAAATACAATTCACTAGAATTTTCTGTTAGGATGATATTTGTCTTTACTATGATTAAATAAATCGACTTAACGTAAAACCCTAATGTGCATTCTTACGTGCGGTAAAAGGTAAAACTTTTGAAGTCCCTATGCAATAGAAAAAGGTCTCTCACATAATTTCGCCGCTCTTATGATTGGATGAAAACTAAGTTTATCTGTGAAGTATTAATAAGGAAAAAAATATGAAAAATGGTGATTAAATTATAGATGGTTGTTCTTTAAAAAGAACTTGCATGGAGTTTCGGAGACATTTCTTCCTTCAATGGTCATGGTTTTTCATAACAGGAAATTAAAGAAGGTAATAATAGATAGTGGTGCATAAAAAATGCTAATTAATGAAGTTAACGAGTTACAAAACATTTATTTTATTTATAAGGAAACAAAAAGAATTGTACCCACTTTCTTAAAAGAAATTATAGAAGTTGTTGAAGTTAATGATCAGTTTCCAGTACAATAAAACTAAATAGCACTTACATGTACATACTATGTTGATTAGTAGCAAGACAAAAGAAACACCAGCAGAGTTATTATTTTCGTATGTGACATGTGCGATGCCATATTTTGTACTTTGTCCATTTTGATTGATTTGGTTTTTGTATAATCTAATGATCACAATGCAAGATCTGGATAATAACTGCAATGACTGCTACTAGTGCTCTTTTCCGACTTTTATGTTAGGATAACCACTAGGTCATGGCTATTATAACATTTAACATTGTCTACGATATTGGTATTGGAGAACTTCCTAAGGAATATTTGTGGAAAAAAAAATATGGAGCTTCTAAAGCTGTTGGAATTGTTGGATTTGACAAGGAGTTTAATTCATTGGTAAAAAAATAAAAAATTAATGATGATGGCTTTGATGGAAAAGATTAATTGTGTCATGGTAGAATATTGAATGATTCATCTGTCTTATAAGAATTCCGATAAAATATATTATGAACTTAAAAAATAAAATAAAATTAGAAGTACAATTTATAATACTTTGAAGTGTGGGGGGTGGTTGTCTTCTTGTCTATTTGCATGATTGTTCAATGTATGTATGTATCGTACAAATTGTGTTGTTAACATTCTCATCTAATTTCATATTTCTTTTGGTTTTAAATGTAGGATGATACGAATTGAACAAAAGACAGGGCACGTAGTTTTGTGTTTCAAGCATCAGATTTATTTGGAATCATGGATAAGTATATAGTTTATGTGGCTAACGATATGTTTTTGCTGTGAAGTCTTGATATACTATTAGGCTTGATCTGTTCAGAAGCTGAATTGGTAGGTAATTTGTAAAGACCCTAAATTTTCAAATGAAAATAAAAAAAAAATTAAATTTTGATGTATGAAATCATTTATTGATTTATTTAGTTTGCGCGTTTTTGATTTTGGCCATACTTTATATCCATGGGTTTGTGTGTGTGTGTTTAGACCCAACCCATTGGACCAATTCTTGACCCAAGCCCAACTTGGTTTAACTCGGCCCATGATCCACAACCCTTTTAACTTGACCCAGAACCCATTACATCAGCCATTCTTCCATGGAGCTTGTCACATGGGATAATTTTTCCCTTAATGATCACTCCCACATGCCCCTTCTCCAAATCAGACGTTAGTTATCTTCTTCCTCCTCCATTGAGCACCAAATCCTTGGAGGTTACTCCTCTTTCCCCAGCCAAACCCCCTTCCACCCATGGTTTTAGTCACAAACCACTCTCTCATTTCCATCATGGCTGAGCAAGACTATTCCTTCACTCCATCAAATTCTGCAGAAATTTTCTCCTCTCCAATGGAGCTCCATGCAAAGCTTTCCTTTACACTCAACCTCTCTCTACTTGTACTCTATCATCCTCACAATTCAACCTACGAAATTTCAGAGTTCAGAGAGTGGAGAGAGTTGCCATGGTTGTGGTTTAGAGGTGAGAAGATAGAAAAAATAACAGTAGAGGGAGAGAGAAGAGAGAGAACTTCGTTTGAGCTTCGATCACCAAAATCCTAGCCAAAACCTTCGAATTCAAGCTTAGTTTCTTCAATACTAAGGTAAATGAATCTATCCTAACCTTTAATTTATGCCATTGATCGATATTGAGCTCCACGGAGCTCGGAGAAAACGAAACCCAGTTCTGTATTTTCGTAGAAGATGATGTTGACACCGGTGTCTTAGTTTTGATACACCGGTGCCTCTGCTCTCTGTATGTTTTAATGTTCTGGACTTTCATGGTTACACCGGTGTCTTAGTTTTGATACGCCGGTGCCTTGGTTCTCAGTATTTTACATGTCCTGTAGTTTCATACTTACACCGGTGCCTCTGAAACCTTACACCGGTGTCATTACTCTCTGTATCTTAACACACTACAGAACCAACCTTACACCGGTGCCTCTGAAACCTTACATCGGTGCCTTTAATCTCTGTATCTTAACACACTACAGAACAGACCTTACACCGGTGCCTCTGAAACCTTACACCGGTGCCTCTGTTATGAAATTTTGACGCTTAGTTTCTGACTTAGGCTTGTTAAGGCATAATTTGTTCTATGAAAATATACTTATTTTCTATAAATAAATTTAAGTAAAGAATTTCTTTACTTTAATTTTATTTAATGAAAATAAGGAAGTACCCCCCATTTGGAAACAATGGCATTTACAGAAAATTGAAATTCGATTCGAATCAAAATGTCGCCCTCCCTATTTTAGTACAAAATAGAAAAATCACCAATTTTCTTCCTATATTTTGGCCCGAAACTCACCCTAAACTTATGCGTTTGAGACGTATGAATATACCATAGTGCTTAGAAAAAATCAAGGAATCATTTCCGGGACTTTTTATCCCCTAATTCGAAACTTAAAAAATTCAACTTTTTCTATACTTAGAAAAATTTTCAGACAATGAAAATTTTCAGAAAATTTGAACATCGCCCAAATTCTTACATTACGACCACTACACCTATAATTAAGTTCAGATTATCGTTTTGAAACTTTAGGTATCCTATATCATTATGAGATGACATCTTACTCAAAAATTAGCGTGTTAGAAGTTTTCTTACGAAGTGAAAGCATGCGATTATTGTTTATGTGCCATAGCTAGCTTATTTGTATTACCTTGTTTGTTTGGTTAAACTTGCATCTCCAACACATTATCATGTTATCATGAGTCTAGTTGTTTAAACAAAACTTAGATGGAGTCAATGAGAAACGTTTGAGTTTAGTGAAAATGACACTCGAAATTTTGACACGAGTCATAAAAAAATCACGAGCCTTGTAACGAAAATCGAGAATTTGATAAACTCTTATGTTTGGTGACTCGAGATTTGACTTACTCCTTGGGGAGGCGTGTTAGGATGTCTTTAGCCGGGATATAGATTTTAGCCGAACTACGTCTGTTACCACCGGGCTGTGTCTTGGAGCCGAGTCGGTCACGTCTCATGTATTTAGCCAAGTTATGTCGTGAGCCGGTTATGTTCGTAAGCCGTGTCGTGTCTTTTCAAAAATAAAACATAGTTGAAGGGGAGGAGTTAGATATTTTCTAAGTCAAGGCACGACATATGGGAGACATAATGCTGGGAGCATAACGGTTGGGAGTATGGGATACGGGAGCCGATGTTTGGGTACACTAGCGCCGGATACGAGGTCAGCGTAGGGGTCGGGACCATATTGGTCGGGAACATCATAACACCACTTTGGAAAATGAAAAGTTTAATGACGGACAATGCTTGTGTCAACCCGAACTATATATTTTGAAAGAAATTTTGGACACTTGTCAACAATAGTGGACACTTGTGTATATGGGTCGGTTGCACGTGTCAAAAGTTTAGAAACAAATCATAGGATTTGACTTAAGTTACATTGTCGACATTTCATTCATTTGATGTACTTACTTGTTTAATGCTTCCGCTTATTGTTAAATCTGATTATGTCAACTCTGATTATTTTATTCTGTTCATAATATTTGATTAATTGCTCATACTATCTTCATGATCATGCATCATTTGATCCATTGCATAGATTGAGATTTATGGTAGTTTTATTTGCTGAGCGTTAATCGCTCATCTGGTGCAACTTCTCTGCCCCTGGCCTTTCATGCCAGGTGTCGAAGATGACGTTGCTGAGCCCGTTTATCCAGATACCAACGGCGGTACTTTCGAGGAGGATGTCGTAGCCCCGTGGTTCACCTAGATTTATTTCGAGCTCTTAATTTTAAATCTTTAATGTAATTTCTTTAAATTCGGATGTTGTAATCAAACTTTATTTTGACTAAGTAATGGAACTGTGGTTGACTTTTGATTAATTGTTTTAAATTAACGTTTCTGAAATCCGGGGCGTTACATAATTTATTGAATAATTTACTTTTATCAGGTGGTTTAATTCTTGTCTTTTTTATATGTTATGATCATCAAGTTGTCATTATAAAAGCTAAAAACAAATGCGTGTGAGAAAAAGAGACATATCAGGATGAGTCATAAGACTATCAAGCAGTTGTTATCTCAAGAAGTGGTTGCACTCGATTTTGTGAGATCTGAAAAAATATAACAAAACTGAAAGGTTACTAGGGGAATAGCACAATGCTAATCATTGGATCATCGAGGGGAATATGACAAAAGCCTGTAAGTTAGTGACCTCAATGGCCACCTAACTTTTGTGATTGGAGATCCTATGAATAAGGTTCAATAGGTAATAGTGAAACTAAAAGGTGACTAGGAAGAGTGCTAAAATTATTAGAGGAGAATTCTCTGGTCCTATTCCTATGGTGATAGTGCTTAAACTAATGTGACAGTATTATGAAGAGCTAAGCTCTGAATGTGTTAAAGGTAGAATTTTTATAGAGTGTTAGTCACAAATTACTCTTGGAGGACACACCTATATGAGTGTGGCAGTAGGGTCGCCACTATAAGAAATTTGGCTAATCTCTAAAGACACTCATAGAAATGATATACGTGCGCATAACCGTTTAACGTGCAAAATCGTTCAAAAATCTTAATTGTTTCCCGTACTGTCTTTGTGGTAAGTATAAGTTTGATATCAAGGACCTAGCTCAAGACTTTGTTCACTATGGTTTTTCAAATTGAAACTTGCTAACACTGAGTGTAGGTTCAAGTCTGCAAGACACTTATACCCACTGCGCAGTAAAAATATTCTTGTAAAATTTTAATTATGTGGGGTATTGTTATAATAATTTAATATTTTACTTGTTATAATAATTTAATATTTTACTTTTTATAATATATTTTATATAATTTTATTCCTATTAGTTGGAGAATTAATGAGTTATTATAACTCATTAATATTTGTCTTTAAAATAAAATCATTTAAATATAACCGTTTCAATTGTCTTCATTATAGAAATTATTATTGTCTTGAATATCTAATGCCTTGGAAATAGTAATTTGTTTCTGTATAATGTAGCGGTTGATTTGGGAAGTAAAATGTGAGACTATTATGGAAATAATGATTTGGAGGAAATCTTCAACATGTCTTATCGTTGGTGTTTTTTGACGTCCAAAACTGCGTACTAAATTACACAATAGAAGGGGTTCTTTCTTTGATTTTCTATTACTACTATATAGACTTTTTCATTTGTATGAGTGCTGGGAAATAAAAGTTGGTTCATGAGTCTACTTCGCTTTACAGAAAAAGATTTAAATTTTGGAGAAAGAGCACCATTTAACCACGTGCAGAAAGAGGTATATTTTTTCTAAGGAGAGCGCTATTCGCGTGCCTCGATCGTCTCATAAGCTTTTCTAATATTTTCTCTCTCTAAATATTTAATTTGTTGATTTTAATAGATTATTATATTTGTGTGGATTCTAAATACCTAGCAGAATAACCATTCACGTCGAATTTACTTTCAACAAATTCTACCCAAATATCACTTTTGGTTTAAAGTGTTGATGATTCTTGAGAGCTTGAAGACGTACTCATCCAGCTAAGCTGCGCTACCTATCATGCATCTAGCAAAAAAATGGAGATTTCTTCCTAGTAAACTTATATTTGTGCAGATTTTAGTTTACTATTCGGATTCAATTGTATAACAATAATCCCTTTTTCATTATTTTAAATTATTTTTAATATTTTCTATAACTTTCGGACTTGTATTTGAGATTTCAAATATAGTCTCGTTGTAATTTTTATTAGTTCTCTATTTGGGCGATTTAGATATGTCGCTTATAAGACGAACCGTGCTATTAGACGTTTCATATACCGACGACGAATCATACTAGTAAGACGATTCGTGTAATAGAATAATTTATGCCTATTGACGAACTATAAAAATATTCTTTTGCAAGCCCTGACAATAATTTTAATTGATTTCAATACTAAACTGAATCTATACATAATTTGATTATGTGGAGGTAGTGGATTCAAAGATCTGAATCAAATTCAATTACTGCTTTTTATTTAATCCCAACTTTTTAAAAATCAAGCTCAAATTCTTTCTCCTGAAATATTTTAGAAATTAAATGAAGTTATTGCAGTTCAGTCATTTAGTTCCTACAGAAAAATACTCGTTATTGATCAATATTCTACGAAGTAGTATTTTTAAAATTTTATACATATATTTTTTAATACAAAAACGGCACGATACCTCCAGGTGGATGAAGAGTGCTCGAGTGTGAATTGATCATTTTTGTTTGAAAGAATCGCGATTCGGTCGGTCGGTTTTGGTTAGGATTTTCGGTATTTTTTAGTTTTTCGGTTCAGTTTCTTTTCTTTTTTTTTTTGCACCGACCAAACCGAAACGATTATAACTTATTTTTCAGTTTTGCTTATCAATATCCATTGTGATATTTTGTTACTTTTAATAGGTAGTTTTGGTCCAAATACGCACAAATATTAAGAGTTTTGGGCTCTATATTGTTAGTAATCCAAAGTGTGATTTATTGTCCAAAACTAAGCCTATTTTTTATTCATGTGGTCCAAAATTAAGTCATTTTCAATTAATTTAGAAAAATCAAATTCTCTGACTGAACCAATTTTGGTCCATACATAAAATCAGTCGAGATCAATATGCAAAATATCCATTCTGAACCGATCGGGATATGTATGGCCAGTAAAAAAAAAACTGTAATTATTCAAACAAAGAAACCAATCTAATAAAAAAATATATATACGTTACCATACGATGAAAGAGGATTCGTAAACGCAGGAGAAGTCTTAAGTATAACATCATAAAAGTTTTGGTCACAAAAGTTTCGTTCCCCAGAAGTATGTTATTGTTGGAAATTCAAAGGGGTTCGAAAGGTTGAATAAAAGAGACATCGGATGGTCTCAGAAAAACCAAAAAGTTTCGGTAGTTTTACATTTTAAGAGTCAGCTTGATGAACTTAATGTCCACTATCTTCTTTCATGGCTAGCGAGACAAAAGGCTTTCAGTTACTAGCAAGCCAAAGGTCCTTCTTTGCCTTATATATTTCAATCACGTATTGAGTTTTCTGACTACTAAGAAAAAAATTACATGAAATTCTGTCTATCCCAAATTCATTCTTCAAACGAGAGAGAGTCAGGCAAGAAAAAATTTGATAGGCGAACGAGGTTAGGTGTTACATAGTTTGTGAAACCGTTTTATCCAAGGAGACGACGCCGAAACTATCCTCGAAAATCCACGGTGAGGCGACGATTTAATTTTAAGAGAACTGTGTTAAACACAGGATTTGATTTTGTAACGTTAACGTTTTGTACTGTTAATTCTTGTTTTGTATTATTAATCTGTTTCTGTATTGTTGATTTTGTTCTTAATAAAAATAAATGTATGTTTTCTGAATTCTCAATTGTCTCTTTTGAATCTGTTGCGTAATATTTTTTAACAAATAAAAAATACATAACTAATTTCAAAATCATGCATAACTACCAAAAAGATAGCATAACTATTTTGGAGTTGTTCTTGTTCATAATTTCAACTAAAAAAATGTGTAACTAGCACCATAAAAATGGTTAACTAAAGACCCAGAATTATGCATATCACATACAAAAAATATGTGCATGTCCTTTCATCAAAACTGCACATATCATATACTTCTAAAATACACCCTTTCGTAACTAATACAAAAATACATAACAAATACTAAAAAAAAGTACGTAACATGTAACAAAAATTGCGTAATATGGCCCGTCTCTAGCCATAGTTCCTTCTGCAGATGTAGATTTTGACCACGGGACATGGGGTGGACAAAGAGACTCATACTCTCACTCTAATTTTGATATTGGATATTCAGAACACCGTAGAAGACTTGTACTAACATATTTTCAAACATCAATTGTTTTTCCAAGACAGAAAATCATAAGTTCTCTATGACTAACAAGACCGATATAGAAAGAACATCGAATTCAAAAAGATGTCCATACAAAAGTAAGCTTATTTTCTGGCAATCAAAATCTTCCATGATATGAACAATAAAATAGAAACCTCATGGTTATGCAAAACCATCAGCGGTTATATACCACCACCTATCACGCTTCCGGTTTCAACCTTCAGCCACTTCTTGTGCTGTGGTTCATTTTCCAACTCGCAAAAAAACACATTTAACAAGTTCCCTTTCAAACAGCTGCTGGTTTTAAGCCTGATTCTCACTTTCAACTCTCAGAAACGTTGCACTCACCAACTTCCTCTTCTCAACAAACTCAAAGAAATACACACCCGCGGGTTTAGCATTAACAACACGTGTGATCCATAACTCCAAACATACACAATGAATCTATCTTTATTTTTTTCCTGGATAAATACAACGCAAAGGATAAACTATCTTCGAAGTAGATTCCCAAGGAACGAAACAATTAAAGAAGCATTTTTCTGCCGCTTTCTACTACTACTAGCTTACTACGTTGTCTTCACCATTTTCCTCTTCACCATCTTTGACTCCTTCAAAGATTTCAAAATCATCAAACCCTGCAAACAGCTAACTTTAAGTCATTTATATTGCAAAAATGCAAATTAGACGGAGTTGGGCAAAACTGGAATTACCTGCACCCAGGTCTTCGATATCATCGGTTGATGGTCCTAGAAGCATTGTGTTGCCCAAAGGTGGGTCAACTGTCATCCAATCTGAGCTCCCAAAGTCCTCTGAACATCCTTCTTTCTCCGTTACCCAATCCCCTACAATACCCATGTTCTCGCAGGAAATGGGGTCCACTGCATCTTGTTCTCTGTCCTTCTGAACCCTGTAAAGGATCAGTTAGTCCACGGAAGGCCTTTTCTATTGCACTTTAAGTACCTTCTAGGATTCTATGAATAGATCACATGCTTCCTACTTACATTTGCCTCAATTGCAAGTTGTACTGTACAAAAACAAGGTCACTGAGCCTCTGATGCTCAAGGAAGTTTTTTGCATCATGCATTTGTTGAATAGTTGTCCGGTTTGGCTTGCATGCGACCAAACTGCAAGTTTGACTGAGAATACGGACGGCCAAACGAGCCAAATTTGGGCATCCCCCTCCATACGTCGACCACCACTCATCTACGATAATTGAATTGTATAAGAATCTGAGAAAGAGAAAAAAACATGTGGCCAAATTTCCATGGAACATAGTTGCGCATAAAGGTTTTGTGATAATGCCCCACTCCAACCTCCTCCATCCCCTAAAAAAAGTGAATATTAAATCAATAATCAATGACTAACCACTGCATGCAACCTAGTTTCCAGCATAAAACACAGTGCAATGAACGATGATAGGAATTAATGGTGGGATCGAATAATTCCATTTCAAGATGTCAAGTTGGACCAGCTTTCGTGCTTGGTCGCTAACTCGGATGAAATGCAAGTATCAAGCTCTCTTGATTTGTACCTGAAAACATAGGCGGATCAACTTGGTAAAAACCAGCATCTAGTCTCTTAATTACATCAACCTTTGTTGGAGTTCCTCGTGGGTCCCACTCATGTGCGGCTTGCTGCCAAAGCAGGCTGAAGGCTGCTGGGAAAGTGGCTGGAGGCTTGTGATTGCTCAAGGAGCTGCTGTGTCGGGTTTCCAAATTAGATGCAAGATTTCAAACCGTATTCAGTTGTTACTGTTAATATTTTCACTTTGTTTCTCTATATATACTGGTGGTAGAAGCACAATGTGTGTTTTAGACTTGTAGTATAGCAGAACCAAAGAGAGGTGAGGCAGAGAGATTGTGAGAAGAGAGTTGAGTTAGGGTTGTAACTCCTAGTTTTGATAACAAACTTGTGTTGTTTCTCTGTGGATTAGGCGTTCAAGGCCAAACAACATAAGTCTTGTCTCCGAGTGTGTATATCCTTGATCCACAACAACCTTTACCCAATCCAAGAGCTGGTAAATTTAACTATCACCAAACCTCTCGTTACACTATAAATTTGGAATAATCACCAATAAACTCATCCAACAACAATAATTGCCCCAGAAGATTCTTCACATGCTCAAGGAACTACTTTTGCAACTATCATGTGATAAATACAATAACAACTATTTGTAAGGAAAAATATTAACTGCAACAAAAGCAAAACAAAATAAAGTTCATGCCAATTCTACTGGAACTAGTAAACAAAGCATGTCTATCACATAAACGAATAAAGCATGGATGGTGTCTAAAGGCTTCCCATTAGATGTCGTTATTCTTCAAAGTTGCAAGTTGTATAGGAACTAGTAAAGCAAACAAGCGGGAACATTAAGCATTTAGTAAAAGACCCTCACCAGGGAGCAAAGTGTCTCTGGCTCGAATTGCCATCTTCCGGCCAAAATCCCCAACAGCATTGTGGTAAGAAGTTGTCTCTTTCACTATTTTGTCCTGGATTTTTGGGTCAGGAACCAACTTCTCTATGCAATCATACACCGATGACCTAATTTGATGATGTACATCTCCTTCAATGCTATAGAAGAACTTGGGATTGAGGTAGAAACCAGCAGCAAGAAGAGGGTGGCGCCGTAGTTGTCCCCATCTGTGATCTATAATATTCCAATAAACCATATAATCTTTATTATCAGCTAGTTGTTTCTTGATTGATTCTTTCGCTCTATAAATCGCAGCATAAACATACCCCATTGCAGGCCTTTTCTCACTGCCAACTAACCTTAAAAGTCGCAGGAGTGGATCTGTTAAATGGAAGATTAAGTTGCACGATGACCAAAATGACTGACTACTGATGTGATCTAACATTGCAAATCCCTCTGACCTTTTTGAATAAGAGCACTCCATCCACTCCTCTGAGGTAACCATGGATTGCAAATTGTGTTTGATGTTCACCATTCGTTTTAATGTAGTAAAATCTGTTGTGATGCGAGTAGCTCCTACATCAACTAAATCAACACCAAAAGTATACCTTCTCATCATATTCAAGACGAAACTGTGGTTGTAAATAAATCTCGAAATAGATTTGGCTTGCTCTATAATCTCATTTATCCACTCCAATTTTTTGAAATCTTCAAGAATCAAATTGATGCAATGAGCCGCACAAGGAGTCCAAAAAATAGTAGGCAAATCATCTGTCAACCTTTTTGCAGCAATAACGTATCGCTCCTCAGTATTAGTAACCACTTGCAAAACATTCCTCATTCCAACTTCTTCCACCACTTCCTTACATAGTTCGTAAAGAGAATCAGGTGAATCCAAGATGTCAGATATATCCACAGACCTCAAATATGTCATTCCCGCAGGACAATAAACCAAAAAGTTCACCAATGTTCTACCTTTCTCTGAGACCCATTCATCAACCAAAACAGAACAACCAGTCTTTCCCCACGTCCCCACGCATTGGTCAATGTCATTCCTCACTTCTTGAAGTGCATTCTTCAACATAGAACTACGAAGGTCATGATAAGAGGGAGCTACAACCCCTGCTCCTCCTTGTGAAGCAATTGCATCAACCATTGGTTGGAAATACACTGATTTCACAGCATCTAAAGGTATGCCAACATCGTAAAAAAACTGGCTTATCGCCATACTACAGTGATTGTTGGTCCTTTTTGAACCTACTAGAGTATTATCATTAATAGCAAGAGTGTTAGGAATTGAGGAACGTGAGGCTTTTCTAACCCTCCCTTTCTTCTTTCGACCTACTCCTTTGTTGCTTGTATCTTCTTCCTGAGTCACTAACAAAGTAGAATTCAGTTCAACTGCTTCAGGAACTGCAATTAACGCGACTTCAGTGTTCAAACCACACTGATTGGCAAAAGAGTCTATCTCACTTGTCGATGGATCATTAATATTCGATATCTCGTCTGCAATTTTTTGTTTCTTCCTCTTCTTCACCACAACACAATTTAAGCTCTCTTGCATTAGGAGGCGAACATCAGGCTGCACTCTAAGACAAGTAGAGGCATTACCCTTCTGTCCTGCGAGATGTTCTTTAATCCTATGAATCCCACCACCCTTAAAGATTTTCCCACAATACAAACACTTGAGCTGAACCCTGTCCCCATTTTTGAACATCTGGCAATGCTTCCATGCCGGGTCGTGTTTTTGTGAAGTAAGTGGTACTGGTTCCAACCCAGAAGCCATTTTTCCACCTTTAACCAATTTGTGTAAGCGCAATGGCTATGTAAGCAATGGTCAACTCAAAAATTGACCTTTATTTTACTACATGAAAGAAAGCAACAGACAAAAGGGTATACAAGATCCTCATCTATGCCTTCACATGGCATAAAAACTCCTGAGCAATTGAAGATTGAAGGAATAGAAAGAGAAAAAGGAGGGAGATGGACTTACTTGTCTTTAGATGTGATTTGAATGCCCTTTTAGAGAGGGGGGAGGAAACGGGGACCGAGTTTGGTGGGTTACGAGGATTTATATAGAAAGGAGGTGAATCGATGGTTAACCGGAAGGACCGGTTAGGGCAGCCGCAAGGGGTTACGGACATTGTGATTTTGCTTTAATTGGTTCGGGTTTAACCAAATGGGCCGGGTTAGAGGAGCGGAGAACCGGAAGTTTCGGTTGCCCTCGCGTGAGAGCCGGAGACGGTTGTGACCGCCACCTAGACCGGCTGGCCACCGGCGATTTTGCTCTCGAACCGGCGAGTATTGTTCGGCCTCAAGGCTTTTTGGTTTCCCTCCAGATTTCTGTATCTCCGCACAGAGCGAGAGAGAGCCTGTGGCCAGACCGGCCTGGGACCCAGTTAATCCGGCGATTCGGATCTCTTAGAGAGAGACACATACATACAACCACAAATATATACACAGAGAGAGAGAGCCGGAACTTCCGACACTTTATGATCGATTAACGGAAGGTCGTCTTTCAATCCCTGATTTGTTTGAGAGCATCAGTTCTCATTCCTTACCTTGTTTCAGGTACGACAGCAATCGAACCTCTGATTCGATTTTTTTTCTTGGATATTTTTGTGACCGCTTTTCGGTTTTCCGATTGGACTACTCGATCCTGGGACTTTATGTTGATGTGTTGGGAATTGTAGGAGATATTGGTTATGGCTAAACTAGGGTTTGGGCCAGTTGAGCTCGTACCATATGGTTTGAAGGAGATATACGTTCGTGTTAAAATAATGTAATCAAACTTAAGATAATTGGATTGGAGTGGGGATTCTGGGGAAGTTACTATATGCATGCTTTTTCCTGTACTACTAATTAACCAAATGCTTCAAATGAAACGTCCAACTCTTTCGGCATGTTACCTGTGGATGCTCAGGGGCGGAGCCAGGATTTCGTAACGGGAGTAACACCATTCGGCGGGACGAGCGGCCAGGGCGGAGAGGGAGCGACAGGCGGCGGGCTATAGCAAAATTTATCTACAACTCAAATCTTCATTTTGGACCATTACATTTATCAAAAAGTACATTTAGAGATTGTTACTAGAGAATTCAATTAAACTCCAACATAATTCTATCTCCGTTTCTCGAATAATTCACTCATTATCAAAATTTCAAGCATTTGTCAAATATGCTTCACATTGTGAAAAAGTATTATTAATGGAACTACTTCTAAAACAAATATTCAATAATAATCGAAGTACAAAATTTACTGTCGAAAAGTTTATAAATCAAGAACATCTATATAATAGAAAAGTGGTGACTTTTTAAATTTCCAATGAGTTACAATGAGAATAACCTCTACAACCGTTAGATCATTTTTCCTTTAAGATTGTATTTGTTTGATCAAAAGAGATTAAAAACAGAAACCCAAATCATTCTTTTCTTTGCTAAATCCATTCCTCTCTATACTCACGGGCGGAAGAGGGAGCGGGAGGGAGAGGGTTTTGACTTTTGGTTGCCATTGGGTCTGGGACAGGTGGATGGGTGGAGTGGGTCATGGGCTGGGTTGGGTGGCTCCCAGCCTTACAAAATTAAAAAAAAAAAAAATTTATTCACTTTTTTGAATTGGGGTGGGGCACGTGACCCCCCCCCCCCCCCCCAACACTTAGCTCCGCCCCTATGGATGCTGTTCCTGTGCTCTGTTCGAGTAATGCAGTCACTCTGTAGGTCGAGCCGTTTGTGGCTACTGATTAAGGTTCTTGATCCTTGAGCTTGTGCCTCCCATGAGGAAAAAAAGAGAGGTCATTCTGCTTCTAATTGGGTGTGTTTAGGTTTTTCTTTTGAGAATGAGCTTTGAATCGTGGGTAGTAATCAAACTTATGTGAAGCTTTTAGTAGAAAGTGTATGTAAGTATTTAGATGCATATGCTTTTTCACATTGTCAACTATGCCAATGGGACAATTTAATGTGAAAAAAACAAAAAAAAAAAAATGTACTGATTGAAGAGAGAAAATGTCAAACTTCATCCCTCTGCAATTCATGGCCATGTTTACTGCAATCTATGAAGCACGGATACTCCGAAACTAGTCACGTACCCGTATCGGATACTTCTCCGATACCGATACTCACCCGATACACCCCGATACGTATCGGATACGCCAAATAAGTATCCGACATTAAAATTAAATCATTTTAATTTCGGATACTTTTCGGATACTCGGTGGATACTTCTAGGATACGGCCGGATACTTTAGGGATAGGGCAAGAGATGCATTTGATTCGCTTGAGGGTGCCGGTATATTTGAAGTTGCTAGTCTTTTCCTTGATGAGCCGGATATAGAAGCTATAATATTCTCCGATGAAGGCTGAGGGGATGCAATTGAATGTTGAAGGTGATATGGATAAAAATTAATAGGAATTATCATTTTTTGGTTTAGACTTCAGTCACTTTCTTTCTATTTTGAATGACTTTTGAAAATTAACTTGTGCTAAATGATTCGTATAATGTTATTAGCAATTCAACTACTCTTCTAGTTTTTTTGGCTTCTTTTTATGCATAGTACATAATCGATAATTATTAAAAAAAAAAAAAATTATAGCTGTATCCCCGACGTATCCGTATCCTATTTTTTTAAGTTTTGCCGTATCGCCGTATCCGTATCGTATCGTATCCGTATCCCGTATCAGTATCCGTGCTTCCTAGACTGCAATAGAGGAGGAGCCTTAGATTAGGAAGCTTAGATCGTTTAAGTAGAGTTGTGAAGAGAGACTTCGGAGTTTGTGGAAGATTGGCCATGAGGTGTTCAGTAGTTAAGTATGCATACCTACGTTTTATTTGAAGCATTGAAATTTATTTGAGGATTTTCTTTGTTATTTGCTTAGAATTAGAGCTACATAAGAAACTTTTTGCAGCTAATCATCGAACAATCTTTGAATCAATCACTCCTCTGTTTGGGCACTCAAGAGTATGTGGTTTTTGTCGAGGATTTCAATCGGAAAGAACAAATTTATGACTACGAAGGCAATTGCGAACCGAATCAAGGTGAAGAGTGTCCAGAAGCTACATTGATACTGCCAGTTGTGCCTGGAGCAATGCCAGGATGAGAAGGGATTTGAGTGCCACTGCTTGGGGGAGAGCATAAAGTGTTAGGTGTGGGTCTTTTGCTGAAACCCTAACTGAATCATCTATGGCTGGTAAAGGTGTAAAGAGTTCCTTCCTTGAGCACATGAAGCGAATCCACTGCTTCAGCCGTATTGCAGCCACACACAAATCTTAATGTCTCCTCACCTGAAGGTATTCTTTTTATTTTCCTCAATTTTTGTTATGAATGTATTAGTTGATTTGTTATATATAGATATTGTTTATTTTTTTTAAATTATGAATATGTCATCTTCTAGTACTGTAACCATGGTGAATAAAGGTACTGATGGCCTCGGTGATGTTTACATGTATTTGACGCCATGGGCCACATTGATCAATTTCGTGAATGGGACGCATGGGCAAGTGCAAGGTTGAGAAAACGCCAAAGGGTAGGTCATTACATGTATAGATAGTCAGAAACCTTTTCAAGAAAATGGTGAAAAAATAAACGATTTATGGCCGACATAGTGGATGAGGAGAAGCAAGAAAGAAATAAGAAGGCAAATTGAAAGGGTGGAACAACTAATGCCGATGGCAAACGGGGCAGCTCAGCCTATGGAGTCCGAGCACAAGCCACCGACAAAATCGGAGACTATTGAAAAGATTTTCCTCAGCTTGGTTCGTCTTCTAAAAACTTTGGAATTGGAAGTTGGTATTTGAAGAACTGGACATTGGTGAATGGGAAAGTTAATGGATAATTTTATGAGAGAGCTAGAGAAAATGAAGGAGCAGATCAATAATAAGGATTATTGGTTGTGTGAGGGAATAAATGTAAAAGGCATGAGCAAAGGCGTTGGCCGATAAGGAGTACTACAAGAAGGCCATTGTATGCAAGGTGATTGAGGAATATGTTGGGAAATTCAGATGCTTGAGAATAAGCATGTGCTCAGGGTCTATCAAGAAGAGCTTGAAACATTGATCCACAAACTGGGGGCCTTGTTAGGATAGTTAATGGGGCTACTGTGGATCAAATGCAAGGTTGCTAGAAGTGAATACTGACAAAGTTCGTGCCAAGGTCCAGATTGAGGAAGGAATATATGATATCGGCGGGTGCTTCAGGCTGTTGAATACGAAGATATTTGCAAAGTTGTTCAATGAGATCCCATATATTGTGGGTCATGACCTTGTATGTTCTTTTGTGCTACTTTCACGTTGGTAAGTTGGAGGGAGCCCAAGCTAATTTTGCTTTAATGATTGTCAATTGTCATGTTCAATTGCGAACATTTGTAACCAGTGTTGTATCTTTCAACATGGTTGGCAATGCCTATGTTTTCTCTTCTCCCATATGTCTTGTGAAGTTTGAAATTGCAGAGCCTCAAAACACGTACTGCCTTCCCCATTTCATTTCCAATTATATGTTCACATATGTGACTCGAGAGCATGTTCCTTCCAGATTTCTGTTAATTCAATCTCTTTTCTGTGTCATTAATGTTTGAATTTTACTTGACAAGATTGGCTGTCCATTATAATACTTATCATATGATCTTTCTAGGAACTTAAGGTCCACAATTAAGGTTTTATCTGGGCCTTGAAAACATGGATTCCTGGGTATTACTACAGTTATGGCAATTACTAGTATTGCATTGCTGTGACAATTATGGTGTGCATTTTGCATTTCTGAGACCTGATCTGGTTTCTAAGACTGGTTTACTTTTAATTCCAGTTCATGGGTCATAATCAGTGGTTCCCAAATTACACACGTTTTCAGCTACGCACCATGGATCCATCCCACCTACGATCCTCTTTGCAAAATAGTTGTGGAATGGACAGTAGATCCTCCTAGTGCTTCCGGTTGATAGCTGGATGAAGGATGCGTAATGGAGTCCTTCGAAAGCCTGGTGCTTGAGTCCTTGTGATGGACTCCAAAGTTCCACTACTCACATGATTTCATTGCTGTTCCTGTTGTTTGTGCAGCTGCTGCCCAAATCGCTCCTTGCATCTTGCTCCAAGGACTTCAAGCCAGTGTAGGTAGGCATCCCTTCCTGCGCTTTTCTATGGGCAGGCTTGTTTGTATTACTCAAATATGTGGGCGGTTGGAGTAAATAACATCTTACCAGTCTCTCGGGTGACATTGCCCTAATTTTTTTTCAGCATTTTATTCAGTGATTTGAATGTCAAATGGAAATAGAGTTGTACGAACCTGGTAAGGGGGCCGTGAGTTTTCGTAACCATTGCTTATTCATAAAGTCATTCTAGTGTAACATCACATGCTTACGTAAAAGTTCAAAAAAAATAGTAACTATTACAACACCACATTGGCCCTCAAAGCAACTTGAGATAACAAATAAGATAATGCGAATCCGGAGGACTGCTCCTCATCGCACATCCTTAATTTTGTTAGGAATCAACTTGTGTGACTCTTCTAAAATAAGGGTGGCAAAAATATTGCAACTCAATCTGTAAGGATTAAAAAAACGAAAAATGTGCATGTAAAAGTAAATGCCATGAACCAACAAATGCTTTTGTGGCATTAACAATAGAATTGGGTGACACCCACTAATTTGTTAGTGTAATTTTCTTCGTTTGATTTCTGTATCCGTAGAACGATTGTTAACACCACCACAAAATGATCTAAAAATGGGTCATTTGCGCAAAGAGAAATTCTTTATAGAAAAGGGGGGTGTCAAAAGTGGGTAGAATGATTGCTTGCTTTGAAATTTGGTATCCTTTTTCCTTGTAACCAGGATTATATCAACATTATCCAAATCTTGTATTGCCAAAAGCACTGGAAAGCATGTCATTATTTTTCTCCACTACTCATTTCCTCCATCTCTTTAACGAAGCTTGGTCACCTAACAGCCTGTGAACTGCTGAATATCTTCACACACCATTTTTTGATCAGATCCTCAGTGTCCTGAGGATCAGAGAATGGGCTGGAGAAGAAGATAATGGACAACATTAAGATTTACTAAAGGTTTTTGTTCTTTGTAAAGGCTATTGGCCAGTCCCAAGACATTTTCGCACCTTCATAATCAGTCATATAGCATTTTTCCCCCCGCATTTTTAAGCACTTTATTGAGCACGCCCTAAGCTAATAATAGTAAGTAGATGAACCTTCATTGCACTTTCCTAAGTTAACAAGGGTCCTTGTAAATGCATCACTTTTCGTCCACACCCACTTTCTATAATGGCCACAGCCACTTCTTACAGATAGATAGTGGGGTGTAAAGAGAAAAGGTAATTGGGGGATACCCAGACAAAAATGAGAAACTGCTGATCATTATGATACATAGATTCATGTGCACATACACATATATATTCTGAATCGTTCGATACATGTTAGATTATAGTTATAAAAGGCGTGCCTAGGCACAAGGCAAACCAAGGTGTAGGTCTAGCGCCTCGAACAGTGCAAGGCAAGACAAGTTCAATAAGGCGTGAGCATAGGCGCACGAGACGTGAAGTGCAAGAAAGGCGCGCATCGTTAAAATTAATGAAAACCTGTTTTTTTTTTTGTCCTTAAGGTTACATCAGCAGCACCTCGTTCGAACCCGACTCCCCTCTCTCTATCTCTCTCTGATTGAGTTGACAGTGACACTCTCTCGCTCTCAGATCGACTCTAAGTCTTCAACACAAGTGAGTATATACAATGATATACGTATAGCGATACATTTGCAATAGTGATATATGTATATCTGTGTATATATAGCGATAAAAGTGATTTTTTGTTTTCTCATCTAGGTACGTCTTGCTTCAATAAAGCCCACGTCTCACCTTTCGCGTAAGCTCAAAGAAACCTTTGCACCCCAAATTTTAAAATAACTGTGTATTGGACTCATTATTTTATAGAATTTATATGAATTGAACAATAGAAGATACATTTATTTTTGGATCGGTGTAAAAATGTCTGAGCACACATATTTACTGGTTCATTATTGTGGTTTTCCGCGCTTCTTTTTCAAACCACTTTTCCTTCTACAGAAAGAGGTTCTGAAAGGAGTTAAAAAATCTCTCCTTCCCTCTCTCTCTCTCTCTCTATCTCCATATTTTCTTGAACTATACTCAGAGCAAATGCCAACTTCCGCGCATCCCTTCTTCCTCTTCATCTTTTTTCATTTCCCTCCTCTGCAGGTGTAGTCTCTCTGCATGTGTGTGTGTGTGTCTTTGAGAGAGAGAGAGAGTTCACAAGAACATCATATTTGTAGTTGCACTAATTCTTCAACCAAAAAACTGAAGAATTCTCGAAGCCCAACTTTGATCCACCCACTGCCCCACTGCACTCTGTTATGTTGTGTAGTCATTTTCAGTCCCTCTGTATTTCATCACCAACTAATACTTATCCTGTTGATGTTTGTCTGCAGATGGAATCCAACTCATAATCGTGAACAACTGCAAAGAAAACATTGGCCCGGAAGCCTCAGCGACGCGGGCCACCCTACTCCAAACAACGGGGGTTCCTCCTCTCCAGTGGCGAAGAAGCGGTGCTCCAACTCCCCGATTGGTGGTCCGGTCGAATTTGGGGACGGCAAGGCTGTTGCTCCGACCGAAAAACCGGTAAATTCTCTTGCCAAACGGGGGATCGTTCTGGCCTCCTTCAATGCAGGGGCACAGGCGGAATTCCACCCGCAATGACACTCAGAAACTGTAATAAATCCTTGGGTAGAACTCACCCTCAAAAGCTAGCTATTGAAGGGAGGGTGCTCAAGGACTTACTAACCCCCCACCAGGAGCCCATACTCCCGATGTGGGACAAGTCTCATACCTTGCATTAGGATCATAACAAACCCGACCCCTTCAGAACCGACGTCCACGGCGGTAGGTCGCCCCTTTGGCACCTCCGACAAACCCGTGACATCCACGGCGGCAAGTCGCCCCTTTGGCACCTCCGACAAACCCGTGGCGGTCTCGTCCAGGGAGGAACCAGCTCTGCTACCAATGTAATAAATCCTTGGGTAGAACTCACCCTCAAAAGCTAGCTATTGAAGGGAGGGTGCCCAAGGACTTACTAACCCCCCACCAGGAGCCCATACTCCTGATGTGGGACAAGTCTCATACCTTGCATTAGGATCATAACAGAAACCCCAAATCACGCCTCCATTACTATGGCGTCAATTTGGTTGACGGTTTTAACCTCCCCGTGTCGATGATCCCAATTGGTGGCGGCATTGGTTGTGGCGTGGCGGCATGTGAGGCTGACTTGAATGTTTGTTGCCCTTCGAATTTGGTGGTGAAAAGGCAGGTGACGGTGGTTGGATGCAAGAGTGCTTGTTTGGCTACCAAATCGGATAAGTTCTCTGCTGTACTGGGGGATATGCTAATCCGAAAATTTGTAAGCCTACAGCATTTGGGCATCTTTTTAAGGCGATCTGCCCTCGGGCTTATAGCTATGCTTACATTGAGGCTACGGGACTCAAAACGTGCAGGGCACCGCACTACACCATCACCTTCTGCCCTCCTAAATGATGAAATGATAATGGCAAAGGAATGAGAGGGTTGGGTTTTTCTCATTTCAAAGCATTTGAAGTTTTCAGTTTTTCCGTTGCACGATTTGTTGTTAAATAATCTGGATTTTGTGGGGAAATTTGAAGAGCTGGGAGACATTTTTTTACAAATCAGATCGGTTATAGCGTCTACAATTTCACAGCAATTGGAAACCACAAATACATCTTTTATGTTAACAAACAGATTTTGCTTTCAGTATTGTTCTAACTAGCAATAAACAGAAACAGCATTCATAATCACAGGTAAGACTGTAAATTAACCGAAACAGCGACCAAAAAAAAAAAAAATGGAAGATTCCCAAGCACAACTCAGCAATATCGAGAAAAAAGTTCTTTAAGAAAACAAAATTATCAAATCTCATACATCAGAAAAATCCCGGCCTCTCCTAAAGACCAAAGGCTCTCCACCTGGCAACAATTTGTACCGTCACGATCACGACTAGGCTACATTTCTTCATTTTTACAACCTTAAAAACTTGTACAGTAATTATATATCTCCTCTGCAAGGGGGGGCATCAGGTGAGTTCACCATCTGAGCCTCAGCTAGCCTGATATTTCTAGGTATATCCTCAAACTAAGCAATGTACAAATTTAAGTACAACCAACATGTTTTCTTTATTTTAAATCAGATACTACTCATCTGGATGAACAGATGGAGCCATAAGTAGACAAGAAAAGAAAAGAAAAGAAAAGAAGGGCCTTCATACTAGCCTCAGTTAGCTGTACAACAACTCCTTTCCTACGCCATCGAAGCAGAATACGAAGAAATTATCCCGATCCTCCTCTCTGCAAAGTTTGAGCAACTTTGTTACAACAATTTCATAGAGATGAATCATCCAAGACAATACATACCATTTCATAATGAAAACTCAGTGGCCCATAAAGTTGATCAATTTGGGAAAATATAGGGAGAGAGGTAGTGAGCAATGAGACCCTTGCATGACCCTAAACATGTGCGTGCTTATGCTTTATTGCATTATTTCATCAAAATGCAAGTAAATAGAAGGTGCGTCTGAATTCTGAAATTTTGCTCAGATCAAAAATGACAATTCATGACACTAGAGATTTTAGACAAAGAACTCCAATTTCACACGTTTAAAGAGTGTGTGCTATTACGATTTATGAACTATTTTAATGCACTTCTTGTAAGAAAAAAAAAATTGGAGGGAGAGAGGGAGATGAGGAAGGTTTAGAAGGAAGGGCGGAAAGAGTCACGCTTGTGAAAAATAATCTAAGTACCTTCCTACAAGGTTTCTGTATGATGTTCATGTATCATTTAGTCCATTTCTTATTGGCCTTGGGTAAAAAGGCCCGCTAGATGACATTATTCAGGTATCATAATGTGCATCCCTGAAAAGCATATATATATCGACACACACTACCGTAGAAGCTGAACCAAAAAACTGGTTAACAAAAAATACCCGACTGCTCGAATGATCGATGAATGGTTAAACAAAACGGATAACAAAACACTGACAATTAGGAATAATAAAGAATAAGGATGAGAGTATGTACCGCCAGCTGCAACAAGTTTTTCTACGCGTGCAACTATATGTTTCCCGTAGGTGTATTTCTTGAGAGCACTGAGATGAACCTTTATTCGGTTGAGAATCAGTTCAAGTTGCTGGTCATCACAAGTCTCCAGCACTTTCTGTACAACGTAGTTTGCAAACTGATCTTTCATCATGATCTGCCACTCAAGGAACGAAACTATTATCACCATGAATCAGCAATGAACAACGAGAAAGCAAAGGAAATCAGAAACTTAAGCACATACTAGAGTTCACAGAAATAATGCCAACCATTTCCATTGCATTGCAAATGTATTCAAAGAATGAGCTAACTGCAGCAGTTTCCAAAGATCGGTCTAGGCGGTGCCTTGCCGCCGACTTTAGGTCTAGGCGCAAAAGTAAGATTAGTCGGCGACTATTCAAACTAGTCGGCCTAGGCGGGGACTAGTTGGCCTAAGCAGACTATTCGGTTTTAGAAGTAGTCCATCTAGTCGGAGACTAGTTGGCCTAGGCAGTCGTTTTTTAAAATAATAATAATAATTTAGGGTAAATTTTAGAGTTACTTTAGAATAACAGGGTTCTATGAGTTTTGAACTTTGAACATTATATTTAGGGTAAATTAGTATTGTATTTTACTATTTGGAAATTTTACGTATTAATTTTTTAATTTCGTCTAGTTCTGAACTTTGAACATTTAACTTTGCTTTGGACTAGTTATTTGTTCCTACTTACATTTTTAGTTTTACTAATTAGTTATTTTAGCCTAAATTCATTTTCTAGTCTTACAAAATTTCTTACTCAACCTTTGGAGGAGGGGGAGAAATATTTTAAAAATTATAGAAAGCCAACTAATCTCTAGTCCCAACTAGTTGACCTAAGCGTGAGGTGCCTCTCTTCAGCCTGACTAGCGCCCAGCTACTTTAGAACCTTGAATGCAAGTGCCTTTTCATGTCTAAGGAACAAAGCAAATCATTCCCAAATTGACGGGAGACAGAAATCGACTTCAAGTTTAGGGAACTTAAACAACAAGGGTAAACTGAAGCTAAACCTGAACAACATAATTAGCTACTGACAAAAGCATAAATTCTAGATGTACTTCAAAGCATTCTGAAGGATGGGCCATGTACTCTCTTTTGAAGCATTCTGTGTTTACCTACCCTACTCATTTACAGAGTTGCCCTAATATATACAGCAAGCACATCTGGCATGTAAATTTTTTAATTTCATGGTGTTCCTTTCAACCATTGTTATAGATGAAAGCTGCCGGGTGAGTATTATTGGAGAATAAGAGTCCAATTCATGTTTAACAAGAGGGAACCACTGAAGTTTGCTGCTAATGACATGACAAAAGAAATCGTGACTACGCTGTGATTAAGTTGGACATAACTTGTTCCTATTATATTGGTAAGCTTTAAAACAAAAGTTGCAGCATAAATTTGGATTGAAATGACAACAACCAACTCACCAAGTTCACCCCATAAAATATTCCAAAATATGCACTCTCATCCACAGAGAAAGGGATTACTCATGAGTCACCTAATGCAGCTTATAAATGAGCGAGGACAAAAGACAAAAAAGTTACCTGTATGTCAGCAAACACGAGAAAAAATGTGCACAATTGACTAACCTGGAGAGGCTCATTCTCATCGGTGGAGCCAAGCATCTCATCCACTAGGGTTTGGCGTTCTGCTGGAGTTCCAAAAGTTAAACACTTCTCGATAACATTGGAAGCAAACTTTTGCTGGCTCATTTGAACTATCTGCCCAATGAGCTGATCAATTATAGCAGAACGTTCATGGGGCTTCCCGTGTTCTAGGACATGCTGTGAGAATGTACGCAACAACTGAGTTAAAACTTTCCTTAAAAAGGAAATAAAATTTTTAATTCAGAAATCACATCATCACGTACGTCACGTGAGAACAGTCATTTCTACAACAGAGGAAACCATTAATGTAGTAACTGAAAAATGTTTCCAAGTAATACAGCAAACCTGAACAACATAATTCCCATATTGGTCTTGTGCCAACATGAATACAGACTTCAAAATCTCATCCATCACTATGCGCTGGGTTTTTGGGTCACTGCAATGCTCCAGGACCCTCTGTCACATGAAAGTCATACAAATATTACAATCACATTTATATCATCCATTCCCTTCCTCAGAAATTTATAACAAAATAAAGCCAGACAGTTGCTTAACCTGTATCACACGACAACCATACGGATGGGTTGACAAGTTCACCACTTGATCATAAAAAACAGAGATAATGAAATGAATAGCTTCTTGGGGTATGCACTCAATACACTTCTGGATGACATGATTCCCATTCTGATCACGCACGCAACGCATCACATGCCCATCAAGCTCTCCAACCATTTTGATCTGTTGGTCCACATCGACAACTTCTATAGCCTGGATAATCAGAATAAAGTGCATCACACAAGTAACATCAGCAATAATCTTGTTGGGCCTTTATCTATTTATGTGTTCATTTCCTACTCGAACTAAAACACAAGCAGCAATATCGTTTAGATGAAATATAAGTCTCTGTTCAACTAGCTCTAGTGTACTCTTGAACATAACCGGAAGAGAAGATCTCCGATTTATGGTCCTAATTACTAGTATACTTCTAAAATTAGTACAAATAATACAACAAGTACGGGAAAACTTCCGACAGATCAAGATATCGAGCATCTGCAGACGAATTTCATACATCAGATTGTCTTACAGACTGAGATACAAAGCACCTAGGATACTTCGCAAATTGATTGGCATTTATGTAGTCAAAGAGTAAAGATACCTTCTGGATCACTCGACAGCCATACATTTGAAGGCTAAGGGTGAGAACATGCCCATTGAGTTGGTCGGCCAGTTCTCTTATCTGAGATGCAGTTCCATGTTCAAAAAACTATGGAAAACAAAGAATCAAATGTCAGCAATTTACATATTTCTTTCTGTAGTTATCCTCTCACATTATGACATAATTGAGAATACATAAGCAAACTAGTACCATACTCTTCAACACAAACTAGTTCAGAAAGCTTAGTACCTTCTGGATCACGTAGTTACCAAACACATCGGTCATCAGTGAAAGAGCTTGGGGCATAATTTCATGGAAGACCATGGTTTTCTCTTCTGTAGTAGCAGTTTCTAGCTTCTGTTGGATAAACCGACTCCCATACTGATCCGCACTGCCCACAGGACATGTCTAATTAAGTAAATAAACGTTGGAGGGGCTTACACAAAATGAGAGGGCACAATATTAACCAGAAATATGTACCTGAACTCGACAACATGCCCGGCAATTTCCAAAAGCTCAAAACATTTGGTTTTATTGCTCTTAAATTCATCTAGTAATGAAGAAGCAAAATGTTCATCGAAATTACCACCAGCTTCTGGGTGCCACGATCCCATGACACCGGCAGCCAAGTTCCTCAACCCAGATGGATATCGCATGTTACGATCGCCATGCCTTACTGGACTACCTGATCCAATATGGGAGGTTGGAAGAAGGGAGCCCGCCAATGCGTTTCCAGGATAGGACATGTCAAGACCAAACGTTGGGTTTCCATAGTAATTATGATTCAAACTACCAGATTGATCAAGGTATTGATGAAGACCATACTGTGATCTCTGAGGTGAAAGCAATGACCCCAGGTAAGCTTTCTGAAGTCCAATCAGATCCATGTATGAATTTCCAATGCTTTCCCTATCACTTGTTGGGTCATTGAGGGCTGCATACTCGCTTGTTCTCAGGTACTGAAGATAAAGGGGATCAATAACAGGCATCTGATGAGCACTCCCCACACTGTGATTTCCAACTCTATTAAAATTGTGTGATTCTGCTGCTGTAGGCATTACATTAGATCCTAAAGCCAAACCTCCACCCAATGCTCCTGAATCCATGCAAGAGACGCCCATTGCGTTTTCAAACAAAGGTGGCAAGTTAATAGTCTGGTTACCCATCAAAGATGGTGATGCAGGATTGACAGCATACCTACTTAAGCCATAGTTTGAAAATGTGGAATTTGGACTATCCAAGTTGTGATAGTTGGACGGACTATCCAAGTTGTGATAGTTGGATGGTGAACTTCCTCTACCATGGAGAACTGGTGTAGATGGCCCTTTTAAGTACGAGTTTGCAGCAGATGCAGTTTTGTGGAATTCAACCTGACCGTCAATTAGATGATTGGTGTAGGATGCTTTAGCTGATTGAGAAGCAGAAAACAAACCATGCCCAGATTCAGAATTGTTTACGTAATGATGTTGTGTATTATGGTTCTGGTCGCCTTGCAAATGGAAAAGGTTTCGGTGATCATCAATATCTTGCTGAATTCGAGACTGTGGGAGGTCCTCTAGGTCAACCACTCCATTTGTTGATAAAGTCATGCCAGAGAAAGCAGCTACTAAATCTGAAGGCTCACTCATACCCATCGATGCACCATTGAATGAGGATGAACCATTTCTAACATTTCTTTTATCCATAGAACTGGACCTCCCTCCGTCAACAGGTGGAATTCTAGGACTAGGTGCCCTGGCAACAAGATGAAGGTCAGGAGTTGTGCTTCTTGACAAGGAAGCACCCAGAGCAGAAGCATAAGTGTGAGAAGCAGATGTGCCAATGTTTTGAATCGAAGGCATGCCTTGAATATTTTCCCCAGTGGGTAAAGGATCCACTGATGCCAGTTCGGGATGAAGATGAGCATTGTCATCATTAAGTGTACTCCGGCTAGCAGGACGAGAAGGGTGCAAGCGCCTAGAAACAGAGGTTGCATGACTTATATCATCCTGCATTAAATAATGAAAGCTTAATTCAGTACCACATGCAAACCTCAAAAGGGAAAAAAATACAACAATGAACACATCAAATTGGACAGAATTGAGGGTTATCCAGTGAAAGGGATCCACACACGAAACAAAGCAAAGAAGCAGTAGCAGAAAAAGCCTTCAATAACATAAGCTCCTTCGTGACAGCATCGTTGGAAAGCATATCTGCATACTCCGCATCCATAATGGTAATGGTAGCTAATAAACATACGGTAAAAGTTTATTGTAATAGACAACTCCTGACAATGCAGACATTCATACGTATGAGATTCATACTGCACAAGCCAATGAGTTTATATGATAATTATGCTAGCATTTTACCATAGCACCATTTATGTGGAAATGACAGGAAAACATTTTCTCTATTATGCAATACACTAGATTACAGATTTATTTTTGTATATTACATGGTTCTTTCATATAGAGCATAATGTATGTACTTGCATATCTTCAGGATATTGGTATTGTCGTAAGGGATATATTCCTTATTCTGAGGATATTGCAAGTCTTAAAATGGATTTATCTTAATAGCATTGAAAGCGAATGGTGGATTTAAAACCTTTCATTTGCGAAAGAAGTTACTAGTCTGATTATGCCAGAGCACGCTGCCTGTAAATCAAATATCACTGTATTTGGAAAGAAAACACAACCCATTGTCAATCTTTTTAGCTTTTTCTTCCTCCATAATCACATTTTTTAGGAGCTGACCCATTTGGTACATGTGTCGCATGCATTCCTACCCTTAACGTTCATGCCATGTCATACAAGAGAATCCAAGTTAACCTACAACCAAATTCCAAGTCCTAATCGCTTACACACACATACACAGACACACAGCTGAAACAAAAATGAACTCAAATTAGATTCAAAACTACAGGATAGATCAACAATAACATCCAACTACGTCATTCGATTTCTCCCAGCTAGATACCCTTCAAGTGCCATTAAAGCATCATACAAATTTCTAAACAACCAAACTCCATTACCATCCTGGCATGAAGCCAACACACAAGGTTCACAAACAGGAAGTGAAGCAAGCAAAGAAACTTCCAATTTCATCCGTGTATCACACATAATGAAAACTTTATGACGCTTAGAAAAATGTGAACAAGCATTGAGAACGACTCATCTCCATTCTTGATGCGTCTCGTTGTCAAACCACAATTTCTAACTCATTCAAACCTTGCTTTCAGAGATTCCACAATCATTTTGCTTTAAAAGCAAGGGCACTAGGGTTATCCCTTTCTTCCACCTTTATAACGGAAATATAGAAGCACTCTTTAACGTGACACAAGGAGTTATAATTGGCAAACGGACAGCAGGGGAGGTTGCAACCAGAAAACAAATATGTGTCACTGTGATGCAAATAATCAAATTGAAAAATAAAAGAGCTCCACATGTCAGGAACTGTTAATATTTTTCAGCAGATCACACATTACAAATTAACATCAGTTCAAAACATCGAAAGTGAAAAGAAATCGAATGAAACTTCCAGAAAGGAACAAACAGCACAACAATACAAAGTCAAAGAATAAATCAAGTATGCAGCCTTAAAAAATCAAATGAAGTACAAAAAGAAAATTTGGAACACAATCACCTAAAATGCAAAAGAATAGACAGTATCGCCGTCAGATATGGACTAATAATTTTCAACAAAGGACAATACTAAGACGATTAGGCATTCAAAAGCCAAGCTAAAATAGGAGATCTATCCTAAAAATAACCTGAATGATCTCAGCTATGCTCTTCTGTCTACTTCCCAATCCCAGCCCCGGCAAGCCAATGAGTCCATCCCCACCCCATTCAGCACTTCCCTGTTGCTTCCTCGACTCGATTCCGCTCTCACCTTTCTTACCGTTAAACCCTAATTGCATGGAAAACAGAGACCTGTTATTACCTCCATCTTCACCACCACCTCTGCTCACCTTCCTCCTATCTCCAATCCCTCCCAGCCCCGAACCGCCGACCGTGCCACCTTGCAACCGCTGCGCAAACCTCCAATCCTCCTTCGAGAGCAGCGGCGGCGGAAGTCGGGGGTTCAGATTCACGTTCGAGTAGTAGTAAGAAATGTACGCCGGATCAGACCTCAGTTCCTCCTCCGATACTCCACCAAAATCGCCGCCTCCTCCGCCTCCGAACAATCCTCCGACGGCGTTTAATGATCCTTCGACTGTAGGGGGAGCTGAACCACTGCGGTACATACTCAGCTCTCTCTCTCGATCACTCATTTCTTGCCTTTTTTGCTCTCTGAGAAAAATCCCTAAATCTTCGCCGTAATCGTTGCTCTGGAGCATCGATCGCATTCCAACGTCGGACATCATCTTCGAATAACTATCAGTAATCATTGTTTATACATCACTCAGAATCCGCGACAAAAAAAAAAAAAAAATCAAAACTTGGTGAGCTCAAATTAGTAGCAGATTGCTCTAAGAACTCAATAAACCTACAAAGAGTCAATATTTTCGGTGTTGGAGATTGAATACATTAAATTCATCACGACAGCAGTTACTCTAAAGCTAGAAATTGTGTTTGTTCGCAGTGATTTTGAATTTAATCATAAGAAAAGAGATCTGATTGGAAATGAGCAACATTTGTCGGCTTTGGATGAAAAGCGATGATGATCGCCTGCGGGTTTCGCCATTTTAAGATAGAGAGATAGTTCAGAGAGAGAGAGACAGTGGAGGGAAGAGTGAGAGACAAAGGAGAACAGTAAACTGAGGAAGAATGGATTGATAAGCACTAGTGCTGGAGGAATTTAGACCCTTGGATGGAGTGGCTGACGGCAGCGATTGATCAATGGCTGGATTTGTTCTTACAATGGGCTCCTTATTAGGGTTTTATTTCAAGTATTTTAAAGTTGGATTGTGGGTTTGGATATTTTTCCATTCCCTTTCATGAAATAAATTAATAGTAATATAGTCAGACATTTTATGAAATTCCTCTCTTTCTTTTTTTGTAATTTTTCCACACTCAGAAAAAAGGATATTTTTCCATTCCCTTTCATGAAATAAATTAATAGTAATATAGTCAGACATTTTATGAAATTCCTCTCTTTCTTTTTTTGTAATTTTTCCACACTCAGAAAAAAGGACTTCAGTTAGAAAAACTAATTAATTTAAGGGGACTTAATTAAAATAAGAGTAAAGGGATGTACGAATTAACTTTATAAAAATTAATAATATTTTAGATATTTGAAATTTGAAATTTTAAGATAAAACAACCACTTAAATTCAAACTCTTGATCATCAGATCAACTTCTTGACCACTAAATCAAAACAAAATTTGTATGAACATGGGCTTATTTTTATCATCGCTTTGAGTTTTGATCCATAGTTTTTTCATCATTCTGATGTACTATCTTTCATATACTGATTTGGTCATAACAAAATCAATGTAACTTATTAGCTGACAATAAATTAGAAATATGTCGTTATCAAAATGAAACTAATCACTCATAACCGATAACGAAAGGTCAAATTATCGAGTCCTTCGAACATTTTTTTATATATGTAAAATTTTTAATGAGATTTGACTCTATAAATATTAATAAACTTTTTCCAATGACACCATTAAAAATAAAATCTTTACCATTTTAGAATAGAACTAATGATAACGAAGAGCGTCGAGAGGTTTAAGTATTTAATTTTACGATTTATACATTCTAATTATGTCCCTGTAGATAATTAAAAATAAAGAAATAAAATCTTGCTAGAATGATTAGAGAAATCATTTTGACGAAGAAAAAACATAATAAGAAAAATAGGCTTTTTTTTACTCAAACTCTAAAAAAATTAGTAGAAAAGTAAAAAATTGCGTGCAAGGGACTTGAATGAAGTGGTTGGGTATGTGTAAGAAATAGCCAATCCCAGTACAAAAACAAAATAATTTGTTGTCATTTTCTAAGATATGCTATTCATGCACGTAAATACAGCCTCGAACAGTAGATGAATCAATGATTTAGCATGATAATATGATATGACTAATTAAGAATAAATCTTAATCACTTAATACATGTATTTACATTTTACGTGTCAAATTATCTTTAACAGACACAGATTAGATTTATAGTTTAATCATCTACTGGACTTGGTGGACTACACATAACAAGATGTGCTGCGGATCAAAATAACGTTGTTTCGGTGTACAAAATACTATTTGATCAGATAAACTCTTACCGGTAAGAGTGTTTATTTTTATGCCAAATGAGATCGTTTTGGTGCACTGCACAGCAGGCTCTCTCATTTCTCATCCATTTCACTATATAAACAAATTATTTCCCTTCCAGTAGAACAACCAAAATCCATTTTTTTCTCCCTGATGTTTCATTGTCTAACTTGTATATCTATTGTTAAAATAATGTCATAAATAAAAAATTGATAAGTTATTTCGCTTTGGAAAAGTGACAATGAATTTTGCAAAAAGAACATCTCATAGAGCACACAGTTTTGCACTCCTTTTACAACAATCTTATGATATTACTAGGACGTGCCAAAAGTTAAAACTAGCTACGGACTAAGTACCATTTTTAGTTATTACCATTTTTAGCAATTTGCAGTCTATTACATGGAATATTGCTTAGAGCAAAAGTTCAAGTTCTTAGATTGGCTCAAAGAAAAACAATAGCCTTTGTTGAAGCTTACAAGATTTGCCACCAATTTGCAAGATTTTAGGTTACTCTTTTGTTTTCTCCGATTAACAAAATCTCTCCTATAAATACTAGTTGTATTTAGTGAGGGGAAAAATAGAGAGGGTGCGGTAGAATCAGTGGTAGAGAATCTTTGTAAATTTTCCTAAATACAAAATATTTTGTTCATAGATGTACCCAAACTTAAGAAACCACATAAACTGTTCGTTTCTCTATAAATATAGTGTGCGTGTGTGTGTGAGTTTTGTTTCTTGGAGCACAATAATTAGTATCAAAGCTTGGGGATTCCAGAATATCTGACAAACAAAGTTTCGAAACTCTATTCTTGATTTTTTCCCTATTTCAAATTGCTTAAAAATTCATTTTGAACACTGGGTGTTATTCCTCTCTTTGAGACGAAACAGTGGTGCAAGTCTGATTGGGAAATGACATCGACGTGTGCCTCACGCGCTTGTAAAATGGTGGCACGTTAGATCCCCCGACCTCTATGTGCGCACGCACTAGCTGGACGTTGAAGACACTGATGTAAGCGTTTACATCAGCGCTAGTTCACCACTTTGTTTACCACCTGTCAGCAACGTCATCGACATGTGATCATCACTTGGATGTCACGTCACCATCCACATGTAAGCGCCCAAATTTTTTAAAATTCAGCAATAAAAAAATTTCAAACATTGAGCATTTAAATTTTTATTTTGTGCATATATTTCAAGAAATTGATGAAGATTTATGTTCTTTAATCACACATACACATCATACTTACTATATAACTTGTCGCACCCTAACATATCGATCCCTCCCCAATGTCCATGTGGCCAATCATACACGATAACTTCAAGTCAAGCCTTTTTTTTTTTTTTAATAAACCTTCACGTTAGGCCTTGGTGATCCTACATACACCAGAAAATCTCCCCATCAGCATTATTTTTTTTATATTTGATTTTCCCCCTCTCCCTCTACACTATTAGGTTGCACCTCCCTCCCCAATGAACTTCTCTATCTTATTATTCTTCACTCAACCCATTTCTTGTTGAGCATCAACACTATATCACATACTTTTACTTCAAAAGCAAGTTAGATCAAAAGCCGCACTTCCCAATGGCTGAAACACCTTTCCTCACACTTCAAATCTGTTGTCATCTTTCCTTTCCATGTGCTACAAAGTTTCCCTTCGCCAATGGACTTCTCTACCTTCTTCTTTCTTCCTTCTTTGCACTCATGTTTCGTATCTCAACTCCATCAAATCAGAACAACACTCAGCCCCTACTAACATTACAACATGCAAGGCATGCTATGCAACCTAAGGTTCAATTCCAATCTCCCCCTATAAATGGACTTACACCCCTTTACTTCCTTACACACGAGTATGTACCTACTGAACTTGAGAGAGAGTGGAAATTGCCATCGTGTGACAGAGAAATCAAATTTTCAATATATATAGAGAGAGAGTGAGGGGGTGGGTAAAGACCCACTTGGGAGTTCCAAACTCAAATACACTTCAATCAATCCTCCATTCCATCTCTAATATTCAATTCAAGGTAAATAAAACTCCATCATCTATGAATTTGTGTTAAGATTCAAAACTCCGAGCTTCACAAAATTTCATTGATGGAAATCCAGTTGTGATTTTTGGAGAAGACGATCAACTAACCGGCCAAGATCTTCCTTCACCAATCATAATTACTCACAGTTGTGTTAAAATGTACAAAAAAATCCTTCGTCTGATCGGTCAAGCTTATGGATTATAATTTATAACCATCCTAATCGGTTAGACTTAACCCTTGATCGGTCCTTTGGCTACTGCCTAAAATACCAACTCACCCCACGACTGGTCATGACCCCATCCTAGCTAGTACTCTATTGTCCAAAGTTTAACTTTCACACCCTAACTGATCAAATCTACACATAATCGGTCAAATTAGCATTCTGTTGGACTATAAAATATTACACTCTAATCAGTCAACCCTTCACATTAATCGGTCAAGGATCAAAATTATTAGAAACCATTTAGTCATTCCTAACCGGTCAAGGCCCTATCATGACCGGTCACAACAAGACACTGCTCCATGTTCTTTCCCCTAGCCCAAACATGAATCTTGAATGTATAACCTAATGGGCCTTAATCATAATAGACAAACGGACATAAGTCATGATTTGACCTCTTCGTGTGTGTCTTCCAAGGTCTGTTAATTAGGACGTGACATACAAGAACTCGATTATTACATTACCTCACATCGTAGCTTACTTGTCGCACATGCTTATTTAATGCCTATTATGCAAACTATGGTATCATTCAATGTTAATGATTTATTGTTGTTGAGTAGAAATTGGTCAACTTTGGAATACTTGGGTTTAGTGAACGATAGGTTAACTTTCGAACTTAGTGTTTTCAAGACACACTGAACGAAACTTGATTTTGGAAGAACTACAGACACATGCTATTCGAGAAATAATTTTACCTCTTTGGTAGTTGTATTTAGGATACTTTTAGTCATGATATGGCATGAGTTGAACTATGACTGGTTTCATGAGGCGTCTTTGGCCAAACTGTGTCTTCATTCAAGTTATGTTTGTAAGTCCTATCATGTCCTTTAAAATAAAACCTTGTCTAGTAGAAGTGAAATAGTACATTTTAATGTTGGGCAACATACAGAGAATATAATGGTTGGGAACGTAATGATTGGGAACATGATGTATGGGAGACAACATTTAGAAATGTTGGTGGTCAAAAACACGGTTTAGCATAGGGGTTGAGACCATATCAGACAAGAGCATCATAATACAAAAATAAATACTTTCACTTATAGACAACGCCTGTGACGGCCCTGAAATTGAGATTTGAAATGGATTCGACACTAACGGTATTAACGGACATTTGTGTTAGGAATCTAGAAATGTGGACTTAGGTGTTGACCTGGAGTCCTTCTCTCAAGACTTACCACTTGATCTTGTACCTTAATTAACTAATTTCTACATTTACTTGTTTACGGCTTATGCTATTTATTACATACTCATTACCTGTTCACGTATCACTTTGATTTAGTACATAAATTAGAAAGTACAGGTATGATTTATTTATTGAGTTTTATCGCTCATGGTGCAATTTTCCTGGCTCTGACTTTTTATGCCAAGTATCGAGAACAACATTGAAGAACCCAACTTCTTGATCATTGAAGACAGTAATCCCAAGGAAGACTAAATTATAACCTTTTTAATGTCTCCAAAAATTTGGAGCATTACAGCTTGGTATCATAACTTTAGGTCCCATTTATCTTAGGACATATGGTAGACTGAGTAAATCACATTTGAGAGTTATCTTACTTGGGTAGTTATTAATTATGCACTTAGATTATTATTCTTAACGATATCATATATCATAAGTCTAACGCATATACTTTCTTTTAGATGTCGCCTGACTCCGATCAAATGGACCGATATTTGGCTAATGACTTATCACAATGATGAAGTTATAGGCGAGCAAGTCGCCAATGCTAACGCACTACCACTAGAAGATGAGGCACCATTACCATAGATGAGATGACATGACGATGACCTTGACGATGATGACCCCACCATGGACCCCGAGGAGCCTAACTTCGACAGGGATGGCAACCTGTTTGATGACAGCGTTGAGGATGAAGATCCACCCAAGGAGGAGCCGATGAACGACGTGGAGAACCCCCATTCGCCAGAACCACCAAAATCTTCCTAGATGTAGTCAGCTAGAGCACATAGGGTGGATATGAATACCACGCCCATGGGACAATGATGTATACATAAAGATAAATCTAGAAGTGGTCAATGGAAAGTCAAAAGAGATCCTCGCTACTTGGGTCCAGTGGCCATCATAGAACAGCTCAACAATCAGCGATAACTACTCAACGTACTTGTCAATTTTCTAAACAAGGTCAAGAACTTCGTTCCTAGCCAGATGGTGTAATGCCAGAGGTTGATAGATAGGTATCGATCATCAACCCACTCAGCAACTTGGACTTCTTCAACCTCGCCACCTACTTTAAGATACCTTTCTAGCTTGAAGATCGATGCCAGCTCAAGCCATGGGATCCCAACTCATGGTGTTACTACGTATATTGGAGGTGTTACGGGGTGATCGAGGCAACTTCGGAGCTCGAGTACTTGCTTCGACAAGACTATCTGAGCTTGTTCTTTCTTTGAGCATCTGTAGAAAGAGTAGTTATAGGGTGGTTTTGTGGGATATCAGAGAATATATGTACACCCTAGTCGGATAAGAATTGACAGCATGTAGGCCACGTGCCATTTTGTATGCATGCTGATCAATGGACTTGCATTTTCAAAGTGTACGAGATTATGCTATGTTAGTGAAAATGAATCTTTTGTCACCTATTTTGTTCCCAAATTTTAGTATATTATTTTAACTGTAGAATGGTTGAGGCAAGAAACAACACCAACGCTAACAATCAAGCCAAATCCAACAACGCTAATGCCAACCCACATCTTTCATCTCACCCGAAAGCAGACCCTGGCATTAACGAATTCAACCAACTTTTGCACATGTTCCTCACTGCCATCCGGAATCCCCATCATCATGGACCCCAACCACATGCGCAACCCAATTGAAGCATCTTTCTTAATGAGTTCTGTACGCGGTGAACCCCAATCTTTTCGAGAGAAACCAATCATCCATGTGTCACATCATTCACCACGTTAGTTTAAGAGTCCCACGTCAACGCCACATGTACGCCCCTTCAGCAGTTACTGACACGTGTCACTGTAATGTTACTAGCTTACCCAATTAGAGGTTCGATCAACATTCCAATCATTGCAAAATATTCCTTGGTACAAGCAAATATTTCAGAACAACTTTTTTTTTTACAATTTTGAAGCCATTTTAGGTTTGATATGTAAATCGATTCAAAAGTCAGTGTATTGTCCATTTTTGGCTAGAAAATATCTATTTTTAGTATTTTTTGCATCAAATATTGTCCGTGGTGGAGACTAAGGCAGTTAGATATCATAATTTACTTAAAAAATATGTCAGGACCTTCTGCCAACTTTGTAAAATGTACTTCTAAGATTAATTTGTGAAAAATAAGTAAACTTGATATAACTTGTCCTCACATTAGCTATGTGTTAATGACATTGACTAACATTTCGGGTGATGAAGATGATGGCAATTGTGCCTAGTTGCTAGTTGATTTCGGTGTTCTTTTCCTAGATGTTTGAGACTATGTTGTATTAGTTTGGCATGTACTTTTGGAAGATATAAGATGTGAATAATTTTGTTGCCGGTTGAGACTAGATGTCACTTTCCTTGAGTATTTTGAAAGTATATATTTCTATTTATGCCTCCGCAACTCCAATTATGTTCAAGACATTTCTAAATAAATTGTGACTATTTAATTATGGAGGCCTTAGTGGGTTAACCTCAATGATTGATTGTTGATCCTTACTTTACTGAGATGGGTCGTGACAATGGTAGTATCAGAACAAAGTTTCAAAATTTTAAAAAAGAACCCAAGGATGTAGATGTTAGAACATGATTGTTGCACTGCACTTGTATATATTACAGATTGACATATTTATTAAAATGTAATGTATATCTAGTAACGATGAGCTAATAGACCGGTATGGACAAGACTATATATTATGTATTGTAGATATGACGGACAAATTTAATAGTAACAACACCTATAGAGGATATCATTACTGAAAAGATGAAGTCAACCCATTCAACTCCAACATATATAGGGGTCATAAGAAGATAAGTTGGTCGCGTGGCTTACAAGAGAGCGGCGAGACTAATGATCAAGAAGTCCCACCACGCTGACAGTATGACACAAGCAACGACTTACTTTATACTATGACCAAGACGATAAGCATATGCTAAGGTGACGAAGAACGTAACGTATAAATGCTAAGGTGACGAAGAACGTAACGTATAAGTTTGATGGAGTGCAATAGATAGTGCAAGCAAATCAAATCGTAAGAAAACACCTAGCATAAAATACATGGCCAAGATGTGGACAATGAAGGTTTAATGTTCGTGGGAGAACAAGAGAAACCCGAGGAGACTGAAGAGGATCCACAGGAACATGAGTTAAAGCTGGATCCCTAAGAGCAACATCTTATCGTCATGGACTAGGGGTGTAAACATAAATTAAAAAATTAGACCAGGCTGGCAAATTGAACCAAACTGACGATTCGGTCTGATTTTTTGCTCAAACTAGTTTGATCTGGTCCGTTTGAAGTTTTTAAATTTATTCATTTCAATTTTCAATTTTGAAACTTGAGCAGCTGGACCAAACTGGACAGGACCAGTTTGAAAGTTAATCCTAAAAGTTTTACACTTTTACTTATCATTTATGTCTAGTTAACCGAGCCGGCTTTGTTCATTGATTTGTAAATCTTTGACTTCCAATGGGAGCATTTTTGTTTCTTTTACTTTATAACTTAGTGTTGGTATTGAAAACTTATTTGACTATCAGATGATCATTCCTCTATTATTTTTCTAATTGGTATATCATTAGTGTTAGTGGTCTTGCGGCTCTATACAGCGAACACCAATAGTTTTGCATTTTTATGATTTGTCTTCATTTTTTATATTTTTTTTTGAAATATGGGCTAGGGCCACCAAACCGGAAACCAAACTAAACCGGACTTGAATCAATCGAGCCAAATCAAACGACTTCGATCCGATTTTTTATTTTTATTTTGTCCAAATTGGAACAACCAGTTTTGTATGAGTTTATTGGCCAAACCGGACTAGTTACACCCCTATCAAGAATGATGAAGATGAGAACAAGGACCCAGAAGATCTAGGTACTCCCAAGGAGCCATAGAAATGGGGTTATAGTTTATACATGCCGATCTAGTGATACTTCCAGTAGATATCAAGGAAACTTAATCGCTTGACCAGATGATCTATCTTGGAAAGCAAAAAGCTATTTTTAGGATAAGGTTTATTGGGGCTTGTGAAATCTGCTCGAATCCTTCACTTTCTATTCTCCTTCTTTACCACCATCATATTTGATAACCACTCAGAAAACTCTAGACTCTTTGAACGGCATTAGCTTCAAGTAGTCAATCTACTTCTTCTATTACGGCTTCTATTGTTAAATTACTAATCTGTTCTTTTTTTTTTTTTTTTGCACAACGCGCTTGTGTTGTGAATCGATGCTTGGGTGGTGGCATATTATGCCAGGATCCACTTCTAACATTTCCTGAGGAGTTCAGGCAAACACATCGATATAATCCATGAGAACTTGAATAAAGGTTGTCTCATCTTGCTTGGAAAGTTCTTCTCTAATGAGAAAGAACCTCTTCGGGTCAATCTCGTGAGGTGAGACTTTTTTTTAGGTTTTGTACCATCCTGTCTGCTAGATTTTCCCGACATCTTTTAGGATTGACTAATCTAGAACTTCAATAGATTTGACATGCTCGATGGTCGGCTTGTGTTTGATGGAGGCCACAAAATAGCTTCATGTCATCTTTTGGTTTCTCTGAATACTATCAATGGCCTTAGGTCCTAGAAACTCAATAAATTTTATGGTAGGCAGATGGGATTGTCCCATTTTGTGCACCCATGTTTGGCCCACTATAGTGTTATAAGCTGAATGCACATCCACTATCAGGAATTTCGTATCAATTGTCACATTTCCAGCCCAAACTGGCAAGGTGACTACGCTTAATGGCCATACAAGTTCTATGATGAAACTAAAATATTTTCCCTCCTAAGATCAACCTAATTTAACCTCGCCGTCTTGAAGGCCTGAAATAGAGGATCTTAGTTGAATTTCCGTATTGGACTAAGATCCTCTTTCTGGATCGAACCTGCAAAGCTTTAACCAAACCAAACCAAACCAAACTGAGCCTTAACACAATCACTAATGTGCTATTGTAAAGGACGTGGATGCCTTTAAGATCCTTCTCCATGAAGGAAATATCCATGCTTTACCTGTCATTCGTCCTTGGCCTCTTTTGCTTTAGCTCCAAGACATGATGTTGGTGCCTAACCTTGCACCCTAGCCTCCTTCTCGTTGCCCGATTGGACTATTCCATGAATGACATGGATGGTGCCTAACAACTCCTCGTCATCATCGGAAGAATCAGACCCATCGGTGTTTTATATCTGCCCCACCGAGTCAGTTTTTCATTGTAAAGATAACATTTATGGGGAGTAAACTTTCTTGGCAAGGACACAACCTCTAATGCCTTAGAGAGTACAGAGGTTGTTAATTACTGCAACGCCTTGTTCATTGAGTCTTACGCCATCTTGCACCCTTCATGCTGTTGATTAAGCCATTCTTTCATGTCTTGAGTGTTTGGCTGGATCCGATGTACACCATTAGATGCGAATCATTCTTTCCTTTTTGGGGATCGCCCCCCAATAGGTGCTTTCCTCCCTTTTCCATTTCCTAGCCACACCCCTGGTCGTGGTGGCTACTGGCTCTTTGGGCTCATATATCCATTTTCCTAGTTTTGATTTAGGAGGAATGAGCCCGAATATTCCTTTCCTATGGCCTTCTTAAGTCCTTGATCTCTTTTTCCTGCTCAGAAAGTTCGCATTCTAAACTTCTTATAACGCGTTCCCTAATTTGCAGTCTCTTCCGTACTCTTGGTCCCGCTTGGATCTTTTGTGGATTTAGAACGGTCGTCCTCGTGAGAACAAAAATTTCCCTTGTCTAAATAGATGTTTTATGACCCTAGCCTCCCATTCTTTGGGGTTCGTGAAAGGATTTAGTCCTGAACTTACCATTGGCATGTCCTTGGCCTGATCCGTTGGTGTTTTTTCCACAAAGTTTTAACTTTTCGACAATGCCAGTTGTTAGTGGGTAAAACTTCTTATTAGAAAAGTTAGTTTCTCAATCTGTGGTTGAACACACAAGCTCTCAAACTCACTTGAAATCTAGCTTTTCAAGACAAAAAAACGTTAAAGAAGCTTCTGCTTCTAGGCGGCGAGAAGGCTCTCCAATGATTAAGTCAGTACTAATTAAATGATAACTCTCAAAATAAATGCTTGTAGTAACAACTTATAACAGATTTTTATTCCATGGGTGCGTGCCTTTTTATAGAGGTTCTCACTCAATAATTCAAGTGCTTTCCCATCTCCTAATGTCCCAATAGAGATAGATTAGATGTACTCATGATTGTCCACTAACAAGACATGTCTTATTCAGATTCTCTAAATATTATTTTTTATATTTAGAGTTCTATTCACTTGTCAGCTTCTCGTTATAAGTTGAATTGACTTAGAACTTTCCATCCTTATTTGTTTAGAACAGGTTTTGAGCTATTTAAAATTTAGTGTACTTATCCTTTATCTAGTCTTTTCACTGTTTACCGTCTTTTTCAGGTTGACAAACATTATCCTCAACTCAGCAACATACCCATGCACAAGAACATTTCTTTACTGAGCTAAACTCTCGTCTATATATTTGTTAAAAATTCTAATTAAGTTTAATTAGATTTTACTTCATTCAATACTTAAAATTCAAAGTGCTTCCTCCGACTCTTTTATGCAATATACCCATGAATACGACAATACTTAATTAAAACATCACCAATCCAAATTCAGAACTCTGTTTTAAATTGCCAAACCTCCAAACTAGAGGACAAAGATCAATCCAATCCATATCTATTGGATCTCTAAAATGGAGACCCAATTTTGAGTTCCAAAAAATAGAGATAAGTCTCTATTTATTAAAATGTAAAGCACTTTATATTGATGATCTGATGCATACAAGGCACCGTTAAAATGGTACAAACAATCTATCTATATATACTAATAGAAAAGGATTATTCTTTATTGGTATAAACTTTAAAATGGAGCTCTGTCACATTTTTTATTTTCCAAAGTAATTCTTAAAAATTTTCTTCCATCCTAATAACATAAGGATATTTACGTAAAAAACTGTTCCAAAAAAATCGTCAAAAAAACTGCTCCATAAAGTTGCTTAAAAAAAACGGTTCTAAAAAATTGCTTGAGAAAAAAAAAATCTCTGCGACAACTACAAAAATAATCAACCGTGTTTATACGTGCATTGTATTTACACATGTATCGTGTGTGCCACGAACGCTAGTGATTTTAAAAAGAGACTAATATTGACTTTATCTAACAAGTGCATAAAATTTTTAAAAATTACAACGTTGTAGAAAATTGTGTAATCCAAAAGGAGATGAATGAGAATCTGAAAAATAAAAATAAAAACGGAGAATTGACTCAGAGTGTGTGCGAATAGTAATACCCATTATACTTACTTTTTGTATGATAATATATTAAAATTTAGTCTCTAAAATAGAGAAATAAAGAGTGTTAAGTTAGAAATGCTCATGCACATTATACTTTGAAGGGATTATAATTGGTTTGTTGATTGTTTATATTTTCCTCTTCGAGATATCAGTTTACTAAAAATAATGTGAATTTGATTCCGAATGCAGAAAATTGAGATAATAATTTTCATGAATAGGAATGATCTAAATGTCGTAAAAGGCCAAACATAGTGATTAAAAAGAAGGGTAGTTTAAGAAGACCTTACCTTAAGCACGAACAATAGTGCTACAAATTACGAAGGGCTTTGGATACCGGGAGGGCTACAAATTACGAAGCATTGTTCAAATTCTTTTATTTATTACTATATATTTAAATTGTACAGTTCCCATTACTTTATTTTTTTTAATGGAAGGATAAAGCTGAAATTAGCAGACATATCAATTAAAGATGACCAGTTGTCTCACGTAACAAATCCGTAATTCAAGGTCACGTGACGTGCTTCTTATCACCTTAAATATTAAATTTATTATATATACCACCGTGCCTGCCACTGTGTCTACAAATATGGGCCGTCGATCACTTTGATACATGTCCCTAAGAGCATTCATATCAAAATCTTCAAATGTGTTTCTTCTTTCATTTGAGAAGTAAATCTTCTTAATAATTCTCACATCAGTCTCTCTACTACTTCTTTTTATTTTTCAAAATGAATAGTAACTTCCTAATTTTAGGGAGGAACTATTCACTCTTAACATTTTATTTTTATTTTTTTATTTTTTTGCTCCCTTATTTGTTTATAACATTTGAATTAAATGTAAAATAAAAAAATATTTTAATAAAATAGGGATAGAATAGAGATTCTGATGCATGAGACATTACAAAATATGACTCCCTAAAATAGAAAAATGAGATTTTCTCTCTAATTTGGTACAAAAAGTAGGGAGACTTGTATGGATGCTCTAATTCGCCAAGTCTTTTAGCATTATTTTATGGATCTTTTCTCATATTTTAAAAAATACAATCATCTACCATGTTTTTAAAACTATTAGATCATTATCACATGTCGTTAGTTTTCATTAAGTTCCCTTAGTTTTATTCTTTAGTTTGATTGTTTTGTCCTTTCTTCACACTCACTTTCTTAATATTTTTTTAATAAAGTTTTTTTTTTAGAAAAATTAATGCTATTTTTTTTAATATCAAAAGATTAAAGAATTTTTGTATATATTTTTAAAATTTTAGTTTTTTCCAATTCAAAGAAATAAGTAAAAAATAAATTGGTGCCCAAATTTAAAAAAAATAAAATTCTTTTGTGCATAACTTTTTAAAATTTTGAAAATAATTTAAAAATCTTGCTTACTTATTTGAATTGATGCAAATGATTTTTAAACCCATACACTGAAATAATTTAATCTTTTAATATGAAAAACTAGCATGAATTTTCGCAATGAAAAAAATTATATAATATATGACAAAAAAATAATTGATTTACACATCAATAAAAATAAAAAATTATTTATTAATATTAAATTAGGTTATTCGAACTAATTTACGCACAGGGTTTACATTGGAACTTTGAAAGGAAGAAAATGCAGCAAGGGCATAGGGTTTACACGATAAATATAAGGATTGGGCTTTAGCCTGTCCCATTTGAGACAACCATCTTGGGTTGGGCTTGAAGGAAACATCTGCTGTATTAGTCCTTATGAACAAATTTTAATTCCGGAGGAATCTTGTTTTAGAAGTGTCCAAATTAAGGCCCTACTCACTGTTGCTAATACCGTATCAAATAAAAAACGGTACCACCCAATACCGAGTGATCCGATTCCGATCAATACCGTGCTGTACTAGTACCAACTGGTACAATTTTATTTAATTTTCAATTGATGATTTTTTGAGTGATTACCCATAAATTGAAACTAAAATCATTTTCGTTTATGTTTTGTGATTTTCGTTTAAGTTGCAAGGCTTTATTAATATATACATCAACTATATAATGTTTTGTTAGAAAATATTATTTAAGAAATGTAAATTACTATTATTACTCTTTAGCGATAAATCCGAAATGTATAATTTTTTTTTTTAATGCATGTTGATTTGATTATTTAACCACATTAATCAAATAGAAGGGTTTGAGTGAGCATATATATTTGTTAGTTAGATAGTGATGGAATAAAGAGTTTGTCAAATTTTCACAGGCACTGCTGTCTGCTGGAGGGATGATCTAAATGTGATAGCAAATCGGTAGGGCCACCTGCTTTCTATACCTTGAGAAGGATAAGGTAGAAATTAACTTGGTAGTAAGTTTCTGGCCTATCTAGCTAGTTGTTTGAAAGAAAACGACCCAAATAACTGCGCGAAAACTAAATTCGTAATAGAACATCAACAGAAAGTAAGTAAAGTAAACTTTTTACTTTGATTTCGTAAATGCAATTAGGGTGGGCTTTTGCACCAATTTCATGCGGTTGTGTGTATCGAACAAAAATGAAAAAAAAAGTACATGATCATGTACATCGGTTGCATGTTTTATCCCAATTTAAACTCTTATCATAATCATAATTAGTGAAATGACAAATTAAAATCGAATCATTCTTCATAAAGCTAATCCTTTGTCCTCAGATTTTTTGGTAGTACGTCTTTTTTAGCCATTTCTTTTTGAATTTATATCATATTTCTGTCAATTTTTTTAGACTAATTATTTGTCTCGACAAAATAAATTTTAAAAGTAAAAAATTATAACAAAAAAATCTCAAAAAGTTCACAAAATGCAAAAACAATTTAAAAAGATAATTTTCACCGTCCTAATTAATACTTTTAATGTTGTCATGTTTGAACTTTTTTATATCAATTCATGTTCAAATTTTTTATTTTTCATTTTGTCATAAAGTATAAACATGACTTACCCTGTGACGAAAAAAATCATCACAAAAATATTTATTTTGTATTTAACAAAATTTGAACTCTAGAATTCTCAAATAATATAAATGTCTCTGATTTAGAGCTCATTTGCTTTTGTTAGGAATAGATCAGCGGTGTTCTTTTTCCAATCCAAAGTCTGTGTGTAGTTTCTGAGAGGGAGAAGACTAATGGCAACTCATGATTTATGTTGTCAATGAGTCAATTAATGTACGGCAAAGTCTCCTGGTGAGTAGCCAAGGTGAACTACTCCTTACTCTCGTAAATCTCCTACCGGTACCGTATCATTTTTTTTATTTGTACGATACGTATTAATATTGATGTGTTCCAACGTACTGATACTGATATATTTCGGCGTACCGTTTCAAATTTATCACTACAAAATTATCTATATTTCTCAAATAATATATATATATATATATTTATAAAAAACCCTATTTGACATATAAAATAAAATCTCACAACTAAAAATAAATCGAAGACAATATGAATTAGTCGATACCATTTTTGATTTGATACGATACCGAGTGATATTGTATGACATCCATAACATTGCTTGCAGTGATGAAGGATTCTTCGGGGGCAAGTTAAATGAGATTAGAACAATAAGCCCTAATGTTCACGCAATGCACGATCCGACAGGGAGTACTTTCTCTCTGGTAGTTTTCCATATTTGTGATTTTTTTTTTTGAATTCATTGTCATGATTAAAATTATTTAGTTTTTAAAATTCGATGGGACTGATAAAATCGTCAAAATTATTTTGATCAGGTATCAGTCAATATATATAAGATCGCCACTGATTTGTTTTAATATGGACGAGTTCGATACAGTGTGAGCACGAAGATTTTTTATTTTTTTTTAAAGATAAATGCCATCCATAATGATCATATTAATCGATATCCAATTAACGTAATTTTTTTTTTGTAGTTGTTAGTCTCAACAAATTATAACATATGAACAGTTTTGTTCGTTGAAGTAACAACTTAAAATAAACCAAGGACGAGTAAATTGAAAAGATTGGTATAGGTTAAGGCACGCCATTTGAGAATTATCTCCTCTTCTTAGTTTCGAGTTTGAAATTCTCAAGTACTATATACTCTTGTGGAGTCAAATTCACATAAAACTTTCACACTATAGCTTCATTAATTGAGCGTCGTCTGAAATTCTCAAGTACTATATACCCTTAGGGTCTATTTGGCCAAAAAAAATTTTTTGGCTAGTTTTTTGTCTTTATTCAAATTTTTTTTGTATTTGTTATTTTTATGTCATTTTTTCGTGGATTATTGGTTCGTATCGACGAAAGGAATCTAAAAAGTATAAAATTATGTCCAAAAGTTTAAAAAAAGTCACTAAAGACGAAAATAAGTCAACACGGACGCTGTTTTTGGCTTATTTTTTGTCTTTTCTGAACTTTTTTCAAATTTAGCCGATGATTGATAACTTTTCTGAAAGCTCTTGTCGAGACGAACCAACAATCATAAAAAAATTGATGAAAAACAAAAAATTAAAAAAAAATTCAAATAAGGACAAAAAACTAAACAGTGAATAATCCAATAATAACCACAGGCCAAATGGACCTAGGTGGTGAGATTTATTTTCTAAAAAATATTCGATATGCATATATAAACTAGTTTAGGTGTCCTCAATTATAAAAAGAAAAGGTAAATTTAAAACTTATCACATTTTTGCCACTAGATATTTGCCCGCCCGTTAATTTTAGGACCTCGAGAACTAGTCGGCATTAGATTGAGAACTTAAGAGTAATCTCAAAATCGTGCGAATACCTTAGTTATAAGAAAACACAACGTTGGTTTTATCAAATATTGGACCAAGGTGATACAACCATTTTTCATTTCATTTCATTTTTTTATCATTATATGAGAAAAAGGAGAAATTCATCTACACGGAAAATAGCTTTTTAAGGGTTTATTTTCCTAACCAACCATACCTACATTCGAGAAAAACATGCCTATACTCTATACCCTTAACAAGTTTTCCAAAAGAACACCCATTGTTTACCAAAGAGGTTGAGCCACCATAGCCTTAATATAAAATAGATAAAAGGAGAATAAATTTCTAAACTGCCTTGATTTCTTCTTCCCAATACCTTCTAATCACAAACTAAATTTGAAATTGATCTTGCCCAACCCATTGGAACAGCTAGCCAAATGCCAAATGCCAAATTCTTACCTACTTCCCGAAAACTAATGAAATTATAAAATTAAACCATTTTTAGATTGCATTAATATATATATATATATATATATATGAACCCCAAGAGGTTGGTTCAGTAGAAGGAGAGAGGGTGACTAAGGACGTTGTTCCACCAAGATCATGAGGTTGAATTCTACCAGAATCAATCGTTAAGGGTCATTAGAGGTTTATCTGGTCGTTATTTCAGAACTCCAAAAACTAATCGGCATTAAGATTTTGCGTAATCCCAAAATTGACTTAATACCTTGGCTATAAAATGATTGCATATCATATATGCAAAAAATAATTACCAAAAGAGCTCAACTCTCAATGTTTTTTTTAATTTTTTTTCCCTGTCTGCCAATTAATGACTTTCCTTCCTATTACATTAACATGTGTAGAAGTAATGCATGCAGCTGTTAGTGATTTTAGGACGCATTGCATAGTTTAAATGATGAAACCTTTAATTAATGAAATGAGTTGCACCTGCAGCCAAGCGTCTCGCGTGTGGTTGAATCAACCCAAGACAAATAAGGTTGCAATTAACTGAAACACCTGAACCATCCAAAAATTTCATCGATGCATTGCTCTGGTTAAGCATTCAGTATAAATTATTAGAATAATAACATGTTTCTGAGTAAATTTATTTGTTCAATAACAAAGTATGATTTTCAAGATTCTTCACGTACAAAAAGAGATTATGTGTTCGGTTTTCCCTGACTATTACGTCACATAATAGATCTCATCACACTTTCTTCTTAGATCGCATCTCCAAGAGATTCCAAGTTCGACTTACTTATGTGGCAAGTTAAAAAAGTCGCTAGCTAGAAAAGTCTACTTTAGTGGAATCTTCAAATTATTTAAAATATTTACTTTAATTATTGATGACTTGTCAAGTTAAATAGCTATCTTTGTTTAATTTGTCAATTTGATAAAAAAAAAAAGACATCTACACGAAAATAGCATAGTAATTTTGCCTTTTAACGGGAGAAGCCTTTTGTAGTTGACACGACTATCTATATATATTTGGAGAATTTTTAATATTGTTTTCATTACAATGGCATAACCTTTAACATAATGAGTGTTCAATCTCAACCAAAATTTTAGAAATAAGCAAATAAGACGTAAAATTAATAAACGATACAAGTGTTGTGACACTTATCAATGATCTCACTAGATGTTGCGGAGCACCGATTAGCTACCTATTCACGTGATGTATATGTATCATCATATTAGAAGCGCCAATTTTATTTTTTATCACATACTGCATTAATTTCGCATACTTACAACAAAAGGATAGGGTTTATTGTCTTGGAGTATTTGGAGGTATCTGCGTATTTCGTACGCATGTTTATTTAAATCTCAGTGTGACCGATTTAGTTTACACATATCTGTGTTAATTTTTAAGGAATCAATTTCATAATTTATTAGCAACATAAGTCTAATTAAAGTCAAAACAAAGCCTCATTTGTGATGTCCCGTTGGATTTGTTCTGGCCTCATCATCATAGTAAGCAATAATACTATGTTTCGGATGGAAACTGATTAATTAGCTCCAGCTATATAAATAATAATTTGTTTAAAGGGCAATCATTGAACCTTTATAACTATGCCATTTTGTCAGCTCATATACCTATAATTAGGTCCTATTTTAAATTTTTGAGTATTATTGTCATTGTAGTTTTTTTGACGTAAGAAATTAAAAAATTATAACTAAAAATCTCAATAAAATTATTAAAGGCGAAAAAATTCAAAAAAAAATCCATTTAACTATTTTTAATTGGTATTTTATTGTTGTCTTATTTTGACTCTAGAAAGTAAAATTTCAAAAAGTTAATTTTTTTTCACTTTTTAGTTATTATTTTAGTGTTCTCTTATTTGTACTTTTCTTTTTAAATTTGATTTAATTGTTATACACTTTTTTGATTTTCCTCGTCGAACCAAATGAGAAAATGCAAAAAGATGTAAATGAAAAACTATAAGATGAACAGTAAAACATCAAATAATAGTCACTATATTTTTAAAAAATAAGGAAGTCCAAACTTACCGTTAACAGTAGACTCCACAATATTATGAACCCAGAACACTATAAATAAGGGGAACATTAGATAAGGAGAACCGACATGTGTTGTGGGTATGGCCACAACAGTATCGGGCCTATCCGTGGTCTGAATATTAAATCCTTTGATACATTTTTTTTGTTTAGTTAATAATCCATGCATAATATTAATTTGATCTGATCACATTAGTAGCTATGGGATCAAAAGCATATTTATGGTGCGCTGTATTTTCAAAACCATTCAAAATGGATTTTTTTAGACAAATCTATTTTGACCACATAATTAATGATGTCTGATCAAATCACTTACACAACGTGACAAAAAAAAAAAAAAAAATGAACATTCATATTAAAATGATTGTGCCTAAAATGCAAACAATATTGGATGCATGCGCAACAAGCATATTTTGTCCTTGCACGCAACCCAAATACCTTTTTCCTTTTTGAGTCCAATTTTATTCCCGGGGTGAACAAATTTAATTTATTCTCGGCTGTGTGAGACCTAACAATTTAATTCTTAACATCAAAATTTTTAATTCTTTAGGCTAAAAAGTTAAAATTTTATATTAAACACTTACTGATATTCGCTTGAATTGAATTTTTTATGGTTACTTAAAAAGTTAATCTAAAAAAACAGACGATTCTAATTATCAAGGCGGAATCTCAAAATAAACCTACTAAAATAAGTGAGTTTGATAAGAAATCTCACAATGATCAACTCCACTCGCAAAAAGCTTATCCAGACATTAAGTACTCCAATAGAATTCTAAGCCTCTAAATACATCATAGCCTTGTTTGCTGCTCTAATTTTTACATAACACATTCATATCAAATTCTATACACTTAAAGATTGTGATAGTACATGGCGATTCTGAACTTGACGCGATAATGTTCTCCCCCTAAGCAGGAGTGATAAGAAATGAGCCAAAGTTGTAAGAGAGAGAGAGAGAGAAATTTCTAGACTGTTTGACGAGAGAATTAAATGAACCAAAATCTGCCAAAAAGTGGAGACAGAAAAATTCAACATCTCAGTAATATCCTCATTCAACAACGTCATTCACAATTTATTAACCCTTTATATGAACAGTACGATATGGATAAACTTCGCGTACGGCTAAATATTATCTCATGTTAAATAACCTGAAAATTCCCCATGGTAGAACTTAGAAGTCCATCAAAGGTGGACGAATGGACCCCCCCAAACATCAGAGTCTAAACAATTTAACCAAATTTGTTGATGTTAAGTCATCAATCTTTACACGGTAACGTGTCGTATAATCCCATCGTTTAGCTGCATCAACCTGGAGAAAACATAGAGAGAGAAAGTAGTGAGAGAAAGCTAAATATAAATACGATGCTCGGTAGTTGTAAGCTGATGAGCTGCCTAATTCTTCGATTAGAGAAACGGTCAATTTACCTCCATCTCACTCCCCCTTATATCCTCCCCATAATCCTTTTCATCCTTAACAAAGAATCCAAAACCCATTTGAGACAAAAAAAAAAAAAAAACCCAAGTAAAACTCTAATGGAGTCCGTTGTTTCGGAGCTCGAAGGGGCTCTTGTGAAAAACCCTGACCCCTTCTCCTACTTCATGTTGGTAGCCTACGAGTCGTCCGGCCTAATCCGTTTCGCTCTGTTGCTGACTCTGTGGCCGGTTATTCGGTTACTAGAACTATGTGGGATGAAGGATATTGGGCTCAAGTTGATGATTTTTGTGGCGACGGCAGGAGTCCTTGTGTCGGAGATAGAATCGGTTGCTCGAGCGGTGTTGCCAAAGTTTTACATGGATGATATTGATATGGAGGCTTGGAGGGTGTTTAGTTCTTATGAGAAGAGAGTTGTTGTAACTAAAACACCAAGGGTTATGGTGGAGAGGTTTGTGAAGGAGCATTTGAGAGCGGACGAGGTGGTCGGGAGTGAACTTGTTGTGAACCGGTTTGGGCTTGCCACTGGTTTTGTTAAGGATGATGTTGGTTCGATCTCAGACCGGGTCTCTGCTCTGTTTGGGGAGGATGATCAACCTAGTATGGGATTGGGAGGGCCTGAATCCGGTTCTTCCTTCTTATCTCTGTGCAAGGTAAGTGCTTTAGAGGGAAGTGATTTTGGAAGATTTTTTTCCCACTGGGTGAATAATGTGAACAAGAATTAATTAAGGGTAGCTATAATTCTACAGCCTAAAATACAAGAACGAACCTTAACCACAAATTCTTTATTTTTAGTGTTTGATTCTATGTTTCTTGTACTCTTATAATTTAACTAACATAAGCGGAACTAGAATAGAATTTAACTGGGTCGACGGTTCAAATTGGGAATGATATTGTTGAATACAACCTCAATTGTTTGTGGCACGTTGTGTGAAAATATGAAAAAAAAAATTAAGTAGATATTAAGTCATATAATCCTCTTATGGACTTTAAATGACGTCTCTTAGTATATATTTTAAATGATACAATTTGATTTCTAAATTACAATTTCTACATTCTTCGATAGCAATAAATACATAGTCAAATTATTACAATATTTTAAATTAAAGTACTGTGAGTGTGTCACATGCTCCACCCTCTTCCACATAGTTCTGCTCTTTACTTTGTGAGACCAAAAAAGGGTTCTTGTGTAGTGTTAACATCAAAATGGTCTTCACAATGCTATTCTTTTTAATTTATGATTTTTTTTTTCCAACGAAAGTGATGCTATGATCATCTTGTGTTTATTTATGAGCTTCATGTAGGAAATAGAATTGGTGCATCTAAGGTCCCTTATGCGTTAGGCTAACGGGGTCCCAAATATGTGGTGTACAGTTCTCATAGTATAAAGATGCATTATTGTCGGTTTTTACATTTTCTAGCCAAGATAGTTATGTGCCAAATTTCGTTCTAATACCTGTTAATTTATTGAATAAAAAACTCTACTTAAGCTTGAATTATGAAATTGCTAATATACCATGTTGAATAAAATTGCTCTTTGTCACAAACTACACTAACCAGAAAGCAAAACTATTACGCTTTATTACAGGAAAAATCCCACCCACCATTCACAAACAATATTACGAACCAGCACGACAACCAGCTCCTCCGCCCACTGCCGGTGATCTTCCACGATGGCCGCCTTGTCAAGCGCCCAACACCCCCAATTGCCCTCCTAATCCTCTTATGGATCCCCTTCGGTATAATCCTCGCCATAATCCGCATAGTTGTCGGTTTAATCCTCCCAATGTGGGCTATCCCCTACTACTCCCTCATATTCGGCGGCAAGGTCATCGTCAAAGGAAAGCCACCGCCGCCCCCGTCCTCCACCAGCTCCGCCTCCGGCGTACTCTTCGTCTGCACCCACCGCACCCTAATGGACCCCGTAGTCCTCTCCTCCGTCCTCCAACGGCGGGTCCCAGCCGTCACCTACTCCATCTCCCGACTCTCCGAAATCCTCTCCCCAATCCCCACCGTCAGGTTAACCCGAATCCGCCACGTGGACGCAGAGAAAATCAAGAGAGAACTCACCAAGGGAGATCTCGTTGTCTGCCCGGAAGGGACAACGTGTAGAGAACCGTTTCTGTTGAGATTCAGCGCACTTTTTGCGGAGCTAACGGATCGGATCGTGCCCGTGGCGATGAACTACCGGGTTGGGTTCTTTCACGCGACTACCGCTCGTGGGTGGAAGGGTCTGGACCCGATTTTCTTCTTCATGAACCCGAGACCCGTTTACGAGGTTACGTTTTTGAATCAATTGCCACATGAAGCGACGTGTTCGTCGGGAAAAAGCCCGCATGATGTTGCTAACTACGTGCAAAGGATTTTGGCGGCGACGTTGGGGTTTGAGTGCACCAATTTTACAAGAAAGGATAAGTACAGAGTATTGGCCGGAAACGATGGAACGGTGGCGTACACTTCGAACACCGACCGGGTTAAGAAGTTGGTTAACGGGTTCAAGAAGGCGGTGACCGAAAATTTCAAGCCCTTCCTTAATTCGCTAATATGAAGAGTATTTTTATTTCTTTTCTTTTTTTTTTTTTTGGTTTTGTTTTATGTTTGTTTTGTTCGAAATAAATACAGACTGTGTATTCTTTCTTTTTATTTTTTTTTTCTGTTTGATTTTATACTTTGGAAGTGTTTAATAATGTATTATCAGAAAAAGTAAGATATAGGAGATTATTGTTTATGCCAATACGTAATTGTGAGAAAATAAAATAATATATGATTGACGGTCCATTTGGCCTGGCTGAATTATTGGATTATTCACTGTTTAGTTTTTTGTCTTTATTTGAAATTTTTTTTTAATTTTTTATTTTTCATCAATTTTTTGATGATCGTTGGTTCGTCTCGACAAGAGCTTTCAGAAAAGTTATCAATCATCGGCTAAATTTGAAAAAAGTTCAGAAAAGACAAAAAAAAGCAAAAAACAGCGTCTGTATTGGATTATTTTCGTCTTTAGTGATTTTTTTTTTTAACTTTTGGATATAATTTTATACTTTTTAGATTTCTTTCGTCGATACGAACCAATAATCCACGAAAAAATGACATAAAAATAACAAATACAAAAAAATTTGAATAAAAATAAAAAATTATCCAGATAATCTAGCCTGGATTAATTTAAGACAAATAGACCCCTTATTACTTAATTCGTCCATCTTTTCAGTTCCAAGACAGACGTATCTCGGGTGGTTTACCTACTCTCTCACATAAATTTCTATTGTAACTTGCAGTACAAGAAAACTGTTGTGCTGCGAAAAAGGTATTTCATAAACGCCGTTGTTTACCTAATATATTATTGTTTATCTTATTTTGCTATCTTACGTGACAGTGGCATAATAAAAAAATATATATGAATAAGTTTGTAAGAGCATCCGCATCAGGCTCCCTATCTTTGTTCCTTTCCTAATTTGAGGAGCAAATCATCTTAACAACCCACGCACCAGGCTCCCTATTCCTTCTCCCTATTTTGCAAAATGAATAGTGACTCCCTAGTTTTAGGGTGTCACTATTCACTCCTATCATTTTATTTTTAATTTTTTTTCATTTCTTTCTCCTCCCCTATAGCATTTGAATTAAATATAAAAGGAAAAAAAGAATATTTTAATAGAATACGGATAGAATAGAGAGTCTGATGCAGGAGACATTACAAAATATGACTCCCAAAAATAGAAAAGTGAGATTTTCTCTCTAATTTGGAGAAAAAAAATAAGGAAGCTGAAGCGGATGCTCTAATGACAGGTTTTTTTTCTCTTTTTTACCTTGTTAGCAAAGTTTAGACTGAATTATATTTATTAAAAATAATAAATATAGACCAAAATTTTAAAAAAAAATTCAAATCAACCGATGTTTACAAAAGACACTAAAAATAGTAAAAATTATATTTTTCGAGCTTTTTCGTGATTAATGAAACTTTTGAACATTTGCTCTTTTTTTTTTTTTTTTGCTAGGACGAATGCTTGTTCTAGAAAACAAGATGTGTTTTTGATAAAATATTAAAATAATAATCAAAAGACGATGACAATAATATATTTATAGAAGCTGAGGGTAAATTAGTTGATAACATTGCATGCAAGTCAGCAATTTACTTAAAAGGCAATGAATCCTCTTGAGAAAAACCTTTTCCTAGCATTACTTTTATATTACTGCATCAGATTATATACTATTTTCATGACTCAAAGTTTGTATCAGTTTACGCGCAACTTAACTAATTTTTGAGAAATTAATTCTATCGTCTAATAGCAAGGCTTCCAATTAAAGTTAGGTCAAAACTCTGTATAAACTGACTTAATAAGAGTAGATAATATGTGAGAAGTTTTGAATTTAAAATCTAATAAATTCTTAAATCCCAAATCTTAACCATTTAGAAAACACTTTCCTTGTCCCTTTTGTCCTTATATTGGTTAATGTTGTTTATACATTATCCAGTAAATAATGAAATACCAATTGAGAAGCTGCGGAAGAAGTCAATTAAATAGACAACGTCAAAGTTCATCTCGTCAATGTTCAAACTTGAGTTTTTTTCTTACATTAGCAAACAACACGAGGTGGGCCTAATATCAATTTAGTAAGATCGATGTGGTCAAACTTACTTATTACAGGTGGACTTCAATTATTTGCAGTCGTACGTTAAGTCTATGTTTGGCACCAATAAGTAGTGCACGAAAGTTCCAACACCCCCCCCCCATCGACGCGGGTCTTCCGAAAGTACTTCCCAGCTAGCTTTGGAAGTCTTTTTCGGGTTTTTTTTTTATATATATTTTGCCTGTAATTTGAAAGCAGCAAAAATATCCTGTTGTTTGTCTTTTATGGGCAATTTTTTTTATTAATTTTCAAAATTATTACAAAGATTTAAAAAAATTGACATTCGGAATTACATTTGACAAACTCGCATATCAACAATGTTGACATTCGAGAACCCACCCCCAAAAAAATTCACATGTACCAAAAAAATGAGTGTAATTATACAAAAGCAGCTGCCCATTAATTGACTGTATATCCACGCTTTGACTGTATATCCACGCTTTCACTGTATATCCACGGCTTGACTGTACAATCACTACCTAAACACTAAAACTATGATTTGGCGCAGCTATATTATGATATTATTCATAGTTATTTTCTCAGGCACTTTCCCCTAGTCGTTGGGCTTTACCTCAATCTATTATTTATAAATATTTTCAGTTAGTATATGACTAGTATAAAACTCATGCTATGTGTGGGCGATAATGTATTTGTTACGATGAAAGACATTATCTAAATATAATTAATTAAAATTAATGTCACTGATATTACGTGAAAGTATGTAACTCAAAAAAAAAAACATTTAAATGAACATCGGTCATACTATAGATAAATAAAATAAAATAAAATAAGATTGGTGTCAATGATATGCACTTTGAAGAAACAATCGACTTTTTTATTTTTGAAATAATTACTTCTTGTTCATAAAAGACAGAATAAAGCAACTTTTCAAAATTATGCAAAAGTAGAAAAATATGCATTCAAAAAAAAATACCGATCTATCTACTGTATTCACAGTTTAAAATAAAACCAAACGGAGCCTTAACACTCAACTAATTAGGATCGGCTACATGTTCAGTTTCTCAATGAGCTTTATGATCTAGAGCATCGTAATACTCTTGAACTATCGTTTCTAAAGTCAAATTTGATGTATCTTTCACTTAGTATTCACTCCTCGTAAATATCACATCGTATTATAGATTCAAAAATTTAATAACAACTAAGTCGAATTGGTGTGCAAATATAAATAGGTAGAGAAAATTATGAGGATAAAAATATTAGATTTGAAATATAACAATTTTATGAATTCGAATTAAAGAAAGAGTTATTTAATATCTTTGTTACTATAAAGTAAGATATGTCGCTTTAGTTTCTTTTACGAAAAATCAGTTAATTTATACTATTTGTCATGATGAGAGCTCTCGTTACTAAAATACTCTTTGTAATACTATATAGTATGAATATGACTAAGTCGGCTACATTAAATTTATAACTTAGCTCATACAAAACATGATGAATTGAGCTGTTCTAGATTTTTCACAATCTTACGTTAGCTAGTAAAATGAGGTGGGACCTAAATCGATCTATTCACTAAGATCTTGGTCAAAGTTATTTAGATATGGACTTAAATTATTTATACACACGAGTCTATGTGAAACAACCCTCATGTCAATTTTTCTGCGATTGAATAGTACTCAAAAAAACAAAGTGGGGTATGAGTTATATCACTTGAGATGACCACTTGATTAATTTTGACTTAAGCAATCGAATTCACATTGATCACAGAAAAATTTAAAAGACTATTTTAAAATTTCGATTTTAAAAAAAAGCAGTGGTCAGTGTTATTTCCATTCATTATTTTCATATTTTACAAAATTCTTGGATGTTAAAAAATATATTAAAATATAATTTTAGAGAAATTAATTTTAAAGTGCTTTTAGAACCAACTTCTAAATTTTAACTAATTCGAAAGCTTAAATTTTTATAGTAAATATTTTCAATTTTTCTTTCTGTTTATTAATCACAATTCTACAACTATAGTAATAAACCAATCCTTTTTAAAAAATAAATTGAATTTATTATCCAAAGTTTCAGATAATTTGAAACAATTATGCACCGCGCATAATCAGAACTATTTTTAATGGTCAAATCAGCTCGCAAGAAAAATATACATAAATGTCTAATTTGTCTGCTGTCTGATGCGATGAACCAACAACCGAAGGGGAAATATGTATTTTATATGAGATTTTAGGCTTTTTTTTTTGTTTTTGCGGGTGAAGTAGCTTTGACCATAACTTTTGCTTTAATAAAATTCGGTGATATATATCTATCTATTACTATTATAAGGAGAACAACCTTTTTAGTGTAAATTTTTTTTGACGTCGACTCACACTTTTGTATTCCCTAAAACTCGATGAACAATAAAGATATTTCTGATAATTTATTAATCTCAAACTCATTTATTCACATAAGTGTAGGAGCCTGGAGGGGCGATTACGTAATCTAAAACTATCCGACAATTGAAAAACTGTGCACACTTTCGTGTTTCCCTTCACTTTCGTTTTATTATCTCATGTGTTTCCTCTTGTTCTTCGATTACAATACGTTCACTTTCTCTAGCTTCCTTTTGTTGTTAAAAATCTGTCTTGAAATGTGAACGTAGGCGATAAAATCCACTGCAAATACACAAAAATAAAAAACTTTCGAGGTGCGTTACAGCGTCGCTTTTCTAAATACAATATTTGCCCCCATTGGGTTGCTGAAAACTTACCTTCAAGATACAATGAAAATGAATTTATGTTCTTTTCGTCTACGTCTGCACAAACAAAAACGAACAAAATATTTGCGTTGTAAAAATAAAAAGAACCAAAAAATCATAAAGTATTATTTCTACAGAACAATAATACTCCGACTAAATGTGTAACACCACATGTAAATCACTACCCCAATAACTTGTTGAACCCAATCACATAGTTCAAAATCCTTAAACTCAAGTTATTAGTAGTAATTTACATGGTTCATTATATATCCAAGATTACCCATATAAACTTTCGATGTGGGACGGAATGTCACAATTTCTCTACCTTTTAAGATCTTGCACCCTCGTAAGGGGTTGAACACTAGAGTGACCACAATCTAACCTCGGGTTTGCTCCCTAGTAACCAAATAAAGTTCCAACTCCACACTCGATTATGTACACGGGTAGTTTTGATATCATTTGTAACACCTCATGTAAATTACTGGCCCAATAACTTGTTGAACTCGACCACATGGTCCAAAATGCTTAAGCCCAAATTATTAGTAGTAATTTGCATGACTCATTATATACCTAGGATCGCTCATGTAAACTTTCGATGCGGAAAAGAATGTCACAAAATGCTTTCAAAATATAAGAACTTTTTAAGAGAGAGAGAAGGGGGCAAAAATTCAAGTAAGTAATTGTTTTGGAGTAGACTTGTATTTATAGATGATTAAAGATACAGTTGAAAAGTCACATCTTTTTAATATATAAAATATATCAATGAAAAGTCACAACTTTTTAATTAATAAAAGTCATAACCTTTAAAACAAAAGTCAAGACTTTTAAATTAATAAAAATCACAACCTTTAATTAATAAAAGTCACATAACTTTTAAAATAAAAGTCACATCTCTTTGAATAGTCACACTATCAAAATAATAAAAATCACACATTTTAGTGTAACACTATAATTGAATAGTCATAACAATTCAAATAGTGATGTCTTGAATAATTAGAGACACCCCTTAATTTACTTTATAACCACTACTAGAATAATAGATAAAGATCACATTTAAAAATCGTGGTCTTTGTATTTTAATCACGGTTTTGTAAGCGTAGTTGATTGGGGTGTGATTAAAAGTTTCGAGATTTAATCACAGTTTTGTACCGTAATTAAAACTTGTTAAAGATCATGCTTTCAATAAAAACTGTAATTAAAAGTCATAAAAGACCACGCTTTTAACTAAAAACTGTGATTAAAAATCATAAAAGATCACGTTTTTAACCTAAAACCGTGGTTAAATATTAATAAAGACCACGCTTTTACTCAAAAACCGTGGTTACAAGTACCTAATTTTAACAAAAAACCGTGGTTATAAATACCTAAATGACCACGCTTTTAACCAAAAACTGTGGTTGAATCTCTAATACAACAATTTTCACTAATATTTAATTGTATCATGCATTTAGAATATAAAATTATAAAAAAAAATTAATCAAACCACAAAAACAATTGAGTATCAACAAAATGAGAAAGAAATATTTAAGTAACTCATAAATCTGTCAAAAAATATGAAAACAACTAAGAGTGCTCAAGTCACTGCTAATAGCATTTTTATACATAAAAAATGTGTAAACAACCTACCTAAACCAACAAGCGTGTTTATACATAAAAATCTACAAAAATTGTTTCAAGAATCAAAAGCACTAAGAGTGCTCAAGTCACTGCTAATAGCTTGATCAGTTCACTGGAATCCCCTCCAACTTGAATCGCTGATGGTGTAAACAACTATTACATCTCTGGGTCGAAAATTACCTGCATAGTAGATAAACAACATTGTGCTGATTCAGAGACATGGCAGTTCTAAAAGATTCATAAGAGACTAACAAAAGTAAAATTTGAAGCTAAATATGCACCACGTATTATCATAATTAGAAGCTACAGCTCAGGACATATACATAACAGAAAATATATTGAATCTCACTATAAATCTGCTGAAATATTAATAAGAATCCAAAACACACATATATATGTAAGAACAAGACTACACACAATCTTTCACGCAAGACTACACTAATGCAACCTGTTGAAATAGACTCCAAGCCCCAACCGGTGGCAAGAAATTGGTAGCAGCAGACCAGAAAAAGCGTATGCTTGTCCCTTTAGTTATCCCCATGTGGTGATCTCCCATCAAATACAGTACCATGTTTGGAAATAACCCATAGCTACCCACCTTCTCCAATGCTTCATTTTCTGTTCATTTATCCAAAAACAACACACAAAATTTAAAGATCCCAAAAACCCAACAAAACCCATGAATATCTCACCTTAAAAAAGGGAAACCCAACAAGATTGAGGGCTAACAGAAGAAAAAAAAAACAATAAAAAAATTACAATTAAATAAGCTCACAAGTACTTCATTGTATTCAATGAAACACTTGACATGCAAAACTTATAATTCTTACAAAATGCGGAATAACAAGATATATAGTATGCTTACCTTGCATACAAGATCAACAAATATCCTGTCTTTAATATCCATCAACAACACTGTGTAATTGCTAATAGCTGCCAACACGCATAAAGAGAGAAGTATCGAGTCAATATTAGAAAATGCAGTTACTAAACCTATCATGTAGAAAACCTAAAATGGTAGTTCTAGGAATATTAACCTTCAACATTAATTCATACCCCTTGGATAGGATCACACTCAATTGTCTCCCAAGTTTTCAATGCAAATATTCTAGAAACAAAGAAAATTTTACAAAAAAAATCCAAAATATATATCTATTTATTTTGAAAATTCCTGACACCTTTTTCTCACATTGGGCTTTTATCTTTCACCCTTTGCTTTAAACATGGGAGTTCTAAGACTCTGAAGTTGTGTTTTGTTGACTATTGACAAGTAATTTTTTTTTTATTCCATATTTTTCTTTTATCCAATTAAATTTTTTTATCGTTATGTCAGGGTTTTACAGTTTTTATTAAAGGAGCCGACTATGTGAAATAGAACCACTCTTATTTCTAGAAAATCGAAACTCCCAACTTTTCATTTCCATTGGCAATAAACAAGAGATCAGATACGTGAATTCATTATCCTTCAGAGTCAAATATGAGAGGCAAGTGAGGTGGCCTTGGGATGTCATGTCCTCAAACTAGCTCGTTCATTTTTTATGTTTTTCATCTTTCTTCATTCTCATTGATTACGCAAAACCAAGATCCTTAACATCACTAATTATATATATATTTTTAATTTTACGAGCACACGCATCGTGTGAGCAATGATTGCGGGTGCGCATATCTATATATATGTCGGAAAATTTGTGAAATGTAAAATATAGAGTGAATTGACTGCTTAAAGTTGGACTACTTTAATTTTTAATTTAGGGTCCATTATTTTTAAAGTTTAATAGTTAGAGTTCATTATTTCAAAGTGTGAATAGTTTAGCTCATTTCATAGACAAAATTGTTCTTATTGGTTGTTTTTCTTGTCCTCTAATTTTTAGCTTTCTTCGCAGTCGCTGTCCACCCTTGCAATCCCCGTTCGTCTTCGCCGTTGTCGTTCGTCACAAACATTACAGGTCTTTCGCTTCATGTGAACAACAATGGCGAGAAGAGTTATTAGGATAAAGAAGAACAACAACCATGCGAATAGATTCCCCATGCAATTTCTTGTCCTCCTATCTCCTTTCGCTTCCTGTGATTTGTCACACTAAAAAATTTAGGAAAACAAACAAATTCAAATAAACTTTGTAACGCTCCATGTAAACTACTAACTCAACAACTTGTTGGAGTCCAATCACGTGGCCCAAAATGCTTAAGCCCAAATTATTAATAGTAACTTACATGGTTCCTTATATACTCAGGATCACCCATGTGAACTTTTGATGTGGGACGGGACATCACAATCTCCCACCTTTAAGATCTTGCACCCTCGCCAGGGGTTCACACTAGAGTCACCACGGCCTAACCTCGGGTCTGTTCTCTAGTGACCAAACAAAATCTCGACTTCACACTCGATCGTGTACACGGGTCGCTCTGATACCATTTGTAACGCCCCATGTAAACTATTGACCCAACAACTTGTTGGAGCCCAACCACGTTGCCCAAAATGCTTAAACCCAAGTTATTAGTAGTAATTTAAATGGTTCCTTATATACCCAGGATCACCCATGTAGACTTTCGATATGGAACAGGACATCACAAACTTTTTATGCGGATCTTTCTAATGATAAGTTACAGAAATGAAAGATTGTAATTTATGAATCAAAGCGTGTTGTGGGCTAATAAGTAGAGTTTTGTGAGCTGGAATGTTAAGATTGGAAGGGATGATGAGATTGACAGTTGATAATCAAACTTCTCTATCTCTTTCTCCACCACAAACAATTATAAGGAATCTATATATTATATAATGTTATTAAATAACATTATTAGTATATCACATGTAGAACTAATATGAATTGGTCAATGACTGTCTCTTCGTGGATTAGGTGAGTGAATCAACCAATGACAGCTTCTTCCTTCTTCACCTTTCATCATGTTAAGCTAAGCTAAGCTAACTATTTGGTTCAAGGATATTTTTTTTATTAATTTATAATTTACCATATTTGTAAAACTGTTGTCATTGTTAATGACGAACAATTCTTGTCTTGTTCAAGATAATTTTGTGTTCTATTATATTAACTGAAATTTGAGATCATATTAATTTTAAAATAAAATTTCAAATTGAATGCAAAAAGTAGAATAATATACCAGGATAAATTAAATAAGGTTTGACTATATTCTATTTTTATGGGGCTATGATATATGCATTTGAAATCTATACTAAAAAAAGTCGTCATCCATTAATATACAATATAAATAATTTGAAATTAAGATATTATGATTTTCCCATAAAAAATTTATACTGCCACGTGGCGCTTTAAGAGTCCTCTAGAAAAATCATTATGCAAGACCATATATCATATTAGATTTGTAGAACAGTTGTAATTATTCTAAGTAAGAGATGCATATCTTGTTTAATGTTTACGTTGCGTTAGAATGACAGAAACTTGTTTTGATATATATTTTTTGAATTAAAAATTTAAATTGATTGTAAAAAAAGAAAATGGAAAAGAATTAATTAGATAAAATTTAACTAAATTATTTTTAACGTGCTGCCATGTGACGTTCTGAGAACTCTATTCACTAAAATTTGCCCGACAAAGTATATAATATCAAATTTGAAATTTAAGATTTATTCACATTATTCCTTTTATGATGTCACGTGGCGTTTCTAGAGCTCTCCTAAAAAAATTTGCACTGTAATACTTTATAGTTTTGATAGGTAGAAATTAGAAGAAAGCAGATTGGAAATTGTTGCGTTGGTGGGTAAAGCTTTTAAGTTTTAACAGAAAGCAAATATATTTTTAATGTTTGTTCCTCCGTCTGGATCATTTGTTTTGAAAGCATTTGGGCCCAAAGTTGGAAGGACTGACAGGCACGACCTGGCCCAGAACTATATATATATATATATATATATATATATATATATATATATTCGGGGAAATTAGTGAAAAGTATTAATTTAGGGTTAATTAACTCATTTAGTTCTTACTAATTTGTTTGTTGAGTGAGGATTCACTATTTTAAAAGAATTAGTAGTCAGGATCCACTATTTTAAAAGTACTAATAGGTTACGGTCATTTGGTTGACAAAATTACCTTTATTACAAAGTTACTAAATTTTAACAGAAATTGAAGTCCTTACAATTTTTTTGTACACTAATTTATTGTAATCTTTTATTTTGCATCTATTCTTTTATTTATTATTGGTTCATCTCAATAAAAAATTTCAAAGAAAATAAAATTATGTTTAAAAATTAGAAAATCAAAAAATATGAAAAATAAGTTAAAAATATGATTTGTGCTCTTAAAATTTTTTGATACACCAATTTTTTTGTTAACTTTTTATTTTGCATTAATTTTTTATTTATTATTAGTTCATCTCGATAAGAAATTTTTAAAAAATAAAAAATTATGTTCAAAAATAAAAAAAATGAAAAATAAGTCAAGACATTGTTTGTTTGAGCTTATTTTTCGTTTTTAATAACAAAAAATTATTATCTATTATGTTTGGTTTCAAACGTTATCTGTATTTTTGTTATTCATATTTTTAACAGATAATTTTATCTATATTTTTGCTCTAACAGATCGCTTTCTCTGTGTTTTATTTCAATAGATAAAGTTATCTGTTAGAATAAAAACACATCTAATAATGTTATCAGTAATCAAAATTGTGAATCACATCCCGTACTGGCCGGTATTGGCCGGTATGTCTCGTAGCACCCTCGTAACAATACCAAACCATTAGAGTACCGTTCCGACGATTGTTTCAGCCTGTTTCGGGCTGGTTCGAGCAATACCCGCGGGTACCGTATCGTACCAGTCTGTATTTAAAAAAAATTAAAAAATCAATTAATATTTTTTGAATAATTAAGCATAATTTGAGGTAAAATCATCTTTTTTTATATTTGGTGATTTATTTTTAAATTGTGATGCTTTATTTTTATATTTAGTATGATTTTTTTGTTAAAATATATTATTTAAAATATGTATATTAATTTTAGCAATAAATCCGAAACGGTACGTCGGTACACACCGGTACCGGTACGTACCGTTCCAGTAACAAATCAGTACGCTCGCCAATACGAGATTGATAACTTTGTCAGTAATATTATCTAATAATGTTACTTGATAACATTAGCGGATAACTTTATCTGTATTTGTTCTAACAGATAAATTTATCTGTTAAAACAAAAACACATCTGATAACTTTATCTGACAACATTATTAGATAATTATGGTCAACATAATCCACAAATAATTTAGTTCAAACAACTTGAGTTAGATTATTTTCTATGAAAGCTAACATAATCTAATAATCCAATAATTACCACAGACCAAATGGAAATAAATAAAAAATTGTGACCAAAGAATGACACAAAATCAATTTTGGGAATTTTTTTAATCCATATTGGTCTTAGGCCGAAGAAGGAAGGAAAACAAAAGGTTTTATCTCAAAGGTTGTGTCGGTTTGGGTTAAGTGACTCTTTGAATAGTCACCATGTCCCTCCCATGAGACACCATTTCCTTCCAAAGCGACACCGACACACTTATATAAAGGGGAGTCCTCCTCTCATTTATGTATTGAAAAATTCACAGCATTCTAGTGCACAAATCATATAATTTATTTTTGCATTCTTTTCGAGAGTTCTACATAATTTCGGTTTGCTTGTCGGGTAGATTGAAGTGCGTCTTCTACCCTTCGATAATTGTTGTATCCTGAGAAGTATTCATCCGCGAAATCCGTCACCACCAGTGTGGGGGGCGATTTTGTTTAAGGACATAGTATCAAATACTACCCTCAATTGTCAAATATCAAAACCCTGAATTTGGTTCAGTAAATTTATGATTTTCTCATTCTAATAAAATTTCTGGTTTTTACTTTGTGTTTAGAAAATTACTTGCTGGTGTGCGGTTTATAACAATCTTCAAGCAAAATCTGGTATAAATTTTCCAACACCCACACCCCCCCCCCCCCCCCCCCCCCCCCCAACAAGAACTGATTAGATGTTATCAAAGTGCAACAGTCTACGAAAAGGAGTAACCAATAGAAAATCAATACTTAGATTCCCGTATTAACCTTACTGTCTTTTTAATTATTTTTTAAAACTCATATCAAGTTTGTGTAAAATTTTTATGTTAATTATTCGTCATGACGGAAGAAATCTAGAAAGTAAAAAATTATGACTAAAGATCTCACAAAATTAACTAAGACGAAAATATTAAAAATTAAAAGACAGTCTTTTACTGTTTTGAGTGTTCTTAGCTTCATCCTATCTGAAATTTTCCAAAATTCATATACATTTTTATGTTTTTTTTATTCTTCTCGTCGAGACGAATAATAAACACACAAAAATTGAGGAAAAATAAGAAAATTTTTGAAACATTGTAAAGACCCTAAAATTTTAAATGAAAAAAAAAAATTAAAAAATAAATAAATTTTGATGTATGAAATTATTCTTTGATTTATTAAGTTTGCGCGTTTTTATCTTTAGCCGTACATTATACTCATGGATTGGTGTGTGTGTGTTTGGACCCAACCCATTGGACTACGCCTTGACCCAAGCCCAGCTTTGTTTAACCCGATCCATGGTCCACAACCCTTTTGCCTTGACCCAAAACCCATTTCATCAGCCAATTCCCATGGAGCTTGTCACATGGGATAATTTTTCTTTAATGATCACTCCCACATGCCCCTTCTCCAAATCAGACGTTAGTTATCTTCTTCCTCCTCCATTGAGCACCAAATCCTTGGAGGTTACTCCTCTTTCCCCATCCAAACCCCCTTCCACCCATGGTTTTAGCCAAACCACTCCTCAAATTTCCATCATGGCTGAGCAAATCTATAACTTCACTCCATCAAAAATTCTGCAGAAAATTTCCCTCACCAATGGAGCTCCATGCAAACCTTTCCCTTACACTCAACCTCTCTCTACTTGTACTCTATCATCCTCACAATTCAACCTACGAAATTTCAGAGTTTAGAGAGTGGAGAGAGTGCCATGGTTGTGGTTTGAGGGTGAGAAATTAAGAAAAAAACAGTAGAAGGAGAGAGAAGAGGGAGAACCTTGTTGGGAGTTCGAATCACCAAAATCCAAGCCAAAACTTTCGAATTCAACCTTTGATTCTTCAATACTAAGGTGAATGAATCTATCCTAACCTTTAATTTATGCCATTGATCGATATTGAGCTCCACGGAGCTCGGAGAAAACGAAACCCAGAACTGTAAATTCGTAGAAGATGATGTTGACACCGGTGCCTTAGTTTTGGTGACACCGGTGTCTTTGCTCTCTGTATGTTTTAATGTTCTGTATTTGCATGGTTACACCGGTGTCATAGTTTTTGTTACACCGGTGTCTTTGCTTTCTGTATGTTAACGTGTTCTGTGTTTTCATGGTTACACCGGTGCCTTAGTTTTTGATACACCGGTGCCTTGGCTCTCTGTATTTTACAATGTCCTGTAGTTTCATACTTACACCGGTGCCTCTGTTTTGGTTACACCGGTGTCATACCTCTCTGTATCTCAGTAGTACACTGCAGAATAGACCTTACACCGGTGCTTCTGTTTTGGTTACACCGGTGCCTTTAACTCTCTGTATCTTAGTATTACACTACAGAACAGACCTTACACCGGTGCCTCTGAAACCTTACACCGGTGCCTCTGTTATGGAATTTTGACACTTAGTTTCTAACTTAGGCTTTGTTAAGGCATGGCTTGTTCTAGATTTCTTTACTTTAATTTTATTTAATGAAAATAAGGAAGTACCCCCCCATTTGGAAACAATGGCATTTACAGAAAATTGAAATTCGATTCGAATCAAAATGTCGCCCTCCCTATTTTAGTACAAAATCGAAAAATCACTCGTTTTCTTCCTATTCTTTGGCCCGAAACTCACCCTAAACTTTTGCGTTTGACGCGTATGAATATACCATTGTGCTTAGAAAAAATCAAGGAATCATTTCCGGGACTTTTTATCCCCAAATTCGAAACTTGAAAAATTCAACTTTTTCTATACTTAGAAAAATTTTCAGACAGTGAAAATTTTCAGAAAATTAGAACATCGCTCAAATTCTTACATTACGACCACTACACCTATAATCAAGTTTAGATTATCATTTTGAAACTTTAGGTATCCTATATCATTAGGAGATGATATCTTATTCAAAATTAGCGTGTTAGAAGATTCCTTACAAAATGTAAGCATGCGATTATTGTTTATGTGTCATAGCTTGCTTATTTATATTATCTTGTTCGCTTGTTAAACTTGCATCTCCAACACATCATCATGTTATCATGAGTCTAGTCTTTTGAACGAAAATTAGATGGAGTCAATGAGGAACGTTTGAGTTTAGTGAAAATGACACTCGAGATTTCGACACGAGTCATAAACAGTCACGAGCTTTGTAACGAAAATCGAGAATTTGATAAACTCTCATGTTTGGTGACTCGAGATTTGACTTACTCCTTGGGGAGGCGTGTTAGGATGTCTTTAGCCGGGATATGGATTTTAGCCGAACTACGTCTGTTACCACCGGGCTGTGTCTTGGAGCCGAGTCGGTCACGTCTCATGTATTTAGCCAAGTTATGTCGTGAGCCGGTTATGTTCGTAAGCCGTGTCGTGTCTTTTCAAAAATAAAACATAGTTGAAGGGGAGGAGTTAGATATTTTTAATTCAAAGCACGACATATGGGAGACATAATGCTGGGAGCATAACGGTTGGGAGCATGGGATACGGGAGCCGATGTTTGGGTACACTAGCGTCGGATACGAGGTCAGCGTAGGGGTCGGGACCATATTGGTCGGGAACATCATAACACCACTTTGATAAATGAAAGTTTGATGACGGGCAACGCTTGTGTCGACCCGAACTTTGTATTTTGAAAGAAATTTTGAGACACTTGTCAACAATGGTGAACACTTATGGATATAAGTCGGTTGCGTGTGTCAGAAATTTAGAAACAAGTCATAGGGTTTGACTTAAGGATATATTGTCGACATTTCATTCATTTAATGTACTTACTTGTTTATTGCTTCCGCTTATTATTTAATCTGATTATGTCAACTCTGATTATTTTGTTCATAATACTTGATTAACTGCTCATACTATCTTCATGATCATGCATCATTTGATCCATTGCATAGATTGAGATTTAGGGTAGTTTTATTTACTGAGCGTTAATCGCTCATCTGGTGCAACTTCTCTGCCCCTGGCCTTTCATGCCAGGTGTCGAAGATGACGTTGCTGAGCCCGCTTGTCCAGATACCAACGGCGGTACTTTTGAGGAGGATGTCGTAGCCCCGTGGTTCACCTAGATATATTTTGAGCTCTTAATTTCAAATTTTAATGTAATTTCTTTAAATTCGAATGTTGTAATCAAACTTTATTTTGACTAAGTAATGGAAGTATGGTTGACTTTTGATTAATTGTTTTAAATTAACGTCTCCGGAATCCGGGGCGTTACAAACATGAAATAATATTAATTGTTTTCTACAAAAATAATGTAGTCTTAACTCATATAATCCTACCCACTAAAAAACTCTTGTGATTAATAATTTTTTTCTTATAGATTAAGAATGTTTTTCAATACATTATGTTTTGACTTATAGATAGATAGCATTTCAAATTTAAAATGTAAAGTGATTTGATCCAAATATATTCAAAGATGTGTTTTTTGGCGTTTGTTATTTTTTTTATGTTAATTTTATCTAAAAATGTTTTAATTTTGAATGGTAATTATCTTATTGGATTTCAGCCATTTATTTTAAATAGAATTTTAATCGATGGACAATAGGGATCAACACATAAAGACCTATTCATCGATCAGGTATTTTTCTTGAAAACCCATGCCATTGGAAAAGAAGAAAACCTCAAGAATAGATTCTCTTCTCTTATTCGTTGGTGGCAGTCATTTTCTGGTCAAGATTGTGAGAGCATCCACATTAGCCACTCATAAGCTCCACTTTCCTTATTTTGAGAAGTAATTTTTCCCGATATGTTCTACATTAGCCTCTTTTGATGTCCTTCCTATTTTGTGAGTGGTATTGTAACGCCCCGACTTTTGGAACGTTATTATTTTTGTTTTATTTTTATCTTTTTAATCTCATGTTATTACTCGAAATGTTAATTAAAAGGATTTCCATTTAGTCATCATCAAAGGATAACATAACAAGCATAGTTACAATGTTCGAGATGAAAATACCTTTGCTAGGTTTAAATCTTATTTAAATTAACAATGAAATAAGTCATTCTAGGGGTATAGTAGCCAAGCGATAGTCTCCCCGCCGGTGGCCTTCGACTCTATCTGCTCTATTGATACCTCCACATGCTCACCTACATCTGGCATTTAAAAGGCTAGGGGCAGAGAAGTTGCACCAATGAGTTTTGACACTCAGTAGAAAAATTTTATCCGAAAACCAAACCCAAAGATAAATTCACATAAAACAGTATATATGACATGATGACAAAATTCATGAAATTAAGCATAATAAATAGAATTGAATAACCAATACTAATATGTCAAAACTGTAAAGGATAGCTGCAGTGTTTTAAATTCATTCATTTCCTTTTAGATCAGAACGACGCCCAGTGGGAATCTAACCCATATAGAATTTGGCATGACAACCAATAGGAATCTAACCCGACTCGGGAATCTAACCCGAAATATAAGTGAAATGGGGAATCGAACCATCATATTTACCTCAGGAATCTAACCCGTCACATAAGTGAAATGGGGAATCAAACCACCATATTTACCTCGGGAATCTAACCCAGCACATAAGTGAAATGGGGAATTGAACCACCAAATTCACCTTGGGAATCTAACCCGGAACAACCCGGGAATCTAACCCAAAATAAATTGGGAATCAAACCCGAAATGTCACAATGGCACAACGGCCTACCAATTTTGTTTCATTATTAATCGTTTCCATTACACTTGTCAACATGCCTCTCAAATTGTTTCCGAAAGTAGAGCAATTCACATTTGCTAAGTAGGTCAAATATAACATGGCAGTGTGTTAATTTACCATATGTCATTCCCAACAACTCCCAAATACACCAAGTCTACATATCCCTGAATAATTGACCGTTATATTATTATTTTCGCATGTTGTCTCTAATCTTTTATATCACACGTTTTGTTAACAATCATAGGGGTGAACCACACATTTCATAATTAACGGTTAAAACTTGTAACGATACGAAACCCGATGGGCACACATGCCTTCCTGGAATTCTGTGAAAATCCGAGGCGTAAATAGATACACACGTGAATACTTGTGTTTATGTTCGAGTGTCGGGAACGTCTTTAATTTGTCTAAACATGCTTTTTATATATTTCAAATTATCACATTAACTTAATCACCATCCATCTCTACTACCACTGGAAAATGAAACAACAATTGTGGAGCCTCCGTTGGAGGCTTATTACTAGGTAATGCATTGTACTATTCTAAAAAATTAATAGATACCATAAAGTAAAGAATCTGACCAAGTAAATATGCATATACACACCAAAGGATTTAAATCCTCAAGGCCTTAAGTCTACATCCACTGCCTCGTGGTTTGGATACATGCAAACAAGTCAATTCATAAATCTAATTGCAGAAGGAATAATTAAGACAAAACTTATAAATTTTAAGTCCAAATATAAGTTGTTAAAAGTTTCAATAGGGACATTAGACATAGATTGTCTTAGCTGTTATAAATAGTGTTTACAATTAAAGTGATCCAGGGCATTTCATGCAAAATACAAGAGTTAACCATTTTGTTTTAGATTTCGAGAACACAAAAAAAAAATATATATATAAATAAATCAAAAGAACGGAATCAGTATATTCAAGAGTATAGCAAAAAATAATTTCACACGAAATATTCTTTTACAGATTTGCAAAATCAAGAGTTCTAGGTATACGATTATATCAAAAATACATAACCTAAGGGTTGAAGGTAAACTTTCATACCTCGAATGCGAAAGAAATCAAAAGAATGGAATTGACTCGGCAAAAATTGAAATTGACAGAGCTTTCCTTTTCTTCCTCAAGAACTCTCACCACAACCTCACTTTTCTTTCTAACTGTTAAAAATAAAAAGAACGTGCCAATGTAAATAATTCACCTAGATCTATATAAAAATAATGAGAGGTTTGTTTTAACCTTTAATCTTCCCCATCACTCCCAATAACTCCAATTGAAATCTCATTATTTGACATCAAAGTCATGAATTTCCAACTACTAAACGTCTGAGAGGAAAATAAAGTGCAGAAGGAAGGTAGAATTATTCTATACTTCTCGTTCCATGGTGACCTCTTGCACTCCAACAATCTCATCCATTCAAAATAAATTACAATTTACATAACTAAACATAAATTAAAAAAAATAGTTTTTATTTCTATAGTAATTCGGGTTATTACAGGTATAGTGACTCCAAAATTAAAATTGGTCACTGTTTATCCTATTTAGAGAGTTTGATGTAGGAGACATTATAAAATGTGGCTCTCTAACATAGAAAAATAGAAATTTCTTCCTAATTTGGTCCAAAAAATAGAAAAACTGATGTTGATGCTCTAAAAACGGCATTTTTTCTCTTTGGATAAAATGCACTCACCTCCCTTGGTTTTTAACAATTGCAGGAACCTCTCGTGAGGTTTCAAAAAATACAATCACTTCCATTGCTTTTGAAACTATTAGATCATTACCCTTACGGTTATATTTCATTAACTTCCTCTCGTTTTCTCTTAAAATTTGACCATTTTGTTTTTCCTTCACACTCACCCACTCAATTTTTTTTTAATAATTTGTTTTGCGCAATTTTTTTTTTTGAGATTTCACACTTTTGACTAAAATAAAGTACTTCGTAAAAATAATAAATATATCATAAAAAATATATAACGTTGAAAGGGTAAATGTTTCAAAATATTTGTATGCTTGTTCGATAAGCGTATAACAATAAAAAAATATAAAAACTTTTATGTTAGAAATAAATTTATTTATTTTTTCAAAATTTAATCGAGATGCATGTAAATTAGTCCAAATAACCTAATTTAATGTTAATAAATAAGTTTTTATTTTTTTTATTGATGTGTTGATCAATTATTTTTTTTCCATATATTCTAATTTATTTTCTTATTATAAAAATTCATGCTAGTCTTTCGGATCAAAGGATTTAAGTATTCCCGTGCAGAGATTTAAAAGTTATTTGCACCAATTCAAAGAAGTAAGCAAGATTTTTAAATTGGTGTCAAAATTTCAAAAACTTATGTACAAAAGAATTTTATTTTCTAAAATTTTGGCACCAATTTATTTTTTTTGCTTACTTATTTGAATTGGTGAAAATAAATTTGTAAAAATATGAAAAAAAATCCTTTAATCTTTTGATTTAAAAAAATAACATGAATTTTTCTAAAAAAAAGATTAAAAGGGAGTGAGTGTGAAGGAAAAGCAAAATGGTCAAATTTAAGAACAGAACTAACAGAGGTTAATAAAAGCCAACAACAAGGAATACTAATCTAATAGTTTCAAAAGCAGATGAGATGATTGTATTTTTTGAAATCTCAAGGAAGACAAAACTAATGGAGGTTAACAAAAACTAATTATAGAAAATAATGTTCTAATAGTTTTAAAAGCAGAAAAAATAATTATATTTTCTGAAGATTCAAGAAAAGTTCTTACTATTGTCAGAAATCTTAGGAGAGGCGAGTGCGGTTTACCCTTTCTCTTTTGATTCTGAAGCACTACAACTCTCTAGATTTAACCATTCATTCAGGCATTCCAAAATATACTTCAGTCTAAAGTATTCTTTTTGAGAGCCGTATATACTTTCTCACATGCTTTTTTAGTCAATGATTTAAAGTACCAGTCGTAAAGCTAATCAGATACTAGCTTTTGCACAGGTGATAGGAAACAACCACTGAATCACTGACGCACTCAATAATTTATAATTTGTTGTAGCATTGAGTTGAGTCGAATTCTTGTTTTTACTGCTCAATCGTAATTCGTTTTTTGTCATATCATATTCTCTCTTTTTCATGTACTAATAATTTGTTAAATATTAATTTAAACGATAAAAATACATTCAGTACTCTATGAGCAACACAATGTGATCGATGTCTTTTTTCAACCATAGTGTATGAATATAAATTTCACACAAATGAGTGATACAGATGAGACTTGAGACACATGTGATTGTATTGAAAATATCAACGCGTTAGAAAACAAAACAAAAATTATATTTGTATTGAAAATTGGGGTGGCAGCCACCTCCTCTACTAATTTCAGTTTGATTATAGATTATTCCTCTCAATCTAGAAAATGCATTTTTGAAGAATGCATTATGATATGTAATTCTAAAACACCCACAATATAAAAATACGTAATTCAAAATCTATTAATGCATTTCCCAAACACCCCCTAAATAAGTACGGCCTTGCAAAGAGCATAATAAAAATTGTATTAGAGTGTAGTTATTCGAATATTGACTAGTGCCATATAAATGTGTCTATCTATTGGTGAATAACTTGAATAAAAAATATATTTTTTATATAATAATAATTTTAGTAAACCACATTTTAAGTATTAATTAATGTGATGCTTGACATGACCTAATCAATTATTGCGTTGATCTTATTAGCTAGGTAATATTCTTATTGATATATACAACGTCACATTAAATGATATCTAAATGTAATTTTTAAAAAATATTATTCGAGAAAGAAAACCAATCGAGGATATAATAGACATAAATACAACTTAAAATCAAGTAGATTTTGTGTAGCACAAATAAATCCAGTATCGTTTGTTTGATATCAATCCACTATTTAGTGTGAGCGAACATGAACACATCACATACATAGATTATGAAATTATAATTTTCAATCATTTAACAAATTTTGAATTACGATATATTAAATAAAGAAGGACACATTGGTTCAATTTACATCTATAATCTATTTCCCCTATTATACTCTCAAAAGTCAGAGAACTAATTTAACTTTCAAGTCTTGTACAAAATGCATATAGATATCGAAATATAATACAAAATCTAAAAAGCACAACACAGAATTTTTAAATTGCTTCGACAAATTTTTCCCAAACACCATAAAATCTCCAACACTGAATAAAAAATTGAATCTTAACGTGTAATGAAGATTAAACTTAGAGAACTTAAAGACAAACATCAAAGGTTTGGAGGTGCATTCCAAAAATAAATAAATAATAATCTTCACTAGTCAATAAATAAATAAAAAACAATAATCCACAAGTAATATAGTGCACAAGAGAACTAAAAGAGACAATAATATGCATCTTGTTCCCTGTCACCCTCCTGTATGGTGTAACATATAGTTGTGGAGCCCGATGGATCTAGAAATTTCATACAGGATTGTCACTTATATATAATAAATTTAAAAAAAATTCAGAAGTTACACAACAATATAATGAAAGAAAATTTAGCTTAAATTTAAATTCAGATCGCATGTCAAAAATATGAAAATATTATGTGTTGTAGGAGAATAGAAATGAAAATTAAAACACATAACATTTTGTGTGCTGTGCACACACATGTTAAAAAAGATTTAGTTTAAAATTTTAAATTTGCGGTCAATCTCGAAATATTTTTTTAAGCAAACGGTAAATTTTTAGAATTTTTTTTGAAAATAAAATTCAGAGAACACGATCGAAAGAGGTCCAAATGAGCGGCGTCAGTCAAATTTTTTAATGCGGCGGTGACAAAGTCAAAAGAAAAGAAAAAAATGCCCATTTTGTTGCTGGCGTTTTAAAAAAAGTGACCAACACCAATCATTTAAACAAAATACATCTAAGCGATAGAAAACAAAACAAAAGTTATATTTTTATTGAAAATTAGGGTGGCAGCCACCTCCCCTACTAAGGGGGTGATTGGTAGTCTATTTTTTAGCTCTTTATTTTTAACTTTTAAGATTATAATCATAATGAGTTTTTAATTTCGGAGGAATATTTGAAAAAATGTGCAGAATGTATTTTATAATAGTAGTTGAATAGAAATGAAAATAAAAATGCAAAAAGAAGCTCTAGATCTCCCTAAAGTTCAAAATGAAAAATGAATTCTGCAAAACTCATTATAAGTATGTGATTCTTAAATAGTCAAAATTCAAAAATGAGAATGAAAAATGCAGAAAAGAATTTCAGGTTGATTATCAAATTATTCCTCTCAATTTAAAAAATGCATTTTAAAGAATATACTATGATATGTAATTCTCAAACACTCACGGGGTAGAAACACAGAATTCAAAGTCTATCAATGTGGTTCCCAAGTACCCCTAACTAGGTACGGCATTGGAAACAACACAAGAAAGATTGGTCAATTTGCATCCAACTCTAGAATACTTAAAACACTTGGATTCGAATACTTAAGGACTTAAACCCAAGTACTCCTCACGTTTACATACAAGTTGTATTTGTATTGATCTAGTGATGACACTTGAATAATAAAATTTTAGTATCACCAATGCATTTCTTTAACCTATCGATCTTTATTAGTCCATCAATAAATAGGTGACATGTGCGATCGATGATCCTAAAAAGATTGCATTCGCATGAGATTATTCGAATACTAACTAGTGCCATATGAATGTGTCTATTTATCGATGAATAACGTGAATAAAAAATAATTTTAGTATATTGTTATAATTTTAGTAAACCACATTTTAAGTATTAATTGATATGACGTTTGACACGACCTAATCAACCATTTTGCTGATCTTATTAGGTAATATTCTTATTGGAATACACGATGTCACATTAAATGAGATGTAAATGTAATTTTAAAATATTGTTTGACAATGGAAAACCGATTGAAGATATAATAGATAGAAATACAACTTAAAATTAAGTGGATTTTATCCACTATTTTTTTTTTGTTATCAAAGCCATCCTTATGTACCATTTTTCAATTGAATGTTTTTTTAAAAAAATTTTCACAGGCACAACCGCACAAGCCAATGCAAAACAGGGAGCTAAAAAAAAATTGCAAAGTGATAATCAGTAAATGAACAATTGGCCGACAGGGAGTGATTGCCGTGGCCTCATGCTTCCAAAAAAATGGGGCTACTGCAGCCTAGGTTTTCAATTATTACAGTTATAGGGGCCGATTGGATGGGAAAAGCTCCCTCCAAAAATTATCACCTCTATTAAAGAGTTTTGGCATGATTTGAAAGAGATAAATATTTTCCTCTTAATTTTTCACTCCCAATATGTTTTACTCCACGAGCTATTTTGTTTCGGATAATTTTTGGGCCGCCTTTGACCTTTCAAAAAATTGGAACCAGGGCCCCTGTTGTGCACAGTTCACAATAGGGTGTGCTGCGTACCAAAACAGTGTCGTTTTAGTACACAAAATACTGTTCGAACAAAAAAACTGACCGAATAATTTTTAGTTAGTGTTTTACGCGCCAAAATGGTGGCACACCCTGCTGTGCACTGCACACAGCAGGGCCCCCATTTCCCAAAAAATTATCCGAGAGTGGAGGGCGAATATTTTGTCACTTTTACCCCTTCTTATCCCCTTTCTCTCTCAATTTTGGGAGAAAAAATGACTAACACCGCTCATTTGAACCATTTTTTGTTGTGTTTTTTAAATTTTACTCTCAAAAAATTACTAAAAATTTACCGTTTACTTAAAATTATTTCGGGAACAACCGTGAGCTTGAAATATTTTGATAAAAAGTTGTTGAATTATATTAAGATATTTATTGATTTATATTTTGTTATTATTTTTCTCATTTTTTTGTTAATTGATAAAACAAAGTTAAAAAACTCTTAAATTATTCAAAAACATTCATATTCATCACGTGTCCTAATGGGCCCAACTTTGGAGGGAAAAAAAGTGACCAATACCTCTCATTCGAATCCCTTTCAGTCGTGTTTTCTGAATTTTATTCTCAAAAAAATACTAAAAATTTACTGTTTACATAAAAAATTATTTTGGGAATAACCGTGAACTCGAAATATTTTGATAAAAAGTTGTTAAATTATATTAAGATATTTGTTAATTTATACTTTGTTGTTATTTTTCTCTTTCTATTGTTAATTGATAAAACAAAGTTAAAAAACTTTTAAATTATTCAAAAATATTCACATTCATCACATGTCCTAATAGACCCAACTTTTGAAGAAAAAAGTGACCGACACGGCTCATTCAAATCCCTTTCGGTAGTTCTTTCCAAATTTTATTCTCAACAAAATATAAAAAATTTACTGTTTACTAAAAAATTATTTTTGGATTAACCATTAGCTCGTAATATTTTGATTAAAGGTTGTTGAATTATAGTAAGATATTTGTTGATTTATATTTTATTTTTTAATTGATTGATATTTCCATTTACCACTCATTTTTTTAAATAACATTTTTTATTAAATATAAATACATTAATGAATTTCTTAATTAATTAATATGTCAAATTATCTAATATTAATTATATATATTGAGTTTTGCATTTATATACTTTATTCAATACATAATCAAATTTAATATTGCACAAGGGCAAAATAGTCATTTGACAATTTTTTTACTTATCCACACACTCTTATCCGGGACCGATTGGATGAAAGATTATTTTTAGGGGGATAAGATAAGAGGTGATATTATTTTTAAAGGGTTGGCCCACATTGATATGATATTTATAGAGGGGGTAATAAAAAGTAAATAGTTTGGATAAAGTATTAAAAATGGGATAAAATAGTACGTGATTTGGATGGAGGATAAAATATAGGGATAAAGTTATTTTGTAGTTGTAATGAGGGAGAGGGGGTATTATTCTTGGATAATACCCCCTCTTATTTTTTGGGCACCTTCCCCCCGGCCCAAAAATTATCTCTCTTTATCCCTATTCGAGAGATTATTTTTGGAGGGGTGAAAAATTATCCCCTTGTATTTTTTGCTCCCAAACCATGCTAAATATGTCACGTCGATCTTTTTACCCTTTCCAAAAATTATCCCCCTTCCTTTACTCCCATTCAAACAAGCACCATTCAAACCAAGTCAAAATATATTTCACTGTTTAATCCATCATCCAAACTATTTACTTTTTTATACCCCTCTATAAATATCACATCAATGTGGGTCATTCCTCCAAAAATAATATCTCCTCTTATCTTATCCTCCTTTTATAACTTATCCTTCTAAAAATAATACTCCATTCAATCGGCTCCTTAGGTCTCTAAACTTCTCCGGGTATTTTTATTACAAAAAATCTCATGCTTTTCATGCAATGTGTTTTTTTAATGACCACATATCCCCACTTGGAGCGGAACCAGTAAAGGACCGGGAGAGAGGGCAGAATTTCTAAAAATTTAAAAAAAAAAATTAAAACCTAAGTATAAATTTTAAAAATTATAAAAAAAAATCTCGATCTCCTCAAACGTCAAATCATGGTTCAGCCCTATCCTTACCTCTGAATTGGGTTTTCGACCCCTTTTAAGACTTCAAAGTTTAAATTACTCACGCAACTTTAAGGGCATTACATTTTCCTCATTTAGCGAACAAACACACGCATACATAGATTATAAGATTATGATTTTCAAATATTTAACAAATTTTGAACTCCAGTATATTAAATAAAGGAGGACATACTGGTCGAATTTACATCTATAATCTATTTGCCCTATTATACTCTCAAAAGACAAAACTAATTTGTAGCATAATTTAATTTTCGAGTCTCATCCAAAATACTTTAATATTGGATATAATACAAAATCTAGAATTCATAAGGCAAAAATTTTAAAGTGCTTTGACAAATCTTTCCCATACACCATATAATCTCCAACATTGAACATAGAACTGAGTCTTAGCGTGTAAAGGTTCGGATGTTCATTCTAGAAATAAATAAATAATAATCCTTCCAAGTCACCAACAAAACCAGCGGTGATATAGCCTGCCTAGTGTCACGGACCTGGAGTTTTCAAGCGCAGCGACGGTCCGTGAGGCTAGCCCGCAAGCGTGCGTCGTTTGCCTTGAGCGCTTGCGCCTAGGGTTCTGCCTTCACCCGTGGGCCTGCATGCTAACTGGTTTCGGCCTACCTAGGCGCTCATCAGTGGAACGGCATCAGTCCCAGACCAGTTTGTGCAGGGATGGCCAAGTCCCCCCTCTTGAAGGATCCAGCTCCAACCTGCACGCCCCTTCTCCGACACCGTCCATGCCTCCTCAATTGCCTCCCCAGCCAGCATGTTTCTCCATATGCTCTCGCTGCATGTGTCAACGGGTGGCATTGCGTTTTAGCCAAAAAGCCAGCCCGTGACACTCTCCCCCACCTGATTTGTGACGCCCTCGTCACAAGCACATCCTTAGTGCGGCCACTCCACAAAAGCTGTCGTAGTATCGCCACCCCCGTGACTCTGGTGCTCGCCTACCTCGGCTTCCACACACCCCCTTTGAGCACAGGACTACGTCAAGCCCTCCATTGCTTCACAGTGCATCCCGGACACACTCGCCCCATGAAGTTGTGCATTGCAGCTCTCCGCAACGCCACATTTCGTGGATGCCATCCTCGCAGGGTCTCCAGTCCCAAACGTCTGGCTTTGATACCACTTGTCACGGACCTGGAGTTTTCAAGCGCAGCGACGGTCCGTGAGGCTAACCCGCAAGCGTGCGTCGTTTGCCTTGAGCGCTTGCGCCTGGGGTTCTGCCTTCACCCGTGGGCCTGCATGCTAACTGGTTTCGACCTACCTAGGCGCTCATCAGTGGAACGGCATCAGTCCCAGACCAGTTTGTGCAGGGATGGCCAAGTCCCCCCTCTTGAAGGATCCAGCTCCAACCTGCACGCCCCTTCTCCGACACCGTCCATGCCTCCTCAATTGCCTCCCCAGCCAGCATGTTTCTCCATATGCTCTCGCTGCATGTGTCAACGGGTGGCATTGCGTTTTAGCCAAAAAGCCAGCCCGTGACACTAGGCGGCTCTTTCGGTTTTAGCTCATCTCCAATGGGAATGCTATCTAGTACATTAGTAGTGTGTACTAAGAAAAACAAATGACAGTTTATTTTTAGTGTTTTAAGATGTTGTTATCTTTTATGCTATGGCCGTTTGTATGAGGTTCTAGGAGTAGTGTTAAAGTAATAGAATATTATTTAACACATATTATTTTTTAAGTCATAGTTTGGTTGACAAGATGGGGTTGTGATAAATAACACCTCGGTCTATTTAACACCTTCGCAATCTCCTTACATAACACCCCTTGTGGTATGTTGTTATTTAACACCTTTGCAATAAATGACTATTCTGCCCTCAAAAGTGAATTTTTGGGGAACAGAAGGCTAACATTAATTAATGCTCCCTCTCTGTATCTCTCTCCATTCGTTAACTCATTCTGTTTCAGCCATTTCTCCATTTGTGTAAAGAACCGAATTAAATAATTCTATAATAAATAATTTCAATGTATTTAACTCATGTTTCGCGTAACCAATTTAAAATTTTGTATAACATAATTTAATTTGGGAAAATGTAAAATTTAAGGTACGCATTTTGCATAATTATTTTCATATTATACTTACTCACATATTATATATGTGTGTTTACATGTATACACCTATATATAGCCTCCGTTTAGTCATTTTTCTCCCACACACACTCTGACCTCACCCTCAACCCACGCCTCCTCTGGCACAACCTACTCCTGCTAGCCCACAATAAACCTTAAATGATCATCCCACCATGGCTGTCCCTTCCTTCACTTCCATTGCAGACCTAACTTTCTCCTTCTTCCATTTCTCTTCCTTCTTCTATCCTCCGTGATTTTCTCTTGAGCGTTGGATTGATTTCTTGTTGCTTGCCTATATATATAGCAAGACATTCCCTTGTCTTTCCTTCACACCTTCATTTGATAAATATGAGAGAGAGAGAGAGAGAGAGAGAGAGAGAGAGAGCAATAAGTGGAGAAGAAAACCAAGAAGAAGGTGAAACCACAAAAAAAAACTCAATCGACGTATCCGGCAATCCATAGCTCACATTCTCATTCCAATTGACCCAATTGCTTCTCATTCATCACTTAGAAGTAAGTTCTTGTACCCTTGAAATCCAATTTCAATCTTTAGATGATGTTTACAAAGATTTGACTGCTTCAATGGAGGAAGCAACTCAATTTTTGAGCAAGGCGACCCTTCCATTTGGATAATCTAAACCAATTCAACCGGTTGAATCTCATCTCTGTATCTCATTATTGCTTCAGAAAACATATCTCATCTGGATGACTTAAAACAATCCAACTGGATAAGCTTCACATCTATAAATGGCATGTTTATTTTAGATATATTTCTAACCCAAACTTTGAAGCAACTATGTGAATGCTAAGAGATTCGAAATGACCTCAAATTTTGTTGGATGATAGATTAATATTATATCTTTCATTTCTAGTTTGAACCAACTCATTTGGACCTCTAGAACTCTGTAAAGCGATGTTTCAGTAAATTGTGTTAGATTTCGACCAATTCTATTATAGCCAGGCTTTTCCAAACATAAATTCACCTCTAAGTCTTGAGCCCTCCATAAGAAGTATTCCCAACATATTGAACTACATTCTTGTAAATTTATAGAATATTTGGAGTTGAATTGATACCTTAATTTTACGATATTGAATGCTAAAATTCGAGGAGGATGATTCTCCAACTGGTTTCCAAAAACCACCCATCCGGATGGGATAAACCAATGACTTCATGATATTGCCTTAGAATACACATTCAATCGGATGACCAAAAGCATCCATCCGGATGCACCCCACTTGTATTTCATATTACTTCCTTACGAACCTACATCCAACCGGATGGACTTAGAAACATCCAACCAGATGGTTCTTACCATTAGTTATGATTGTGCTAGAAAAACCTATAAATCCATCTGGATGAACCAACACACCCATCCAAATGACTTTCTCCTTTGGAGGTCATGTTGCCTTGGAAATATGAACTCCAAGCGAATGACCTTAATATTTCAACTGGATGAACACCCCACTAAATCCTAGAATTACGTGAGAAACTTATACCCCGACTTATTAGCATGATTACACGACTTGTGAACAACCACACACCATTGTATAATGTTCATTTTGCCATAATCGCTATATCACTTATTCTTGATAGAACTAATTAATATTGTTCATAATCTATAAGACACATCACTTCATTTTGTTATGCCACGTTATTATATGTTCAATACTGCACAAATCAATTATATGATCACCTTGGAAGCATGATTTAGTTTTGACATATAGTGGACTTTTGAATCTAAGACGTTAGATAGATATTTGGTATTAGGGTATTTCCTGGATGCCCGAGCTTTGAAAACTTGAAAATTTAAATGGATATTGTGAAATAAATTATTGTGGATATATTATCCGCGAGAATATCTATGGTTGTGATTAGTCATGATGCGACTTAAACCGAGCTATGTCGTAACTTGAAGTGTATTGCACAAGTTGTGTTGTTTAGCCAAATCTATACATTTAGCTACGTTATGTCTTTAGCCAAGCTATGTATTTAGCTATATTATATTAAACCGTAGCGTGTTATTCTCAATGAAGTGTAGTTATCATGTAGAAAGTACTTTGGTCTTGGCACGTATCGGACAATATAAATATTCGGGAACATAATGCTTGGGAACATGTTGTACAAGAACATAACAATTGAGAGTATGGTAGTCAGGATCATTATAGGATGAAAGCACCATTAAAGAAATTTATAGAATGAAAATATATGTTGTAGTTATACTTGGATATATGAATGAAAATATATGACGTGGTCATACTTAAGAATATAAATTAATTCGAGGACTTGAATAACACTTGAGATTTTGATAGTACTTGTGAACGAGCGTACAATGTTGAGGTTTCGCTGATAGAATTTGACTTGATATCGCAATATTTTATCATAATTAATTTTAGTACTTATGTGTTATTGCTTTCGAGATTAACTGCTCACATCAACATATACATCTTGCATCATATCACTTTAAACATTAAAAATAAAATCTAAGGGTATGATCACTTAGTGAGTGTTAAAATTCATGGTGCATATTGCTTTAGCCATGACATTGCATGCCAAGCACAAACGAAGATAGAGTAGAATTCGAGCACTTGACCCACGAAGATGTATTCCCAGGAGAGGACTCAATCGAGCCATGGTTTACCTAGTTTCAGCCTTAGATTTGCTCTAACTTTCCTTGAAAAGGTATTTTGATGTAACTTTTTGTCAGCAAATTTTATTTCTGATATATGCTTTTATCGAGAAACTGTTGTCTCTACTAAATCGCATATTTTGAATGAACGATTGAAAACAATGTATTTGTTTTATCCTTTTATTAACGTGTCCGAAAAATTGGGGTGTTACAATTCGTTCTGGTTCTTCCTCCCCTTGCCAATTCGTATCATCTCCCCTTGCCTTTGTCGATTAGTATCACCTCCCATCCGTGGCATGATCGTCCATCGACGTTCTTGGCGAGCCCGACGTTCTTGGCAAGCCATGTTTGGATTTGAGAACCACCGATGTGGATTCCTTGATTTTGAGAGCGAGATATGACTTTTCAATTCTATTCGGGTTCTTGTTTCTAGGTTCGTCGTGGTATTGTTATTCAATTCGTACTGATTTTACTTTATCTGCCTGAGGTCTTCGTTTCTCATATTTGGTACTATTCTTCAATTTTCGGTTCTGTTCTAATTTATTGATAATGAGTTCTTAAACATATTTGGTACTGTTTTGATTTTCGCAGTCCTGCTCTGATTTTTTGTCATGTTCAATGGTTCGTGGTACTGTTTTGATAATTGGTTTTATTCTGGGTTTGTTGTGGTTTGTTGAGTTCTTTGATTTCTTCATTTCGGGGTTCGTCGTGATTAGTTGAGTTATTTGAATTCTTTGTTTCTAGGTTCATTGTGGGTTTTGTTTAGTTCTTTGATTTTTTTTTTTTTTGGTTCGTTGTGGCTTATTGAGTTCTTCAATTTCTTCCATTGCGATTGGATATGAAAAGCTCTATTTTTTAATTGTGAAATTCCGGGGTCACGTTATATGTGTGTGAATTGGATGCGTGCATGTGAATTAGGTGTGTGAGATCACTCGGGCAAAAAGCGAAGAACTCAATAACGAATCAACGCTTAAAAATATGTATTCGGAGCCTAAATTGAGCATTGGTCTGCTACAATTGGACTGTGTCGACTATTAGGATATCCACATATTTTGAGCCTCAATGTCAATGACAAAATTCAGAATCTTCTTTTGTGATGCCGTTTGTTGGATAAGCATGTGTTTGTGCATCAATGACTCTTGGGATCTTGTGATGAGTAATACATATTCAATGGAGAAGGCAAGTAGGTATGCTTTGCGGGGCATGAATTTATACAGGTTAGTATGCCATATACCATCAAAGACCGTAATTTGAGCTACTTATATAAAATTGCACTTACATTTGATTATTTTTAAAAATTGACAATGCTTTTGGTTGATGGAAAAGGATAATTGATGGCATGTACGTGGTTCTATGTCATCTTCGTCAGTCAGAGGCCCGAGATCTGCGCCTCTTGGGAAGAATGCAATGCCCAAGTATCTGGACATAACAATTGTCGTCATAAGAAATTCAAGAATTATGACAAAGCCTACCCTGCATTCATGGCGCACAGATTGAGCAACCAACTTACAATCACACCCATTTTCCGCACGACCTCGCCTTTTTTTTAATCAGCAAAAATTTATTGAAATAAAATGTAAATTACAGTAATAGGATGAGATGTTGGCAAGATACCAACAATCTAACCTTACCCCTCCACGTGGACTATAGAAACAAACACAAGGCTATAGAGGAGTAAAAAGTAAGGAAGGCTACAAAAGCTACCTAACCCCATTTACTACCTATAAGTCTAGCCAAATGGTTGCTCCGAGAACCATCCAGAAGATCAGCTCCAGCTTATATACTTATATTCCTTAGACCATCTAAAGAATCAGCTCAAGCTTATATTCTTATATTCCTCACTTCATGAAAACTCCTTTTGAAATCTTCCACCAAAATACCCACCAACCTAAACTTAGATTTGATATATAATGGGATCGACCATATAATGGTCTCCCTAATTTGTTCCAGGTGTACCTATTTATTATGGAAGACGAACTCGTTTCTCACCCACCATATGCTCCAAATATTGTAGAAAACAAAATACTACCACAAGATTTTCTCTAGTTTGTTAAGAACAAGAGCGCCTTCTTCCTCCAGAAAAGCCCTATTAATGTTCTTAGGTGCACATATCGCGAGCTGCCGCCATTAAAGGATTTAACCCCAAATATGCCATGCCACTGGACAGTGTAGCAGAATGTGGTATGCTGTTTCAACCTCCGCAGAGCAAAGAGAGCAGAGCAGTTGTGTTAGGTCAAGGCCGACGAGGATCCTCCTGCCAGCAACAAAGCATCTCGTCAAAATTATGCGCCGGGGGGGGGGGGGGGGGCACGTGGAAGACAAAATGGACCCCCAACGTACATCTATCTCAAACGATTCAGTCTCCCACTAGTGATAAGTTGATTTTACTGAGTAGATAGAGCTATGGTCCCAAAATCATATAAGGCAATCTCCTATTCCTTTGTTAAATTGAAAGCTATTGATGTACTTGAGTAGGGTTTCCAGTTCTTCTTTCTCCCAAACATGTAGAGTTCTTCTGAAGGTAAGATTCTTAGGGCTTGTATAGTCTGATCTACATATATCCATCACTTTTGCATATTTCTGAAGTGATAGTGAAAAGAGTATAGGAAATAGATCCTTTAGGGTTCCTTGGTTGAGCCATCTACGGCACCAAAACATTGTCATATCTCCTTTTCCCATTGATATTTGGAAGCCTTGGTTTAGGATGCTCCCAAACATATTGTTGTGGACCTGAAGTAGACTAATGTGTTGCCAAACTGCTGAAACAGAGGTTGATGATGCCTGGCTAGGGGTTCATTGATCAGTGTCAATTCCATATTTGCTTGTAATCACCTTGCACTAAAGGTTTGTTTTATCACACTCGAACCTCCACCACCATTTACCCAGTAAAGCTAGTTCATGACTTCTAACCTCTTTATGACTAGGCCACCAAAAGCTTTACCTTCAGCAATGTTCTCCCATCTAGTTAGGCCAATTTCCTCTTATGTTCTTCTCCAGCCCGGAGAAAGTTTCTTTGGCATTTAACAATTGCTTTGATCACTCTAGTTGGGATTTTAAACATTGACATGAAGTAGATAGGTAGGGCTTATAGGGTTGACTTGATCAAGGTTACTCAGCCAGCGAGGGACAGGGTCTTCATCTTCCTAATGGCTAGTCTTTTTGCGTTATTATGTGTAGGTGTATATATTATGTGTTACACATATTTTTATTTTTACACTAGTTATATTAATATATGTTATTATATTAAATAACCATACTATATATATCACACACATACAGTACATATATTTATGCACACCTATTTATATATCTCTCTAAACTCTCAGCTCTCTTTCTCTCTCTTTTCTTCTCGAGCACGCCCAACAACCACCAGCCTCTCCCATCACCTGGCCACCCTCCCATCAGCCACCCTATTTTTGTTGGAGCCATCATCCAGCCACCCGTACCCCAAGCCTTATCCGTTGATAACCCGAAAAAGCCGTGAAGCCATTGATCAACTTTCACCTTTTAGCTATAAAAGGGAAGCCTCCCTTTGCTTCCAAACCACCACTAAGAGCTGCAATAGCAAGAAGATGGCAGGGAGGAGGAGAAGAAGAAGTGAGAAAGAAGAAACCGCAAGCCAAAACTCCACCGGACCAAAATCGAAATCAAAACCGTTAGAAATCCTCTCGAAAATTTTGAATCGATGTAAGTTCCCTTATCCTATGCCCTATTTTGAGTGTTCTAGAATTTGTAGATAGCTTCACAAAGATCCATGGAGTGTTAATGGCCAAAAAACTAAGGTAGGAGATGAACTAGGACTCCCGATTGCTGTTTGGTCGCAGATCTGGCTACGGATCCGGCCATCCGCCCTGCCAACCAGATGTGGTTCTATTTAAGATAAATTTTCTGTCCAAAATTCGAAATGACTGTATGAGTGCTAAGAAGCTCAGAATGAACTGAAATTTGGTAGATGATAGATTAAGATGTTATCTTGCATCTCCAATTTGAACCAACTCAATCCGACCTTTCAACTCTGAAAATTTATGTTTTAGTAAACAGTGTCTGAATTTAAATTTAACCAACTCTGTAAGCATCCCATTTTCACCAACTTAGAGGCAGCTTCAAACCTTACACTATTTACAAAAAATGTTCCTAACATTTTGGAGTACATCCATGTAAAATTTTAGAACATTTGGAATGAAATTTATACCTTAACTTCATGTGTTTGTAAACTGAAATTTTAAGACAGATTTGCCGATTGTCATTTTAGCTATCTCGGCCCTTGAAACTTTCCCTACTTGCTTAAATAGACATTTAGAAATTATATCTACTAATTTAAGAATGTTCGAGGTTTATGGTACGTAATCATATTTTTGATTTAGAGACACCTCAAACCTTGAACCCAACATTTCATCCAACGCACGAACATAATTTTTTCGAACACTTAGACTTGCAAATTCATATGCTATGTTTAAATGACAAGATTAATCATGAATAGTTTTCTTTGTATACGTTATTCGAACCCGGTCATACCCTAAATAAATATTAAATCCACATTGACCCAAACTATGTTTAATTACAATATTACCCCTAGTTTATTATAAACTATACAAACAAGGCCACATTTGATTAAATTCATATGTAACTGACCGGCCGGCAAAAGTGCATCGTTAGAGCGTCGGCCTGAGTCAAGGTTTAATTCTTATAAAACAGGACTTCCCTCAAATAATTAAAAGATGTATAGTGGATAGTTCCGGAGTATCGATCCATGGAGAAAAAGATAGTTGAATTCAAAGATTCCGTAAATTAAGTTTTTCGACGTTTCGGACGTCAACCTCAAAGTTTGTTTGGTGATGGTTAACAATTATACTACTAAGTGAGGGAAAGAACTAAATTAAGGAGTGGGGTTAAGTCTTCAAGTTTGGTCCATTCAAAACTTTCGTTGGTCTATCTCTTCTCCTTATAACTCAATCTAGCCCCCGGTCTCGGGTTTTAGATCGGAAAATACTTCGATGAAAATCAGGATTTTAATTCACAAATGGTTTGACGAATCCTTTCAAGTTCAAGAAAATGGAATCACAAGATGAAGGTCATCGATCCAAGTATTAGATATTCCAACTCTAAGGATGGCTATAACTAAGTAAGAACTTAACTCTTCATTTCTTTGTTTCAAGAAGAAGAACTTAGAAAGATCCATCAATGGGCATTAGATATATATTGAGAAGATGTAGACCAACATGGTTTAGAACAAACCTTACATTTAGACTTAACCCACACTTGTTTAGCTACTCATATTTGCCATAAACATGAGAGAAGTAGGAGAAAACATGATTAACATACTTATCTAAGGAAAATAGAGATGATCTAACCAACACTATACTAGAAATATCTTAGAAAATCAGAAATAAGATAAGAAATGCAACATTAAGAGAAACATGGATGTAGATCTTACCAATGCTTGAATGAATCTTTAAGGGTAATGGATTCACAAGAACAAAAACACTAAGGATTAATAAACTACTCAAAACTTGAAGCTCAATACATGAAGAACAAAATATCTTAAGGAAGACAAGAGCTCTCTATCTCTCCATAATCTGATGTATTCTATATGTGTGTGTGTGTGTGTAGAGAGGCTCCTCTAGTGTTAAGGAATAAAACCCTACAAAATATCCTAATAATATTCTAGGTACTATTACAAGCCTACCCTACAAATTGGCTAAAGGAAGCTTCTTGTCCTTTTTCAGGCTAAAGGCCTTTTTTGTCCCCTGATTTTGTACAAAAATCAAGGTAAAGTGGTCCCCAAGTGTCAGCCATTCCAGACCAGATGTTGCTCTATCGCCCTTGATGCACCGGTGTAAGGGAAATGAGGCACCGGTGTCATTGGTCTCTGTATCTGATGTTACCAGGAAAGAAGGGACACCGGTGTAAAGGAAATGAGGCACTGGTGTCATTGGTACTCTGTATTCTGGTCTTTCATTGAAATAGGAAGAGACACCGGTGTAAGGAAATAGAGGCACCGGTGTCATTGGCACTCTGTATTTCCATCCTTCACTGCCATAGGAGGGGACACCGGTGTATTGAAATCAGAGGCACCGGTGTCACTTGTATTCTGCATTTTGTTTCTTCAGTGAAATAGGAAGAGACACCGGTGTGTTGCAAATTGAAGCACCGGTGTCAGTTGGCTTCTGGATCTTGGTTCCTCAACCAAGCTCGGGCTTTGACCACTCAGACCTCGTGTGACCTCTCCGGGCCTTCTTTGACTTTTGAGAGTTGACTTTCGCACTTCAGGGTCCTCTTTTCTCTGTTTGACCTGCGATGGACATGAAATACCTTTTCGTGCATTATCAAGTGTAAACATAGAATAATATGTGCACGCAAGTTAAAATGGACGTGTTGAGCCGTAGGATACACAATAACATGTGCTCATCAGTAACCTTAGACACGTTTATTAATCCACTTCATCCCTATGCTATAGAGATTATACTTCGATTCGTGGACTTCTTTTGAATTACGTTTTTATCCTAACTCAAGTTAATTTTTATGTTACCCTTGTATTATTTTATATCTTTAATCAGTCCCTATATTTCACTTAATTCATTTTTGTTCTTTTTCATAAGATTAAATACTTTGAAATATTGAAATATTTTTCTATCTAAATAAAGATGATCAGTTGACCATAAAATATTTTCTGAAATCACATAATGGTCAACTCATAAATTTTCATTTCAAACGACCCCCTTTAAATTAACTAATGTTCGGGTTAGATGCCCCAACAACGTATTGGTCGTAAACCCTATTAATTACATAAACAAACCCTAGATTCTATAAATCACAAAGGATTTAGACTACGTTAGGATTCACTCATCAAACATCCATGACAAGATTGTACTTTCAATTACGTTATGCTTCATTTCATATTATTTTAAATTGTCATTTATTTATGACATAATTATTTCCTTTGAATATGATTGGATTAAGCATGATAGTCGTTCTAATCTATAAGATCATATTTTGAACATTTGACTTGGATAAACACTGATACTCAGGGTGTCCCGTGGATACCCGAACATTAAGCACACTGATAATGATATATGATTAGTGGTTGTGGATATATTCTCTGTGGGAATATTATGCATGTCGTGTAGCCATGATGCGACATGAGCTAAGCTTTGATTTTAACCAAATGGTATGATAGACCCAAACTTTGTATTATCCAAGTGTTGTAATTTAGCCATGTCATGCGTTTAGGCAAGTTACGCTTGAGCTAAAGTTATATTTAGTCTTATCGTGTATTTTTAAACCTAACGACCTTCTAGCGTAAACTTTAAACTTATATTGTTCCGACACGGTAATGACAGGATATAATACTATGGATAGCATAATGATTGGGAACATGACGATTAAAAAATGGTGAGGTTGGAGAGCAGGGTAGTTGGAAAGTATCAGTTCGTCGGGTGGTCGGGATCGTTATCGTTGGGGAGCACCATACTAGACTTTATTGATTTAGAAATATTGATTCGAAATATATAATGAGGTCATTGATGTTAGAAAAGCCTATCGAAATAATTGACGAGGTCATTCTCGAAACAATTTATGAAATTATATTTAGAATACTTGATTAGAGCCGAGGACTCATGGAACGTTGAGAATTGATAATTATTGTGATAAATACTCTGATAATTTCAATTACGTTATTTCAATTTAAAGCATGTACTAACTGTTTTTGCACTTACTTTATCGCTTGATTTGACCTTGAATTATGTCATATTATGTATATTGCACACCATGTCATTATGCTAAAATATTCAAAAGGAAACTTAAGGGTAGGGTAACTTTATGAGTGTCAAAACTTATGGTGCAATTTCCTCCTGCCCCTGGTATTTCACGACCAGGTACCGACGACGATAGAGCCGGACCGGATTATACACTGTACGATGACGCTTATCCCGCAAAAGACACGGTGGAGTCGTGGATCACTTAGACTAATTTAGATTGTTCTGACTTTACTCTTAAAGTCTTTTGATGTAAACATTCTCTTTTGAAATATATTTTGACTATATCTTGTATCAAACTCGTATTTCAATACAAAAGTGATATTTTGGTTACTTTACTCTTTTTATTAACATATCCAAAATTCGGGACGTACAAATCCCACCGATCGACAAATTTGTTTTAGGTTGGTCTAGTTAGCACACAAGCTATTTAACATAGCCTACATTACCTTAGTTAGCCTTAGTCTCCCAAGGTTAAGTAACACAATGGTAGCAAATGATCAAAAGGTCCACCACCCCCACCACTTTGTAATTGACATGTATGAAAATTTTAATTTGGTTCCTTAATTTTTATGCATCAATTATACGTCTTTTTCTACAATATATGTAATGACCCGAGAATTTCAAAATTGAATAAATAATATTTTGAGTAACTCTTAAATTTTTTTGGTGTGCATACATGTATAAGTACATTTTTAGGATAATCATATTAACACACACACACCCCTCCCTATATCTCTCTGTCTTGGCTCCCCCTTATCCTTTTCCCATCCCTTCCCGACAACCCCTCCATTAGCTGCAACACCCCTCCCATCTTCCCCTCTGCCAACCCTCCATCATCACTTACAACTTGCTAGCCACGACCTACCCGAACACACACTATCGGATCCCTGGGCGTTCCTCCATGCCATGGATCAACCCCAACCTTTGGTCTATAAAAGGAGGCATCCCACCCTCTTCCTAGTCACACCAAAAGAGCTGCAGAAGAAGAGAGAAGGAGAAGAAAAGAAGGAAGGAGGAGACAAGAAGCCGGAACTCTGCCGAGCCAAAATTGCAATCGAAACCCGTCAAAAAGTTTGCGAAGTTTCGAATCAAGGGTAAGTTCCTCATCCTTGACCTCATTTGGGTGTTCTGAAACTATCAGAGGTTTAACAGAGCCTCACCGGAGAAAAAACTAGAGAGATACAGAGGTAGAGGACGATGTTCAGTGCCGGACATCACGTTAGACATCCAGGGTCACGACCGGGAAGGGTGCCAATTGTAATTTTTCCATAGTTTATATATTATAGTTATACCCTAGTATTATTATATTTGGAATTGAAATTTTATAAATTATAGTTTCTGCCATAGTTAATATTCAATTATATTTAGTGATTATTTTATCATTAATTACACCCTTTAGTTTGTGAAATGACGAATTTACCCCACCTATTGAAATTACGAAGATATCCCTATTTTTTTTATATCCCTAACATAATTTTACTATTTAGACGTCAAAAACTTGTGTTACGCTAAATCATATTTATACTATGTAAACTTTTAAATTATCATTTTTATTTAGCATATTTATTAAAACCATGTTATAATCTTAACATAGATCACGATAGACCCTAGTTTTAATCTTGTTAATACATTTGAATTAAATAGTTACGTTTATATTATAATTACTAAATTAATTTAAAGTAAACCTTATTCGTTTAATAAAATGCATTTAAAAAAATTACATTTTATTCCCTATATTACAATACTTAAATCACTCTAATGCGTTTAAATAATAAACTTGAAAAATTGTTGACCCGGAACCACGAATGCGAGTTAATTCCTTCCATTATTATTATTGCATGGTTATGTTATCAATCGTTTAAATTTCAGGTACTTCAATTTTATGATTATGACATAACAAATGCTATTTGGGCTATACTATGAAATTTTACTTTAATGATTAGATGGTGGATAAACGTTATACTCAGGGTATCTCGTGGATATCCGAACTTAGAAATATATGATCAAGAGTTGTGTAAAAGATTAGTTGTTGTAGATTATATTCTCCATAAGAATATTTATGGTTGTCTTTAGTTGTGATACGACTTAAGCCAAGCTTGGACATAAACCAGAGGTGTAATACCCAAATGATGTCATATGCTAAACGACGTACTCAACCGTATTATGCGTTTAGCCAAGTTATGCTTGAGCCGTATTATATTAACCTTCGTGTGTATTTTCTATAAAACATCTAGTGGTCTAATAGGAGATATTTTCTAAAAAAGTTAGCACTTGTCAAAAGATATATTGCCTCGATAAAGCATTTTTTATTGAGAACATGATGAACGAGACAATTGTGATTGGGGAGCACGGTTTGTCAAGTGTTTAGGATCGTATTGTTCGGGAGTATCATAATTGAGGATATTTGATGATATTATATGACGTAACCATTCTTGGAGAGTTAATTATATGACAATGTCATACTTAGAAAATTCTAATTTGAGTTGAGGACTTTTCAAATACTCGAAAATTGATAACATTGAAATAGTTACTTGAATGATTTAAATTACGATATTTAGTTCAAATCTTGTACTTATTGCTTCCTTACTTATTTCATATCATTCTTAAATATTTCTACACTTTCATATATTGCATACCATATTAATGCTAAAACATTTAAAATAGAACTTACGGGTATAGTAACTTATTGAGTGTCAAAACTCATAGTGTAACTTTCTTTTGCCTTTGATGTTTCATGAAGACGCGTATCTCAATGAAGACCCGATTGAATCGTGATTCACTTAGATAGGTCTTAGTTAGCTCTGGAGATCCTTAAGTGAAGTCTTTTTGATAAAATCTTTTTGATAGACTTTACGTAATATTTTTCTCTTTCGTTCAAAGTAAGCCATCGTATTATTTTGATCATGAACGAATATATTTCCGTTACTTATTTCTTTTATTTACTTTGTTGAAATTCAGAACATTAAAATATAAAGTTGAATTTTAATACCTCATCCAACCACCCTCCATCTAATCATGGACTGTTTAATATATTCATTTTAATATTTCATTCAATTACTAAGTTATTTAACATACCATTAGTGATGGCAACGGGGCGGATCGGAGGCGGAGGTGGCTACCTCCGACTCCGAACTCCGAACCCTCTATCAATCCCCGAATCCGCCCCGATCCCCGTCGGATATCTACTTTGGTCCTCCATCCCCGCTCCAAATGGGGATTCGGAGATCCCCGCGGGGATTTGGAGATCCGAATTTTTATTGTATCTCTCGGTTATTCCGGAATACATTGACAAAGACAAAATGTTGGACCCGTCTATCAAGGCAAGAGTAACATCAACAATACATGGAATTACCAAGCCAGCAAGCACATGAATACGCAGCATGTACAGACCACCGAAAGATGAGCTTTGGCCAAGTGGTATGTGCTTTGTTGGTACAAGTATGGGGTCACGAGTTCAAATCCTTGTGGCTACGTTTTGGCAAACTTTGGCAAAAAATGTTAATGTCTGTAATTGTAAACTCTTTTTTTTCCTCTTTCTTTCCCTTTTTTTTTTTGAACTTCCTTAGTAGTCAGTTCCTCCTTATTTTCCTATTGAAATGGTTCATTTTACTCAATAACCATTGACCACAAATATTCCAATATGAGAAAACGCAATGTATGACATATACTTCGTTATATTTGATTCATATTCTTTTAATGATACAATTTTTTGTAAAAACGCAATGTATGATATATACTTCGTTATATTTGATTCATATTTTTTTAATGGTACAATTTTTTGTAAAAGTTTTTCTTACTTTTGCATCCCAAAGAAAATTAACTTTGCCTACTTTTGCAATCAAAAGAAATTTTCAACCTTACCTACTTTTTGCATCCCAAAGAAATTTTCATATAGTAATTGTTTTTTTATTTTTGACATTTTTATTTCTTTTATTGTCTCTCTCTATTTGCTACCAAAATATTCCTTTAATAAATTTTTTAATTTATGATTTACTAATTCTATATCTTTTCTTATACTTTTTCTCCAAAATTTTTTAACGTAAGTAGCAATTATTTGTAGTATTCTTGTAATTTTTTTTACCCCGGATATTCGGGGACGGAGCGGAGCGGATCGGAGGCGGAACGGAGCGAATCGGAGACGGAGCGGAGCGGATCGGAGACGGATCGGAGAACGGATTCGGATCGGAGCGGAGCGGGGATAGACTTACCTCCAAATCCGCTCCGATCCCCGATTTTTTCTAAAAAAAAAATCCATACCCGCCCCATCCCCGAAAAAAACTCCGAATCATCGCTCCGTTCGGAGCGGAGATCGAAGCGGATTCGAACGGATCGGACGAAATTGCCATCCCTACATACCATCCTTAAGCATCACATCAATGTGAGTCACCGGTCTTATTTTATATATCCGACTATTTAACACACCCCAACCATTTAAATGTCATTCAATCAGCTCTAACACACATTTTTAGAGAAGCTAGAACTGAGAGAGCTGTAGTTCAATTTCTTGTAAAGCACACATAGTATGGATAAAATGATATAATATTATTTGTGTTGTTCTCAAAAGTACATTATTTTAATTTATTACACAAATTATTATTAAAATATATGTGATCAAAATAATATAATTATCAGATAAAAAAACAAAATTTTGATGTTTTATTTATATTTCATGCGCATTACTCTCCGAATCCGAGAGGCTATTGGAGATCAGTAGCCAGGAGCCAAATTAGATACACGCGAAGCGGGCCGTGCATTGACAAGTTTCGCTAAACGTTTCAATAAACGGCGTCTGATTCCTTCCACTAATATCAACCCACGTGTCGCAAGATCCAAGCGTTGATCATACGCTAGTCGTTCGACGCGGTTTCGCCGTTACGATCCTTCACCACGACCCCACTCCACCTTTATTATTTTAACCCATCCCCTTCTCTCTCTCTCTCTTCCCTCAATAACGCTCGCCCGCGCTCTCCTCCTCCTCTCTTTCCTCTTTCTCTTCACCTGCCGGGACAATTCCTAGTCCCGGTGCAATTAGGGCTTTTATTTATAGCCACACACAAAATGGCTCAATTTCTGAGTTAAGAAGATTCGTTGGAATTTGTGAGTTTTCGGGTAATCATTCAATTTCTTGGCTGAAAGATTTGAATTTTTTTAAGGTTTTCTTTGTTTGTTTGTTGGATCTACAATAAGAGCGATTCTAGGGTTACTGATAGGTATTAATGTCTTCGGGAGGATCGTCCTCGTACTGGTGTTACAGATGCAATCGATTTGTTAGGGTTCGGAGCCACCAAGACTCGATCTCTTGTCCCGATTGCGACGGAGGATTCGTCGAGCAGATCGACGAGACTCCCACGAGATCTGGCCTGTCGGAGTCCCGACGGCGTAGGTTTCCCGCGGCGGCGATGTACATGATTGGGAACGGGCGGAATTCGGATCAGGGCTCGAGCCCCGTGCTTCGAAGGAGCAGGAGAAACGGTGGGGATCGGTCGCCTTTCAATCCCGTGATTGTTCTTCGTGGACCCTCCGAGGGCGGCGCTTCCGAAGCTGCCGCCACCGCAGGTAATAACGGTTTCGAGTTGTATTATGACGACGGGGCTGGGTCCGGCTTGAGGCCGTTGCCTGCGAGCATGTCGGAGTTTTTATTAGGGTCGGGTTTTGACCGGCTTTTGGACCAATTATCCCAAATCGAAGTCAATGGAATAGCGCGTGTCGATCACCCTCCAGCTTCTAAAGCCGCAATCGAGTCAATGCCCACAATCGAAATAGATTCGAGCCATATTGTGATGGAACCACACTGTGCCGTTTGTAAAGAGGCGTTTGAATTGGGTACCGAAGTTCGCGAAATGCCGTGTAAGCACATATACCATTCCGATTGCATACTCCCTTGGCTTTCTCTCCGCAATTCTTGCCCCGTTTGTCGCCATGAATTGCCATCTGAAGGTACGACTACGAACTCTGTCGAGTCGAATAGAGGGCAAAACGAGGCAGGAAATGATGATGAGACTGTTGGGTTGACTATATGGAGGCTTCCAGGTGGTGGATTTGCGGTTGGGAGGTTTGCGGGAGGGAGAAGAGGCAGCGGAGGTGGAGGGGAGAGAGTTCTG